>CM056996.1:140708740-141256240 GCA_029891345.1 Dryococelus australis
GGTAAATTATTCAGACAAAGTGGTAGGAGTTAGGTAAATTATTCAGACAAAGTGGTAGGAGTTAGGTAAATTATTCAGACAAAATGGTAGGAGTTCACAAATACATTATTATTCGTAAATGTCAAGCAACTTCATTTTTGCTTTCATAAATAGGAAATGCCAACCAAATACCAGAATTTTTTATACGCTGTGGAACTTAACCATTATAGAAATAGCGCATCAAGTGTTGCAATTGGTACCACACGAAATGAAAAATTGAGTTTATCCGTCATACTAGCAATTACTGCAGACCGTAGAAAAATGCCACCGTTTGTTATATTTTAATGGAAAACACTGCAGAAAAGATTGTTGCTGCATGGTTTGCATGTGTGAGTGCAAGACAAAGGATGACTGAGGCATTAATGTTGGACTGGGTGAAATGTGTATGGAACAACTATTCCGGTGCTTTATTAACACTACTATCTTTAGTGGTGTTTGACAGTTTCCGTGGGCACCTTATTGAGCCTGTATGAAAAAAAAAAAAAAAACATTGCAGAAGACAAAACCAAGCTGGCAACAATTCCCAGTGGCCTCACATCAGTTTCACAGCCATTCAACTTTTGTATTAACAAGCCCTTCAATGACAATTTGCACCATATCTACACCAAGTGAATGGCAGCTGTAGATAACGGTGGACTGACTCCCTGAGGATGGGTGAAATGGCCATCATTAGAAAAAGTGTGCGAGTGGATTATGGCCAGCTGGAACCTAATCACTGCTGAACTTACTGTGAAGGGACTAAAAAAACTGGTATATCTAACACACTTGACCATGAAGACGATGATGATTGACAGTACAGAGATGAGAGTTCAGCTAGTTGCACTCTGAATGCTGTTCTTCCAGCTCCAGTTTAGAAAGTGTTAGCGACTAATCCCTGTAATGGTATGTGGAATTATTAAATTTTAAGTGTTAATTTTTTGTGGTCTTCACATCTATAAAAGTAATTTTTTTATATTTTTACTTGCAAGCTTGCAAAGATGAACACAGCTGTATCAGTTTTGTGACAGTTTATTTATTTTTTATTATTTCTATTTGAAAAAAATCTTATGTACATTTGTATATATGTATATATTATAGTGTTTACTAAATTCATAAGCACTTACAAAGTTTTTCTTCTGTTAAGATTTTTAAAAACTTGCATAAAAGTTGCACCACCAGTTTTTGAGATACATTTTAACAAAAAATGTACAATGATTACGTGATAAGATGCTGTATTCATATTTGAGAATAATTTTCTGTACAGTTTTTTGTCAAACAGCATTGAAAATTGCTTTATAGCGCTAAACATGCATATGTCACTTGGGCCATCATTGCACAACTTTGTCCTTTTGGCCTATCTGATTTAATTATGCTCAATGACTGTCTGGGTAGCCAAGCACTGTCAACTGCCAAGTTGATGTTGATATGCTTGATGAGATCTTTGTCTGTTGCTTTATCCAATAGAAATGTTTCCAAATGATTTGACTCTACCCAATTATTGGACTGTAACAAATATCTAACCATAAATTGTAGCTTTGTTTCCCAGCATTGTTAGCTGTTTTGTGATATTGGATTGTGTAACAAGGTAACTGCAGTGCATCATTAACAATATGTTCTTTTGCAATACATACTACATTCTGTTTAATTAAACTAATATTGTCCCCAAAACATACCACTAAAAATTGTACTGTATCCAAAATTAAGATTTACTTTTATAATGATAGTGAAAGGTAAAAATTAGAGATGTGCTAATCTAGATCAGCAAGTGGAGATATTGCCATTATTTTGCCCTATCAGAGCATCAGCTAACACACTATACAACTGCAGAAAATAGCAGCTACAAAAATTTGATTTCAACACCTGAACTAAAAACTAACATAACAGTTGCACTCCACGTGAGAAGCAGCCACCCGGCACGAGAGGCACCCCTCATGTGAGAGATGCAACTCACGTGTCACGACACATTTTTCTTTATTTGTTGTGGGGCTCAATATGAATGTAAATTACTAGCATGTGATAGTTCTTTATAAATAAAATGTTGTCAGGAGTTATTTTCGTTACATAAAATTTCTTATACAAGAAACATGAACAAGTATCATGCACAGGTAGCAAATGCTGGCATCCACTGTTACTTCACTTGAACTGCTGCCTGTGGCCTGGCGTTCAGCTATAGGGGTGAAATATCTAAAAATAAACGAAGTACCTGAAACCGTTTTAATTAGTCTACGAAAAATACTTCCAATATATATTTAAAGCCAAATACTAGTGAGACCCATCTGCAACGGGGATCTTCACAGAGAAAAAAGTAGATATTTAGATTGAAAAATACAGGCATAACCCTTACATAAGAGTGACCCTTCTGCAGGTAAGTACTATATTTATTAAGTAAATGTTACCATGTGACGCATGTTGTCTTTTCAACAATTGTGATTTTAACGACTTCCACTCCATCCCTAGGTCAGTTGTTGCGGAGTTAGAAGTTAACTTTATCCCATTAATATGTGAGATTGTACTGTCTGCCTCGCAGATTATTTTATTCACTAGCCCACCAATACAATACATAAAGACAGTGAGTTCTTTTACTCCCTGCTAGATAGCTCTAGTAGCAATTATCGCTTGTCTTTTGTTTCGCAACCCCTTCCAGCCAGCCGGTGACATCACAGAGGCAAGCCATGCAATCGCTACCCTCCTGTCTGTGACCACCCCTCGCCCTAGAGACACGGCCCAATCAGCAGCTGGCCACGCCAGAATTTAGTATAAAAAGGGAGACAGCACGCATCTATACAGCAGTCCTCGTTCCTAGCACTCGAGGCTCAGAATTTGACCCGCTTGATCTCAACACTTCCTAGCGCTCGCCGCTCAGGAAACAACCCTTCTCAGTTAGTTCCAGCACCCGTTGCTCAGGACACAACACACCGTTCTTCGGTTAAGCTACACTTGCGACAGGGTTAGGCTACAATAGTTAGGAACTGTCCGCTACGTACCCCGCAAACCCTGTGACCTCCTGCAGTTACAGACATATCTGTAGAGGACCCACCCTTAAAGTCTTCTTCAAGGCTAAATCCTGTCACAAACTTGCTTAGTCACCCTGTTATATATCAGAATATATGCAACGTCGTCCCACAGCACCCATCACTAGCTACCCTAATGTAATAGGTTTGCAGATGATCCCGGGGAATTTCACTCAAATGAACCAAACACTATTTTACCACACACACACTAGCTTTGGCTGCTCTTCCCCGCAACTCTACGGAATTGAAGGAAAGAAGGAGCCACACAGGTACACTGTTCTGGAAACAGCTTGTCAGCCTTGTGTTCATTTGCGCCTGAGCAGTCTCTGGTGGGAGAGACTTGTGTCACCTAGGTTGGGAAGACTGGGACAGGGCCACCCACCCATGTGCATCTCTGGACAAGATGAGGCCTAAATTCCCCCCTGTACCACAATCTCTGCCAGACTTGGGAATAGAGTATCAGCCTGTCTTCTGCTCACACGAGGTGCCTCACATAAAGCTGCATAAGGAACCTGCAGGCATGGTACAGTAGTAGTAGGGTAAAGTCCACTTCCCAATGCCCTACTTCAAGAGGAAAGGTCTTAGGGAGAAAGTGCAAAAGATACTCTCAGCATCAGGTAGAACGCACGAGTATCAGCTTTCCCTGGTCAGACAGATAGCTATCTAACTCCTAAGGCTCAAGTGCAAGCACTATGTCATCTGCAAGACCCTGTGGAAGTTCCGGTACCCAGAGATCTCATCACTCCACCAGAGAAGACCGGACCAACGGAGTACCCTTGGTGGATCGCCTAGCATCTGAACCAACCTGATCAGCCACCTACACATATAGTCACTTATCTCATACTAGCTGTGCTGCATTCCAAACCTCCACCTAAGCCACAGATCTCAGTTTACTAATACACCACACCAGTATTTGCCACACGTTGCTCAAGTACAGCACCCTCACACGGTCGTCCAGGTATATGCAAGGCAGTAGTGGCACTTAAGACACCGTATTGTGTTGCACACACCTGATTTTGTGCCCTGCCACATAGCCACACAATCAGTTTTGTACAATGGGAAGGTGCACGCACCTACACAAAACTGAACCCCCGCATATATAGAAGTGCCTGGTTCAGCATCTAGTCAAAAGACCTGGACGTCCTTCTGCAAAGACAGTACAGTGAGTATTTTTCCTGGTATATCACGCATCAAGTAGAAGGAATGACCCAGAACCCATAATTTTTTGGCGCTATCAATGTGGAGTGCTCAACTTCCAAAGTTACACGAGACAGCATGGGCGAGCCAGCCACGACCATCAACTCCACGCTTACAGAGTCCAGAACTGTCATACTTTGGGGAATCTCAGAAAAACGTACCATGGCGCCCACTTAAACAGTCAGAATGTCGAATGAAGCCAGTAGCAAGCCCGAGCTTGATGATGCTAACTCAGCCGCAACCGGACTAAACCGTTGTTCTCGACCAGGTTGTTTCAGAATGGGAATATATCACATCAAATGCACCCACTGTCGCCTATAATATCATTACATCATTACACCAGCCTCGGTTGGTAAGACACACCACTTTACACCAATAGGTTAGAGTACCAGTGTGATGACTGTCGTACCAGGCAAACAGTATTTTGTAACTTGGTAACTTGGCCCGGACAAGGAATCCATACAGTAAGATGTACTCTCTGCTGCAAGGATTTCCACCACATCTGTATCGGATGGCCTGACGAACCAGTTATAGACCTGGCCTAGATTACCAATATGAAGTTTGCAAACAAGCTGCAGAGTACGACCTTCAAATCCTGACCCTATCTCGACACGTATCCAAACTAGCTACAATGGAGAACCTAAACACTGGGAGTTTGCAGCAAGGCCCCACGAAGATCCATACGTGAGAGGTAGCGGGAATTAAGACTTTATGAGATTACTGAGAAACACTTGCTTACTCGCACCCAGGTCAAATTGAAAGGAAAGGCCCATGAATGGTGGCATGTTTATATGGAATTTGTAACGAGCTGGGAGCAGATCAGTAACTAGTTGGTGCATCGTTTTGCTGGGGAAGAGGTAGTAACACACTTTGTCACAAAATTCTACAGCCAGCACCAGAAACCAGGGGATGACGTTGAAATCTTCGTGAGAAGAAAAAAGCAGATGTAACAGAGAATATTTTCTGACGGAAACAAAGACGGATGCATACAACAGATCACACGTCTATTGTTGCCACAGATACAGAACATCCTCTTGTTACCCAAACCATCATCAGTTGACAAATTGATTGAGCCCGTGAACCAGAATGGAATTTCCAGGCCCAAGATTAGCTAGACCAACCCAAGACGATTAAGTCTGTCGACGAACGGAAGGCAAGAGAAAGACGTTTCAAGTCAACTCTGCCTCCACCACCGCAAGACACGAGACTACCCAAGTGCTGGTTCTGCCCGGGAAAGCATTTCATCAAGGATTGTCCACGGCGACCAGCACAACATCAATCACAGAATCATGGGATGCAACCCATAGGCCGGGACGCACCCAGGCTGAAGCGGTGCCCCAAAGCAAACCATTGAAGGGAAACTGCAACAGCAGAAAGAAGGCAAACTAGGCAAACGGAAACAAATGGTCAAGCTCCTTGATGAAGAGATAGACACACCTGGTGTGCCCTACACCAAAATCTACATTAATGGCCTAAACGCCTTAGCCCTTTTAGATTCAGTGGCACTAGGGAACTTTTTACACAGTGACTCGCTCCAGCCATTCCAACGCCAGGAATTGGAACCTCAAACCAAGGCAGTGAGAATAGCCAAACCAGACTGAACCCTCACCCTGGACGGATGCATCAACTTGCCATTCAAACTCCAAAGCTTGAAGACCCAAGCATAATTTGTCTAACACCGGATATCAAAGAGGACATTCTCCTAGGACATCCACAGCTCCGCAAGCAACAATGCATCATGGATCATGGGAACTCAAGGTATACATGGGTGACGGACGATGCGTAATGGTACACTGGGAGTATATGGACATACAACAAGAAGCCATAACACTGAATGCACACAATATACAACAAGACCTGGCGGACACACAGTTTCGGCAGCTAAAAGAAGTTCTCGACAAGCATGCCACTGCCTCTGGAACTGGTGCGAACTTATGTCAGACCCAAATGGTCCAGCATGAGATTTTTCTCAACGACTCCACGCCAATCTACAACAGGCCTTTCAAAGTCTTGGCCAGACACCGGAAGATAGTCATGGGGCCAATAGATGAAATGAAGCAGAAAGGAACTGTAGAGACTTCCAAGTCTCCCTACAATTCTCATGCTGTGCTTTTGCATAAACTACAAAGCTTCCAACAATGCCATGCTGCCCACTCATACACCGGTTCTTGACATCGCATACCCTCTGCACGATATAGGCGAAGCCTAAATATTCAGTACTCTAGATATGCAGTCAGGCTAATGGCAAATAGCCATGCATCCGGGACAGTCATCCATAAATCACCTTTATGTCTCCAGAAGGGGAAACACTGAAGTTCAAGGTCATGCCTTACGGACTGAAGAACACACCTGCTACGTTCCAGCGTCTGATGTTCTCCGAGGTCTTAACCGGTTACATAGGCCAGTTCTGTTTCACCTATCTGGATGACATTATCATTTATTCCAAGACATGGAAGGAGCACCTTGCTCACCTCCAGAAAGTGTTGGAATGCCTCAAACTACATGGACTCACGGCCAAATTATCCAAAAGTCATTTCAGAGGGGCGTACATAGCATACTTAGGCCACATCGTGTCCATGCAGGGCAACTACTCCCAAGACACATTGTTATGAGCCATTCAGAAAGAAGACACACCACACACCAAGAAGCAACATCGTCATTTCCTGGGATTGTGTACTGGCACAGGGATTTTGTTCCCAACATCGCAAAGACGATGGCACTTCTACATCCTCTAATCAGGAATGTTGCTATGTTGAAGTGGTCAACAGAGCACCACGCCACATTTGAAGCCCTCAAAGTTAGCTTTAGAAACATTGATCGCCTCCACCGCCCCCAGGGGATGGGACCCCTCATCCTGCAAATGGATGATTGTCAGAACAGATTGGGAGCCGTTCTGTACCAGGAGGATCAGGAAGGCAGACCCTCTAGTCATTTTGTACGCCAGTACCCAGCTGAATATAAAGGAACAAAAATACCACATTAACGAGCAGGAATGTCTTGCGGTAATATGGGCCATCAAGATGTTTTGCTACCATTTAGAAGGGAACAACTTCATCCTTCGAATGGACAGCAAGGCCCTTAAATGGTTAAAGGAAGCCAGACATAACAAGGGAAACTAGGACGAAGGGACCTACTGTTATCAGAGTTTGATTTTAAAGTGCAGCATTGCCCAGGATCGCAGAACAACCTCCCTGATGCCTTGTCCAAGCAACCCAGCCTCGAGGAAGACGCCAACAAACCGGACAAAGACATGGGGCGCATTCTCCCTCCTGAACCGCTGAAGCTCCCGCCGGAAGAGCAAATCCTATTGTTGCAACTACAGCTCAGTCGAAGTCAAACCGGAGATCCAGGACCAACTCCAACAATGCCTGCAACTGTATGAGTTATGTGAAAGCGTTGTCTGGGCATGCAAATTCCAGCCAGAAGCCCCTTGGAAGATATGGATACCCCGAGCTCTGCGGGGAGAAGTGTGTCAACATTTTCATGATCACCCAGATGCGGGACACCCCAGAACCTGAGAAACACTAGCCGACATCAGTGTTCAGTATATACGGGATGGCATGAGCCGTGACATCCAAGGGCATGTCAGTGAAAGCCCCAAATGCTGCCAAAACAAGGTATATCCTGCCAGGCGAACTACTGCAATGCCCCACAGACCCTACATGTCTTGGAATCAGGTTATTGCAGACCTAATAGAACCGTATCCCAGAAGCACTAGAGGGAATCACTAGGGTAGAAGCCTTTCCCCTACATAGTCAACAGACCCAACATATTTTTGCCATGTTCGATCAGGAGATATTCCCACGCTGGGGATATCCCCAAAGCATTTTAACAGACAATGGCACCCAGTTTCCAGTTTTCCAGCGCCATGTGGCATAAAGCTTGTCAAGGATGGCGATTTGAGACATGGACGACGTCGCCACACCACCCCCAAAGCGAACCCCACATGACGCAGAAATCAGGAAATTAAGAAGTGCCTACGCTTAAACCTGGAAGAAGATCACCACCACTAGGACCGCTCTTTGCCCTTCGCAGAAGAACGAATGAAGCCACCGCTTCAAGCCCTAGCCAACTTCTGTTCAGCCGCATTCTGCAATGACCGGGAGAAAGGCAGTGGGAGTACGCCCGTATACTATGCCGCAACCAGAAGCTATTCGTCAAGCCACCAAGAAATGCTTCGACAAAGCCTGGGAGAAGCACGAGGAATACCTCAGCCAGAAGTATCGGCCACCACAAACTGGAATCCATCCCTTCGCCATGGGAGAGACCGTATTATTCCACAGCCATCCGCTGAGCAACGGGGGCAATCAGTTCAGCGCAGGATTGGCTAGTAAATGGGAAGGACCTATACGGTTGTCGGATGCCAGGAGAATATCTACTGGGCAGAGGATAGCCGCAGGAAAATTTAAAAAGTCACTCGAGGCCAGATACACCCATATCCTGAAACGGCCCCGGCACCTTAACAGTATGACCCGCAATCGTTACCACCCAACCTATCGGACAGAGTTAAGGAATAGAGCCCCCATCCACCTGCTAAGAGGAACCTAAGTCTCCAGCCTCCAGGGAGAGTGAAAGAAAGTTTCTGGTAATGATTGGCAATTTCGCAGAACCAGTTAGGATGCCGGTCTTTAACGCAAGGAAGGTGGGAACATCAATTAGGACTGTGCCGTCCACCCCTGTTGAGTTCCACAAGAAGTTCGTGAATCACCATGAAAAGTGGACCCTAAGTATAACAAGAGTTCCTGGAGAAGTCCAGCAGATGGGAAGAACAGCCATCAAAGCCTGCAACTGACCGGAAGTACTCCGCCAGTAGAGTGAGTGAGTGTTCCCGGTACGTCATGCATCACATGAAAAATGCTTACTATCAAATGTTTAAAATAAATATTCTAACAAGAATTTATATAAAATTACAGATTGTGGAAATACGCTTAAATTATGCATTTTACATTGTTTGGTAATTTTTTCTTTGACTATTTATTTGAGCCAGTAACGTCATTCTCTCAGCAAGCAGTATACAAAGTGAGGAATGGAAAATACATTGTAAGCAATAATTTCCACATGCAGAATATATTAACGTGCTAGTTTATCACAAAAGTTGACAATTACACTGCATTTATTGCTGAAAGAGCAATTCCATATACAAATATAGTAAGCATTGCGACTCGTCTACTTTGAGAAATACTCCACGATTGATAGCAGTGTTAACAGGTGTATTGCGCATCATTCTTAATAGATAATGTCTTAGCATGGTCATGAAAACTGTGAACACCTGTGATTGTAGTCACTTCCAAATGAGCGGTTTTATTGGCAATAAAAGCTCCATGGCAAAGTATTTAGATCATGAAACAGGTACTTGCAAGTATGGTTATGGTAAAATAAGCACACTTCAAATCAACTTTAAAAAAAAAAAAAATTGCCAAGTATTGCATATAATTAAAAAGTATAGTCCATTTCTGATTACATCCAACTTTTCTGAAGTCCTGCTGAAGTTCTACTTTCAGACTATTCCTGCGCCTTATGCAAACAAAGCTTAACTAAGTCTAGAAAATCTCACAAAAGGTACCAAGCACCGCATTCGTGCATGTTTAGTTTAATAGTATTTGTAGGCATGTGCGAGAAGCACTTTTTTGGTTCGAGATGAGATAGAGACAAGATGCCTAAAAAAATTTGAAATTCGAGAAGAGATTGAGAACCATACAATTTCTAACAGGCAGATCAATAAAATACAACTTCTACCTTATAAAAGTTGACACTGAGAATAGTAAGAACTGTACATTACCTGTGAATAAAGTTTAGCTAATAATCACAATAAAAATTCAAATTCGAGAAAAAGAATAATTGTAAATAATACATTAAAAAACCTTTCACAAAAAATTCTAAAATAAAAAAAAATTCAGAAAACCTCACTCTCCTATTACTCAGCACTTACAACCTACTCAGGCCGCTTATAACATGGGAATACGAACTCCTCTGCAGTGCCCCGTAACTCTAGGCGCTAGCCGGGTGCAAGGGTTCATATCTCCAAAGCACATTAGGCCACAGTCAGGCGCCGGAAACCGTGGGGGGAGGGCGGGGGCACTCTCATTAACTTTCACACTGATTACAACATTTCTGTTCAACACCAACCTACCTCAATTTGCTAGAATTAACTCCCCTCTCATTCCAACCATATGAATAAATATTTTTGAACATGTTAAATAGAACAATTGAAGGGGAAAAACACAGTTTTGTGAATTCTCCAACTTGATGCTATGCTGTGTGTGTGTGTGTGTTAAAGCAACATAAGCATACACGCACACAAACAGAATAGCATCAAGATAATTCACAAAACTGTGTTTCCTCCCTCCAAGTGTTTCCATTTAAATGTCCAAAAATATTTATTTACATTGTTGGAATCAAAGGGTAATTAATTCTAGCAATTCGAGTTAGGTTAGTGTTGCATGTAAATGTAATTAGTGGAAGCTGATAAGGTGCTTATCAGCTTCCACTAAGCTCCCACCCCCCTGGTTCGCGGCTCCTGGCTGTGTCCGGATGTGTTTTGGAGGTAAGAATCCTCTCACCAGGCTAATAATGCCTAGAGTTACGGGGCACTGCCGGGGAGTTTGTATTCTCATTTTATAAGCAGCCCGAGTAGGTTGTAAGTGCTGAGTAGTAGGACCGTAAGGTCTTCGGAATTTTATTTTTGAATTTTTGGTGTTTGTAATTCGACTACACTGTGCTGCGAATAAAGACAATTATTTCATGAAAGGAAACAGGAAAATATTAGGTTAAGGAAAAGTTATAATTTAAGCTTACACTCTTGAAATTTTTCAAGAGTTAAAAAAAGTTTGATTCGAGATCGAGATTGTAATTTTTTCTTGATTCAATCTTGAAAGTTTGAGTCTCGCACATGCCTAGTATTTTGCATAAGAACTATTTCTTGGTAGGCATTACCAACAATCCTATATTCTACCTGGTTTTATTCACATTAATTTATAATTAAATATTATAAATCATATAAAAATGGAAGTAAAGGTTCATTTTAACCAAAATTAGGATACTTTTTATGTTAACATAAGTATAAAATGCTTGTGATACATTATATATTTAGCAAACAACCAAACATGTCATACATGGGGTGATTTTTCAAAGGTTTGTTAAAATTAATGTGAAGGAAGTGCAAATACACTATAAGACTGATTGCTTTAAAGTTGGGAGGAAATTAATGAATGTAGCTAAATTAATGTCATCCTGAAATAATGCGCACTCATTGACATAAATATATTTCTGGTTTATAAACATTTTATAGAAAGTGAGTATGTTTAACATATTTAGGATTATAATGACTTAAAAATTTAACTTGGCACAGACTCTCAGTAAATTGTTGTATTTAATAATGGCTTGTCTTTGTAATGTAAATTTCTCTCTCTCCATGACAAAATCTAATGTATATAACATAACAGTGACATTTCTATTCTTTTGCCTACGTATACGTCGAAGTTGTAGGTTTTCCTGATAAACTGAGCATTTCTGAAAGCCCAGCTTAACATCTACTTGCATGGACATTGTGTATTCTTCCACAATGTGTAAAATTAACATTGCACTGGGCCTTGTCACTATATCCATGCATCGGAAAACATTCACAAATGATTCCCTAACATTTTTAATTCAACATTAACATATGGAACTACTTTCCCTTCTTCATTACCAGCTATACCGGGAGCATGCTGGCCAATGCGTATGTTGAAATGACAGTTTTCAAAGGTTGATTTCAAAAGTCCTCAGTTATCCGTGAATAACATGCAAACAACTTTTGCCTCCAAGACCCCCATAATAGTGACCCTCTTGAAATAACAACAATTTTCCTTAAAGCTATGAATCAAGAGTATATTGTATAATGGTATTTTATTACTGAACACGGATAGAACATGAAGAAACTGTGGAGTACATTGGATGTATTGAGTTACGATCCTATGGAGTTAAAGGTGTATGCATTTATAGCCTACTACAAGCAAAGAACCTTGCATACCACAGATTTTAGCAGAAATAAAAATTGGAAAAAACTGTTAAATTTGTTGAAATTAACAGGGAATCTTCAACACTGTAACTAATATGACTTCAAACAATGTGTTTAAAAAGTGAAGCAGATGACACTGTTTATATCTACATATGGCAGAAAGATAAAAATTGGCTGAAAATAGAAATTAAAGGTTCTGTGAACATAAAATGAAAGTACTACTTAAAGAACAGAACTCACAGAGAAAAAAGAGCAGTGAAAACCGCATCACTCTATGCCTTTCCGTTCTCTCGCTATGCCTCAGGAACAGTATGGCAGCAGGGAGCAATAACGGCATACTGCCCAAGGCGGATGGCAGCGCTCAAGTTGCACAGTACACGCGGGCCTGCCACTTGTTTGTTTGTAGTATCACGTGTAGTATTCAGTAAAAAAGGCTTAGATGTTGTGTGATCGGGTGTTCAAACACTACAAATTCAGACCTAGGTATATGTGTTTATGGGTTTCCTAATCACAAATGATCACCAGCTAGATTTAAATCATGGTTGAACAGAAAAAATTGCAGTAATTTTGAACTCACTCAGAATTCCATGGTGTGTTGAAATGAAAACACTTCCTTACAGAAGATTTTGGAAACACTTCCAGACTCAAAAGGGAACTATTAGGCATCGAAATAAGTTAACCTGGTTTGAAAAAGTAGGCAGTTCTTTCTTTAAAATTAATGCCAACTGCAAGTAATCATCCTCTGGAGAAGCAGTGAAACACTAATGATTATATGTCAAGGAATATAAACAGAGAAGAATTTGAACAGTTGTCAACAAACACGTGCAGCAAAAACTAAAAAAGAAGTGTTTGAAGAGGCAGGAACAAGCGAGATTTATGCACAAAACAAACAGATGATAGTGTTGATGCATGCAAACCTACCAATCATAGTGACTCAGGTGTACAGTGTGAGCTGGGAAGAGAAATGTTTTGGAATATTTGCCATGAGGAGACTATTGAAAGTGAGGAAGGAAATGACATGGATGTGTCCTTTTGTGAATCACTCAGTGACAGCAGCTGAGAATCTGGGAATCAGACTCCATCGAACCAGCACACTGACTGAACACACACACACGCACTAGCAACGGCAACCCTTTCTGCAAACTCCGGTAGTCAGAATAGTAGAGTCACACCCAGGGACACTGCTTCTCGAGTTCAGCTTGTCGCCTTGGTGCTTGCCCTATCTACAGCGTGTAGGCACCGGAGGGGTCGTTTCCTGGGTTGGGAAGACTTGGACTCAGAGCCTACACCCACGTGCAGGGACTGTTAACGGTGAGGCCCGACTTACAGTTCTCACCGCGTTTCGGCGCCAAGTACTGTGATAAGGTGTCTGTTAAGTTGACAGACACTCCACGTGACGCTACTCTAAGTAGAGCTACACATTCCATGCATTTTGCCTCACGGAAGTGAGTGTGTGCTTTTATTTCCAAATGCCTTACTCCTGTAGGAGTGTTATTTGTGAAGAGGTGAAATGTGCTAACTGCCTCTAGGAGTTTACAAGAGCTTACCCCCGCCCTCATGGCCTCTCTTAACCAGCTCATGCGTAAGGAACAAGCACAGGCTCTGCACCTTGTACTGATACCTATCACCCCAGAGATCCCAGAGGACTTGTTAAGGCACCAACATGTCTGAATGAGGAGATTCACCTTTGGATCGCAGAGTACCTCAGACAGCCGGCTCTGCCACCTATAGTTACTACTGTGTCCTTCACACTAGAACCAATTCCTCTGCACTCACCAGCATGAGTGAACGTTCAAAGTCAGATTATCAACTTACCTGCAGCACACGCACACCCTACTGAAACCTCCAAGGTAAAGCCTGTCACAGAGATTATGTGTCGCCCAGGTATCCCGCCAAAAGTTAACAGCCTGAAACGCAAGATTATTTTGTCCGGACCCAACTTGGTGCCCTGCCGCAAAGCTACAAGGCGAGTCCTCTACACTGAACGAGCACCAATGCTATGTAGGGACTAAATTGAAACCAGCAACCCCGTCAAAAAGAAGCGCCTGACCTAGCATCTGACAAAACCCTCCTTGACTTAGTGTTCGTCAGTTATACCAAAGCATCACACGTTAGTGTATTTAATATAATTAGCTTTTAATACTGTAAATTTGATATTAAAAATATTTATTTTACAGTATTTTAAACATATTCCTTGTAAGCTAAAATGAGTTGGATATAAAACTGATTAAATAAAGCTTGATAACAGATGAAGAATAATAAAAATAGAAATTTTCTTTGCCAAGAGAAGTTTGAAAGCTTTTATACTCATTGTTAAGGTCAGGGTATTCGTTATGAATTCTTTTTATCATGCATGAAGGTAAGACTTTCCTGTTTCCTCTTCCTAGAGGTTTCCAAGAATTAATCCAGTAAACTAACTGCCCATAGGCTACATAACGTAAGTTCCTATTATTTAACTCCCATAATTGTTCCTGCTCAAAAACTCACTGCGATCTCACTATCATTACTTGCCTAGCAGTATTTAATGCGTGTCTGTATAAAACTAAAGCTGCAAAGGCATCAGTATATGTGATACATTCAGTACTTCCGTTCAATCACTTATTACAGCACTTTAACAGCAGCAGAAACATTTTTCATGAGATGCTGAAAGTACATATTCAAAGCAAACTAACGAGTCTGTGTTGCGTTGCCGGTCTGTAGTCATGCTATTTTCTTCTCAAGTGTTTATACATCACCTCTCCTGGGTTCAAGCTGATACAGCCCTCACCCCAGACATAAATTGCATAATGACTTACAACACGTGTGAGTACCTTACCAAGTAAACTGTACTACTGAGCAAAGGAGAAAAAGACTGTCTAGTGTTATGCATAGTGTGCACACAAGCCAGCCGGCGGCACGACAGCTGCCTAGTTGGGCGAAGTGACGCCATCACTGATAGCCCGCCATTTTTAACTGTGGAATGCGATCATTCTATTCATCATACAAAACTGTTGTTTTCACTAAAAAATTTTTCTTTGTTCTAGCTGTTTCAATATGTTCTTGTCTGAAAATGCATCTTTTAAGTTCACAGGGCTTTTATGCAAGGTTTTAAAATTGTTAGAAAGAATAATAAATCCCCCCCACTACGCTCAATTGCCCATAATTCTTTGCACACTTATCATTGCATCCACAATTGTGCTTGCCCTCCACAGTAAAGTAATTGGTGGTCATCATCCTCCAGCTGCACTGATAACGATTAAAAATTGTTATTGATTTTACAGTGAGTTATTATGCAAAAGCAGCTGACAAAACATACAACGATGATAACTCATCGGAATGCAGAGGAGAGTTTGTGATGTTACCAAATGTTGGTGTTTAGGACAAAAATTTCGAACTTTAATTGTTGTGTAAAATAGTGCTTGTCTTGTACTTTTAAAACCCAATCATCCTATATGAGTTGCTTCACCGAGTGTGTATACTAGGAAGTTTCATTAATATGTATCTCTTTTAATAAAATATATTTTTTTTTTATTAGGAAATTCCACATCAAGTTAATGTCTAAGTAAGAAATTTATGGACTTCTGCTACTGTAAGAAAATATCATAGTATTAGACGCCCCTATCAGAATAAAAGTAAATTTCAAAGAATATAAATTTATCTACTTTTGCATTTAGTTATTTATCCACTAAAAATTTCAATGAAACAAAATTAAATGTAACTAATTTACTTTTTTTTTAAATTAATTGTATTGACACAGAATTGGCAGACCTATTAATAGTATCAGCAAATTGATGGTTTAGGGTATCTGCAGAATATTTGGAACAGCACAGCTCTAATAAAAATAGTCTTCCCATGATTCTGCAATAAAAGTTGTAAATATAACAACAACAACAACAACAACAACAACAACAACAATAATAATAATAAACACTTTTATAATTACAGTTTTTTAATATTTATAAATGTTTGGCAAAAACAAGTTAAAAAGTGACTGGGTAAATGCTGGGAAAAAAGTGACTTTTAGAATAGACTTAATTGGCAAAATGAACTGTTACGAGCTCTGAACATGTCAATATTAAACATCCATACACTTAATGCCTTTACCACATACTTGATCCTGATCCCTAGTGCTGTGTTGCATGGATGTTTAACTTGTGCACATAATCAGCAGCACAAAAAGAGAGACTTTGCTCTTTGCATCTTTACTTACTAATAAACCTTAATGCAATCCAAAAACAAAGCACAATATATCATCCAACTCCACATTCAGTACTTACAGACTCTATGCTGAAGAATTATTGAATACTAAGCTTTTGAAGCTGACGTGAAACACAAATTTAAAAATGAGTTTTTTTTACACAGATTAATGTCCATAGTATGTACATATTAACATTATTGCTAGCGAAACACTACCGTAATTTGTGTGTATGGCACTGTGGCAAAGTGCAGAAGCGCAACTCACTACTCACCTTCACAGACGGGAGGTGTGCCCAAGACTAGGTCTGATGAGTAGCCCTGTGGTTTTGTACCCATTACCCGTTCATGCTGTCTCCTCGGCGACTTCGTTATCCCCACTGCAAGTCTTCCTTTTTCAGGCATGCCGCACTTCTTCCCTCTTAATGCGTGCCGACTTCTCCCAGTTTTATTTTCTGCATTACTTCTGTAAAACAACGCTCTTCTACCTGCGATGGCCACCAAGCCATCTTTCAATCTCTTCAGTGGTGGCTCTGGGGATCCGGGCTGACTACAGTTGATCAAGGATTCTTCCTCCGATGAGCTAGTACCAGACGCTCCATCCAAACAGGGGATTCTCATGTTGGGGCGACCCTTAGCTGATGGAGCTGCAACCTTCCGAAAACTGCGAGCTCTTCCTCTACGAGGAGGGGCTGCCTCATTAGGGTGCTTTGATGTGTAGCTGCGCAGTTGTTTCACATACACTGAATTCCTTTTTAATAATTTAGAGCATTTAAGTTTTTCCCTGGGTGTGACTGGTAGGCCTACCACTTCTTGATGTTTATCTACATGGTCCTCCTTGGAAACCATCTTACGAGATCTTCCCACTTTAGAGATAGCTATGGCTGGAGGGTTACATGCAATGTCTTTAGATGCCACTGCACGAGTTGCCTTAGGGGCCGATTGTGAAAGAATTTTGTTGCTACCACGTTCCACATTTCCACGCGATACTTCAAAATTAGACACTTTCTTGCCATTTCTCAATGTTCTACACAATAGTACCTCAGAAATTAATTTTGAGTGATTTCTACGACTGACCTTTGGTACTTTTATCTTATCAAACTCTTCAATCTTTTCTAAAGACTGCTGAATGACTGACTGTTGCAGAGAGTTGTTTACAGCAGCCACGCCACCTGTATTTTCATAATTTTGTGAAGGAACAGTATGTGGTCTATTAAAAATTATTCCTGAAGAAAGGTCATTATGACCATCAAACTGACTCACATTTCCTTCATTCCTGCACATAGTTTTCATAGCGGCTCTTGTATTCATTGCTTTACGAGTTGTTGGTCTGCCACCTGAAATACCAACCCTACCAAGATGCTCCTTACTGTCTACTTTCAACTGCATGCTGGGATTACGGCTCCGATCTTTGCTTTGACAGAAAATTTCACCACATCTTTTCCTAAGCTTCCTTTTTGTACATGACTGAGAAAGAGTATCTGTCAACTTTCTTTTGTGAGACTTTACAACATTTTCTGTTAAAACAGAAATATCTAGATGTGTGGAGCCCGTAGCAGTTTCCCGCTCATTTTGTTTAAGAGTACCAACAGGAATAGACTTTGATGGACCATTTCTTTTCTTTACTTTCATTTTAGATTCACTGCTTCCTTTCTCCTCTACATCACTAACTTCCAATCTTACATTTTTATTACTTTTACCCAGCTTCTTCATTTCCACACATGAACCATGCACCTTCTTACCTGCTTTCAAACTACTTTCCTTGCAAGTAACACCAAACTTTTTGGATTTAACTTGAGGTCGACTAGAACATATAACAGGTGATTTTATACAGTTATTTGTCTTTGTTTGCAAATGATGGCAAGGGGCACTTCTTTTCTTGATAATCTTAGGAGCAAAATCTTGTGATAATTTATCCCGTTCACTTTCATGGGTAATTTTTAAGTTTGCAGAAGACAACTGTTCTATAAGTTTAGAATCATTTCTACATTTTGGCAAAGCCTTTGAAAGAGAGACACTTAAAATTTTGTAACCCAAATTTAAACTCTGGTTGCAATTCACTTCTGTAAAATGCAATTTTGGCTCTGTTTCCGGTACAGAAGGTGGTGTATACTTCTTGTTGGGTTTGGTGCTAGAAACATTTACAATTTTCTTCCTGCCCCTTGCTGGTATCTCAGCTGGTGACTGCTCCACACTTGCCTTTCCATCAGCTCTGCTGGTAGCCCTACCTACGTGCTTGTACAGTCCATGTGAGATTACAGATGAGACTGTGCCATCTGGATGCACTGCATCCTTAGTAACTGTATGTTCTAAGCCTGCTGATACAATCAATTCTGAATTCAAATTGTCTTTCATTCTTGATTCCACTTGGTTGAGTTTTGATACAACAGTAGTAGTTTTTGGCATACTCTTCTCTGAAAAACCAGATCCAGATGAAGTTTCAGCTGTGGTCTTTGTAGTATTTTCTGAATTTTCAGTTTTTTGCCTACCACTTCGCGGAGGCTTTGAGGGCAAGCCACCAAATAGTGCATCACAAACACTTTCCAAAATGACATTGTTATTACATACCTCTGTACTAGTACTAATATGCAAACTTTTTGATGTGACAGGTATAGGATCTGACTGTTCAGAAACACTTCGTGGCTGTAGACATTTCAACTGTACATTTTTAGCATGCTCAGCAATATCAACCACCCTTTCAAGAGTCTCAAAAGACCCTGAAACACAAATGTTGGATTCATCATATATTTTCCGATTTTGTTGTTTACATGGAGCACGAGTACTTGACTCTCTCTTATCGTTGCTCGTTATTTTAGGCAGTGATTCATTTTGTAGATGTGTTCTATATTGTTTGTTGATGGCCGGAGGAGTGGAGGTGACAGCAGCCTTTAGGAAAGTTGTTTCTCCCAGAGATCTGTTACTCAATGTCTGTGGTGTGAGTTTCTTAGCTCGCAACCGCCCTCGGCGCTTATGCAAGGCTTCTGCCACAATCACTTTTACATATTCACTGCCCACTTTGCCACTATCATCATCAGTCTTGCAACATCTCTTGACATGCACGCTTGTGCCACCACTTTCCTTCTTCATTAATAATTTGCTCCGTTTCTTGACTACAAAACTTGCCTTTTTCTTACTAACAGCTTTCAGTTGTGGAATTTTTACAACTCTCCCAACTTTCCTTACTTTCACAACCTCACTTTTAGGAACTTTTGAAAACTTCTGCTTCTGTTGAGCACTCACTGTTAGATTGGCAGACACCACTTCTGGCTTACTTGATCTATACTCCAGTGACAGAACACCATGTTCACTTCTATCACCTGCTTCTTCAGAAACTGCAGGTGGACCAACAAGACCAATTGGCTCTGTCTGAACTTCTTTGACTTCGCACTTCTCATGTTCTTCATTAACAACTGGGAGAAGAAACTGCTGTCCAGCTGAGATTTCTGAGGAAATTATAGACATTGGCAGTACATTCTCCGAACCAACTGCAGTATCCACACCATTGAGTGTGTCAACCACAGCTGTGGCTATCTCATCTGGTTCTATAGATGACAATTCTACACACACTGCTTCATTCTGAGACACCTTACTTCCACACTCATGGGAATCTCCACTGGAGCACGACACCTCGAGAATTTCAATGCTTGCATCATTACTAGATGGTGATAAATCAACCACTTCCACAGTTATATTATCCTGTGTTGCAACTTGGTTACTCGCAAACAACTGTCTACCATAAACTTTGTCTGCAATACAATCTACAACTTTATAAAGAGGTTCAGAGCTGTAGGTATCACAAGAGCTTGTACTTGCCACCACACATGTAGCACATGCACCTGCCTCTTCCACTGCTGCCTCTAACTGAGTATCTTTCATTTCACACACAACATCTTTGACCTCCGGGCAATCATCGCCACTGAAATGCCCAAACCTATGCATTTCTGGAGAATACACATCAGATCTGGCAGTGATCACCGACTTATCTTCTGCAGCCTGCTCCAAGCTACATGAGCTCTCACATGTGTCTTGTTCATTCTCATCTTTGACCGCTGCTACCTCAATGGGCCTGTCCTCTTCTGATGGTTGTTCCTGCTTCAGAGGGCTGTACGAGGCTTCATCATCATCCAGACGGACTAAATTGATGTAGTTGTCCCCAGCACGTACTAACGTTAGTTTTGGGATTGATGTCACTTCTTGATCCCACACTGGCTCAGATTTGATATGTCCCACTACTGCATCTGTGTTGGAAGACCTGCTGCTCTCTCCTAGTGGCACTGTTTCATCTGCAGTGTCACACTCATCATTCCTGGACAAAACATGACAAAAAACATTTTAAAAATATTCAACTACTGACATGCATCAATTATTGGGAAACATGCAAAAACCATGATTATTAATAGTGATTGGTCCAAGTTATAAAACACGAGTTGAGCTGAGCCAAGCTTGCACTGTTTGACTCGGACTGAAAAATGAGCTCATGTTTATTACACTGTCCAACTTTGACACAACAAGTCTCATTTTTTCAGCTTGATAATATTTTATATCCTTCGCAATACTTCCTCATGTATTAATTCCAAGATGCTTGAGATCAAAGCATACGTTTTTGCGGAGTATAAAAATGTACAAGTTTGTTTACATTTGTATGCATCGAAACTGCTGAGTTACAACTTACTGATCTCTTCAAACTTTTGTTTTGGACTAGGTGCTCGTACGCTGCCACGATCTACACTGCTCTGCACTCTGAGTGCTCATTCCATGGCACTGTCATTTTTGTGTACACCAAATAATTTGCAAAACACACATAAGTTGCATACAATGGCGTCCGTCAAAAATTAAAGAAATGAAAAAACACTACTGAGTGCGCAATGTTCGTTATTCGTATATATCTGGCAAGATTATATTTTGGTTTCGGTTTTTTTCCAGTGATCACAAGTTGATATTTTCCATGAACATGTCCCTTGTATTTCAGAAGTTTCTAGGCAACGACTGTGTCTCTATAGTGAGCTTTTATTGGATTGAATTTGTACAAGTGCAAAAATTCATAAAAACGATGTAACCATTGTTTAAACTGTAAGACTAACAATTTGTTAGTATTAAAATTTGTTCCTGAATGTTTGATGGATTTGTCTTTTAATTATCTTTCTTGCTCCCAATCATCGTAGCCACACGTCTCCAAAATTATTTGTGTTTTCTTTTCCCGTTACATTATGAAGCATGTGTGAGGTTAGGTTATGTGGTCACTTTTCCCCCAACTGTTAGATAAATGAAGGGTTAGGTAGAAAACCTATGCTTACTTGGATGTAAAGTATTAATAAATGATCCAAAAAATAATTGTTTAGCTTATGTTAATTTAAGTAGGGCAAGTATTATATACACTGCCATGACAAAAGTCATAGGATAGCACTATGTAACTGAACAACATGTGGTGCTACCACTGCAGAACGACTTTGCACAGTCTAAACTGGTCTAAGTTGTGAACAGGTGGTCTTGTCAATTGGAGTGACGTTTGCATGCTCATGGTAAGGCAACGTGAGTTGTCAAGAATTCCAACAAGCATGATTGTGGGTGCAAGAAGCATGGGACATTCAATTTCAGAGGTTGTGGAGACCTTCAATATTCCTCGATCCACAGTGTCGTGTGTACAGGGAATATTAAAATCAAGGCATTACTATCCACCATGGACAATGCAATGACCATCAAAAGTTACTTGATGATCGTGACAGGAGGTGTCAGACATGTATCTAGCAGATCTGTGCAATGTGCATTAGCTTCCATGGGATATTGATGCAGAAGAGTGCCCTGTTAACAGTATGACATGGAGAACAACACCTTACTTGGGTTTGCGAGGTTGCTAATTAGACCTTGGAGGACTAGAAACATGTAGCCTGATCTGATGAGCCAAAATACAGGTTGTTTCGAGCTGATGACACGGTTCGGGTATGGCGCAAACCCAATGATGCCATGGGTCCCAGTTGTCAACAAGGTACTGTGCAGGCTGGTGGTGGTTGTTTAATGGTATAAGGTGTGTTCACATGGCATGGGTTGGGCCTACTTGTCCATGCACAGACAAAACTCAATGGTAGCCGCTACAAAACTCTCCTTGGTGACATTTGCAGCCATTCATGACTTCAGTTTTCCTGACAACAATGGGATGTTCCAACAGGATAATGCACCATCTCATCAGACTGTGGATGTCCACGACTAGTTCAAAGAGCATTATGAAGAGTTCCAGCAAATGGAGTGGCCAGCACATTCCCCCGATATGAACCCAATCAAGCATTTATGGGATGTGGTGGAGAGAGCCATTCACACCCAAAATCCTCCACCTAGAAATACAAGGTAACTTTGGGAAGCTATTAAGACAGCATGGCTTAACATCTCTCCAGAGGTCTTCCACCCACTTGTGGAGTCCATGCCACGTCGAGTTACTGCACTTCTTTGGGCTAGAGAGGGCCCTACACGTTTTTAGAAGGGTATCCCATGACTTATGCCATGTCAGTGTACATTTTGAGAAGCTTATGTGAACAGTTCTTTCAAAGCATAAAGTTGTTTAATAATAAATTCAGATGAATTATTGACTTGTGAAACCACAGTTAGTTGATATATAAAGAACACATAGTCTTTCTTAGCTACATATTACTGGATACTTTCCCTTATTTTATACATAGCTAAACTTGATGACAAATAAATTGCATTTAGGAATAATGTGTGTGCAGTTAAATGTCAGTCTACAACTGATAACCATAATATCAACCACACTTATGGTCACTGCCACAGCATTATTAAAAAAATTTGCTTTAACCAACATAATAAAGCCAGATGTTTTAATTTTTTTCCAATTACATTTCATTTCCAACAAATAACTCCATAAATGGCACTTATAAAAAATTGCCCACATTACTGTTGGGATAGGAGAAGTGTTTGTTAATGTAAGGTTTCGTATTAAAATAGTTGTGCTGGAAATTAGGAAACAAGACTAGGAAAATGTGAACACAAAATCTAACAATTTTTTCATACAATTGTTGATAATCTTATAAGAGCCTACTACTTATATGAGCTTGAGCTTGGCTTGAAAATTAGGTGGCTTGAGCTCTAAGGCTCGAGTTTGGCTCAGCTTGATATTATTTTGCAAAAACTTGGTTCGACTCTGCTTGAACATATAAAATCGGGGCTCGCCCATCTCTAACAATTAATAATGCATAAATATTCATCTGTTATTTATGAGACTTTAATATACTTCCAATAAATGTGTACTCTACATAAAACACATAACACTTTTAGTAGTAGTACGAAGTGGCAAAGAGAAACCCACTTTAGACACTGTGGTTTAAACACGGACCTCTCACAGCTAGGGTTCCCAGACTGTCCCCACGCCGCAGTGGGTAGCAAATTTTCTCTGAGGAATACCCATGTGAGATGAGGAGGTTTCCTCACTGTCATCCTGTATCCTCCTACACATTTATTTGATGAATGCTCCTCCGTCTTGTTAACTATCTCATCCACTGTTTGGGCTGACTGGGATCAACAGGCTTTTCTCTCCGACTCAAATAGCTATCTTCGCTATTTAAATAGCTGACTACCAGCCATGCTTTAGTATTTTTACATAGCGCTCTTAGCCTTAGGGCCACACCACTGCTACGACCACCTAATCGGTGGGGGAGAGGTATCACACCCTCTCATCAAAGGTGTCCCAGGTTAGCACCTGAGCAAACCAGATTCAAAGCCCTAACCTGATTCAAAAGTACAGCGAGGGCACACCCTTCCACAAGTACTGAGATCCTCATGTCATCTGACCAGGATTTTATCCATACCCACAGTCTCTTTCCAGGCCACAACCAGAGCAGATTGCCGCTCACTGCATAGTCTTTTAATAAAGAGGGAATCTCTCCAGACCTTCTCCAGCAAACAAAGTTAACCACTGCCAGCACGAGTCCAACCAGTGTGATTGGCACACCAGAGAAAACCTCTTGGTGGAACTCTAACAATCAGCCCGTACTCCCTCTTATTTTCCATGGTACTTGTGAGTTTTCAGAAACTAACCTATTAACCTATGGCGAGCACCCAGGCGAGCAGAGGCAGCCCCCTCTAACCTGTAAGTGCGCAAGGGGGCAATTTTAAACATGCCTTCTATAGGTGCAATTCCAGTAGTGGCTGAAGACACTTTAAAGCTTCACAAGGCATAAGCCTTACACGTATTACAGGCCAGTTGCTCACCCAAGAAACACCACCCCTGAACTGCCCTGCTGGAAAACAGACTGTGCTCGACACCTACAGAGTGAGACAACCCCAGCCCATGTCACGGCAGACGGGACAGAGTGAAGCCCCTGGTGCTCTGAATTAAAAGATTATTTTCTCTTGTCAACCATCTAAAGGTCTTTCATATTTTCATTGTTGTCTCTGCAGTGCACAGCAATGCTGTCCATCCACCAGCAGGACAGCCAAGTGGCCAAACCATCCTTGGTAACTATCCTTTACCATACAATAGCATTTCTTTACAGTAAAATTCTTGTTTTCAGTCTTGACTGCAGATAGCTGATTCTACTCGTTATCAGCTCTCTCTAACTCACAGTGACATGCTACATGCGAGGTCTGTGAAGATCTCTTGAGCCTCTGCCTCAGCTATGCTCCCTCCCACATTAAGCCACACCACCGCCAGACTTTCACGTCAGCTCTGTCACCTTTCAGTGTATTTGCAAAGTCGGCTGCTGTAGGAGCGCAAGAAAATTGTATTGCATGCGCACCTGCCTTGGTGACCTGGTTGTATTCTACATTTTGAAGCAGCTCTTTAGCCTGGCATACAGAACACACGTTCCACTCATGCAATGGAGAAACAAGCTCTCCCATTCTATTTGGGATATTTTGTGCCTAGCAAGTTGCTGGTGGCTGCGACTGTATTGTTTTTGTTTGTTTTTATTTTTGTAAGGTTAGTGGTGGTGTTCTAACAAGATGGCTGATATGTAATAAAGGTTGTGTTTGTGATGATTTTCAATCCAGTATTTTTCATGTTATTTTGTGCAATCCATCAAACATTATAAACATTTTTGATCCTCCGTTGCCGGATTGAGATGTTGGCAACCAGACTCGTGTTTTTACCGTGAAACTAAATCAAACTGTTGAATAACTGTCTGTACACGTGCATATCAAAGTTAGCCATGGCCATGGTGCAGCAAACTACTGAGCTACCATTAATCGTATTTGATTACCTTATAGCTAAAATACAAGAAGCAAACGAGTTGTTAAATGCAGTGGTGCAAGATGCGGATAAACTTGAAGAGTTCGTGGTAGTTTTTGACGAAGTAACGGCAAAATGGGACGCGTTATTAGTAAACTATTTCGCCTTGTGTGCTGTCCCGCCAAAACCTGAATCGAGATCTCTAAATGAGATTAAGGATGCGTTCGTGAACTTTGAAAAGGTTTTCCTGCTTATGCAGATACCATATAATAGATGTACTATAAAGATACCCAACATAACCTGTCGGGGTCCAGTTATCGGTACATGTGCAGTGCTGCCACCTCTACCGCTTCCAGTGTTTTCGAGCAACCGCGCTGAGTGGGCAGCATTCGCAGAGCTCTTCAAATCCATGGTGCATCAAGTTATATCGCTTTCTGATGTGCAGAAAGTACATAATCTGATTGGATGTCTAAAAGGTGAATTTAAGGAAACTGTAAGTAATCTACCGATCACTAATGAGAACTATAGTGTTGTCTGGCCATTGGTGGAGAAGCGGTACAAAAACTTGCACATTACTGCTATACTGCATGTTCAAAAAGTATTGCACCTTCCAAAAGTGTGTACCAATTATTCAGAATCTTTGTCACACTTTATTAGTGTAGTGCGTGAAAACGCATTCTGAAATCTTTCCAGTTTCTGAATTGAGTTTTTTGCTCTTGAACATTCTTCTTGAAAAGATAGATTTTTCTCCTTGCCAAGAGTTTGAATTATCCGTAGACCAGGACCTGCCAACTTGTGACCATCTGTTGACATTCCTAGAACAATATACTGTGGCGAATGAGTATGTTCAATTGGTGACCAACCTTAATGCCACAGACAACAGTAGTACATTTGTAAAGAATAAGTTTTCAGCACACAGTATGAAGGGTAATTCAAAACAAGGTCATAGTAGAAGCACTTTACTTGTTGCAGTAGAAAATGATACAGTATGTCCAGTATGTAAGGAGAAACATCCATTGAGTAAATGTGAGCTGTTCTTGACAAAGTCTATTCCAGATAGAGTGAAGTTTGTGAAAGAACATTCATGTGTTTCAATTGGTTAAAACCCACTCACAGTGCACAAAAATGCATGTCTAAATTCACCTGTAGACAATGTCAAAAGAGGCATTACTTGTTGCTGCACTTTTCTCATGGCTCATCACGTAATCAGAGTGTAAATACAGAAAATGCAGAACCTCATGGTTCTTCTCATGACAGTGCTTAACCAATGCCCAGACGTTACGTTAGTCTAATGAGACTAAAATGCAAACTACAATTTTGCTCTCGACAGCTTTAGTCCAAGTGAGAGATAGTAGTGGACATTTTCAGACATTAAGAGCCTTGCTGAATAGTGCATCACAAGTCTCTATCATAACTGATAGATGTGTCCAGCGGTTAGACCTACAACGCCACCGTGAACAAGTAGACTTAGCTGGGGTTGGGCAAAATCCTGTGTCAGGGTCAAGAGGAGTTCTTTATTGTTGTGTTAAAACTATTGACTCTCAGGACATATATTTTGACGTTAGAGCTACAATCTTGAAGGAGATCACTAATCACATGCCTGCATCAAGGGTTGCTAACAGTACAGTAAGTAATTTGAAGGATTTGAAGCTAGTGGATCCAAGCTTCTATGTTCCTGGGTCTATTGACATCTTGTTGGCAGCCAAAATAGTGAACGATGCTATGACTGGCCGGAAAATTGTAGGTAAGCCCAATGCTTTCACACCATATTTGGCTGAATTGTGAGTGGCAGGGTGGTGTATGAATCAGCTAGGAGTCTATCTGGATGTACAACTACAACAATTCTGGCAGGTCGAAGAGGTGCAGACAACAAAGGTGTTGTCAACTGATGAGGAAAAATGTGAAGAGCACTACAGTAAAACACACACACACACACGAGACATGGATGGTAGATATATGTTGCGACTGCTGTTAGAACAAAATCGGCCTCAGTTAGAAGAGTCGCTACAACACGCACGTTTAAGGTATGAACACCTGGAGAAGAAATTCACTAAATCAACGGAGCTCAAAACCACGTACCACCAGTTTCTCAAGGAATATGCAGAACTGAGCAACATGACACGCATCTCAGTTACTCGGCTCTCTGGTGGAAAGCCAAGTAACAATTGTTTGGGTGCATAAGAGATCTCGGAGGTAGCATATGTTATTCCTCACCATGCTATAATTAACGAGGCTGGTTCAACCACTAAGGTGTGCGTCATTTTCGATGACTTATCAACAACTTCAATGGTGTCTCATTAAATGACGTGCTCCACACTGGGCAGAAATTACAAAAGGACATCTGTGACATAATTGTGAACTTCCGAACACTACGTGTTGCCTTTACTGCTGACATCTGCAACAAGTATAGACATATACGGATACATTCTGATGACTGCAAATATCAGTGTATTCTGTGGCGACCTTCAGCTGATGAAGATGTAGAGCTATATAGACTCAACACTGTTATGTATGGACTGGCATCATCTCCTTATCAAGCACTGAGAACATTAAGACAGTTAGCTACTGATGAAGCTCTAAACTTTCTGCAGGCAGCTCAGGTACTCTTGCGAGACATGTTTGTTGATGATGTGGTTACGGGGGCTGACTCGTTGGAAGAAGCAATCAATTGAAATCTGAACTTGTGTCACTGCTTCAACGAGGAGGACTTAAGCTTCGTAAGTGGTCCTCCAGCAGTCCCACTCTACTTGAGGATGTGCCTACATCACAGCGAGAAGTTTTGAAGGGCCTTGATCAAGAGACCAGTCCGGCTATCAAAGTGCTTGGTGTACACTGGTGTCCAGAGACTGATAATTTCACATAGCACGTCAATGTACCTCAATTGTCAATACCCAAAAGGGGTATCTTGTCAACTATTGCCCACCTTTACGACCCATGTGGGTGAGTAGCCCCAGTCATTGTGTGGAGAAAAATCTTGTTGCAGACACTGTGGACGATGGGGTTAGAGTGGGATCAACCTGTTCCTATAGATATTGTTCAGCAGTGGTTACATTTCCAGAAGACACTAGGTGCTCTGGCTAAGGTGAGAATCCAACGACACCTTGAGTGGACTAATGCCTGCAGTGTTCAAATTCATGGGTTCTGCAATGCTTCTGAGAAGGCATATGCTGCTGTGATTTATCCTTGCATTGTCAACAACATTGAGGTCATTTCCACTTGCCTGATCACAGCAAAATCAAACTGTCGTCGTAGTACCAGTATACAGCATTTAGACTACCATCAAGCAGCAGAAATGGCAACAACCACCCCACTGCCTGAAAAAGTGGTTTTCTTTACCATTATCATGATTTTCTTCAAACTGAGATTCTGGTTTTGGGCCCCAAACAGCCACAATGCTCAGAAGTCCAACACCTTACCTTGTGGTCATAGCTTAGTACCTTCTATAGCTCCAACCATCAGTGCAGATACCCTTTCCTGACCATGAGGAAGTCGGGTAGTACAAGGACTCCTTGGTGTAGCCCAGATTGGTCAAAGTCCAGGGGTAACAGGTACCTAAGCACCACTCGAGGAGCTTCTGGATTGTCTTGGTAAAGACAGGCTATGTATGATGCAACATCCATCCTTCCTAGGGTATTTGGCAGGTTACCAGGCTCAGATACCATGGAAGGATACTTCCAAGACACCTCAAGTACCCAGATGCCTTCTTCCATAGGGAACCCCAACCTGTGAAGTCCAGTACCCATATGCCTCCCCTACACCCAGTCAGATGAATGGAATAAATAAAACTCGCTAAGGTCCCATGGGCAGTTCATTTTACACCTCACTGTGCTGTCCTGCTGCAGAACGTCTTCAAGACACACATGCAAGGCTGCCCACCATGCTTCATCCACTAGCATGTCTCCCTCTACACGATCATCCAAATGTACGGATAAGGAGACTGTACTGCTGTGCTGGCACAATGTCAGGCACCTAAGAGCTTTGCTGTCAGAGGTCACCCTTACCCTGCCATTTCCACATGAGTTATAAACATTCTTGGCAGTTAGGTAAGCCTCAACCTTCAAGAGTCATGGGCACAGGCTGAGATTTTATGTAGTGTATTCTGAATTAACGATGGGTCGGTTCCAAGTAATCATTCTCGGTTCTGCCAGTTCTTGACATTGAGAAACGGAGCGGAGAACTGGTGTCAAAATCTTGATTCTATTACAACCAAAACAGTAAAAATACTGGTTTTATACATAGAAGTACATAAAGCAGGAAATTTATTGCCTACCACCATGTTCCTATTAATTATTTTCAAATTTGAACATCAGTTAACCTCTGGAGATTCTACAAGTCCAACAAAACTGTTACAGGTTTCTAACAGTGTGGTGCATACTTCTCGTATATAAACAAGTGGCAATAGGTGTTGTATACAGCCGTTAGGTGCACCAAGCACAAAATCAACAACACTATAGCAGACAGTGAAAATGAAGTGCTCATGGCAGTGAGCTGAAGGAACCATTTGCAGCAAACTCTTTGTGTTGCGCTGTTGGTTACATTCACATACCTCAGCCAATGGTACTCCCCCCTAGTACACCATAGCGCCGTCCATTTCGCCTCTGTACTGCTCCATTCTACAAACTGAGGAAGCCCCTTGCCTCATACGGAGCCGGTAATCCAAACTACGCCGCACCCCAGTTCAAGGACAGTAGAACCTCTCTATTACGACCCCTCACGGTTTCCGAGAATAGGGACATAATAGAAAGGGGGGTTGTAATAAAAAATTTGGAAAACTTTGGGCCGATTATGACCCACCCCTAACCCCTATGCCCCCAAACCTACAATTTTTTGCATGAAGTTCGATGTTCAATCATCTCTAGTGCATAAAAAACCACTTTTTAAATTAAACATAAATATGTATGTATATTTTAATAGCTGGAGATCTCCTGATTAATTTGATACCCAAGAAAGGCATATTGGTCGACACCTTGTCGTAAAAATGGAGGCCTAAACACAGTATGACATGGCCATTGAAAGTGTGTGAAAAGATTAAACTATATATTATTAAAATATAAAGTTATTATTAAATATTTATTACGCAGGTCTCGTAAGTCATACATTGTTATGAGGCACATAGCGATCAAAAAATTAAGGTGGCATTGCGCAATACGTTTGTGGCAGGCCGTGCTCTTGCTTTGGTCTGGCCGTGTACATAGCTGGGCGAGTGCCTAGATCCTCTGCAATGTGGCCGTGGCAGTTTGCTGCTGAAGCTCGGCCCTAGATCCTCAGGCTGGGCAGCTGTCGGTCGGTCGTTACAAGATGGCGGGCAGTGACCGCCCGCCCGACGCCACTGCTGTCGTTACAGGGCCGGTTCACTTCGTAACAGCAGCCCGGCGTCTGGAAAACATGCTGATAAATGTGATTGATGTCAATGTGTTGAATTTATACAAAATGTAGGCAACGTGTTGACCCCCAACTAGCCTGTGTAATGTGCCACTGTTTTTACAGCAAAAGAGGAGGGATAATGGAAGCGAAAAAAAGACAGGGAGGGTAAGGCAAAGGCAGCGGCATGTGACTAGGACAAAGAATCCTTACTGACACTGCCTGCAACTGCCTCCCCCCCTTCCACCGACAATACACCAGTATCCCCTTCTAGCATTAAGTAATTTATTGCTTCACAGTGCTTGAGACAACAGATGTCAAAGTCTATGATGGTAGCTTGAGAAATGCGCGACCACCAACATCAGTTCAGAAGGGCTAGTTTTCCATTGACTGAAAACCGTGGATAATAGAAACTAGTACCGCGGTTGGAGAAAAGGTCTATAAAAACAAATCCGAGCATAACTGAAACCGCAATTCAATATACCGCGGTTGGCAAGGGATTACTGTATCTATTTTTAGATGTCCTCAAATTCTCTACTTTTTCGACCCAAACTTTTCACGGTTCCTCAAGATTGGGTCGTAATAGAGAGGTGGTCGTAACAAATGGGATCATACTGTAGGTGGTCCCACCACCTCGCTAGACCTGCCCTGGCCAGCATGCACCAAACACACATACTAGCCACACTATAGGGGAGATTTCCTCCTTCATGTGGCCAGCTCCAGCTGCTCCTAGCTCACCACAGCTCTTGAGTAGTATATCTTACCTTGCACGCCCTCCAGAAAGAGTAGTTATCAGTTCCCAACATCAGCGTTGGTAGATGAGAACCGGAGATCAAACTTCAGTCCTAACTCTAGCTATCTCGCCACTCTACAGATGAACGCTTGCCTTCAGCATTAGTTGCTAGCTAAGTCTGTTCAGCTTTTGTTGGAAAATTAACTTGTGTTTTTCAATGCAGTGTTGAGGGCAAAAGCTCCAAGGATGGTGGACCCCGGCCAGACCAAGGTGCCCTGAGGGTCTTGGAGTATTGGTAGGGTAGATGATGCCATTGAGACTACCAACTGTGACTGACCTTATCTTGATACCCCTCCCTTCTGGGGGGCTGTCCGAAAAATAAATGTATAGGAGAAAACAGGAGCTGGTACTTGGGTGATTTAAAAAAAGGATATTCATGTGTCTGGGGGGGTTGCATAGGAAAGGGAGAGCAATGGAGGGGAGAGAGCTTGTTTCTCCATTGTATGAGTGGGATATGTGTTCTGTCCTATATTTTTTTAACATCACGTGACTTGTATTATCAAGCATAAAGTTCATTTTAGTAACTTCTTGCGGACAGACTAGAGGATATATATTTATTAATTTCAATAGACACACATTTTCTGAATAAACTAATATCCTATAAGGGCCTATATGAGAGTCCTTTTTTCATATAATAATACATAAGCACCTAGTTCAAGCATAGTTTAACACGTGACAGGCATGATTGTATGCGAAAATCAGAGCATATGGTTTTGAATAACTAATTATTAAGAATTGAAGACTGTAAAGAAATTAATATTTATCACCCTTATTTATTCAACTCTGTCTCAAAATCACTCTTTCCTACACATGTGAAATATTATTAATTACTTTAACTACACATTTCCCATACGTGCACAGCATTACCAACATAAGTGTAGATTGCTGCAGATTGCACAAACTTCAGCTGTGCTTGGTGACAGAGGTCGTTTCCTCCCCTTACATGGCTGACAGGGTGGAAGCTAGTTGCCCATTAACCAGCATGGCTTACTTGCACCCTCCCTCTGTGTGCCTACTGGTTTGGAAATGGAGGGGTAGATAGTTCACTACTCTCCACCACTGAGGCTTCCCCTTCTCCATCTTACCCACCATGAACATACTGCAGTGTCAATAATCACTCCATGTGCTCTCAGCTGAGCAAGTGCGTGCGGCACATTCAAAATTTGACTAGCATTGGGTCTCATATTATTTTGTTTTAAGAGGGTTTGAGAGTTTGGGGTCTGCTTGCACTTAATGTTGGATTACAATCAATTATATATTGTATTTTGCGATGTTATATTCTTTATTTAAACGAGCTGAGGTGAAATATTCATTAATGTATTATTTACAGAAATACTACTACAGTACCACTTTTTTTAAATTCTATTTTATTATGTTTACATACTATTTAAACTTTATTCACAAATGAAGTACTGCTCTCATTATACTCAACATGAAGTTCAATGTAATAGCAAGATGCTCAATGTAACTTGACACATAAATCTTTGGCATGCACGAACCTAAGGTTGGCGGTATTATAATGTAAGCACCTGTTAAAATAAGTAAAACACTTTGCTAGAGCTTATGTAAAATCAGAAAATTATATGATTTTTACAATAATGTAGTGCATTTAATTACCCAGTAGAAAACAAAAAAAAACTGTGTTACAGATTTACTTGTGTGCTCTACTACTGGATGAAGAACCTTCTACTAGTAGATAAATTTGTGCAAAATAATTTGAATTTCTTTCTTAGGTATAAATAAAAGTAATTTTAATTTGTTTTGCTTAGCATTACATTTTTCTTCAATACCAAAGCCACTTAATACAAAAGGAAAACCTGAAGCTGTTACAAGTTATATTCAGAGCAGTAAGACAAAAAAAAAAAAGAAACTAAAAAAAAAGAACAGATATTTAACGATACTGAACCGAGAATCAGAAAAAAAAATGGAACCGACACATCCCTATTCTGAATAAACCCACATAACCATACCTCTGTATTTTACCATTCTGTTCATCAAGTTCCTTCCCAGTGATTCATTATCACTGTCTGGCAAAACCAGAGACCCAAAGCCCTTCAGGCTTACAAGGGCCACATAGAGAACCACTCTCTACCTCAGTACGGATGTCAAGTTACGAGCGGTAATGCCACTTTCCTGGGCACACGTGTGGCTGAGAGCGAACCCTCGCTATGAAACCACTCAAAGGAGACTTGGTTACCAGTGATAATGCCACTTCAATGCACTCCTCAGGCAGTAAACATAGCAAGGCCTCCCACCACCCCATCTTCCAAGTTTGGCCTTGTAGTTACATGAGTCCCTTAGCCACTTGAGCGCTTTACCGTCCATTCTCAAAATGACGTGTACCCCATCCAGGCAGTATCAATAATTCCAGATTGTGCAAATAACAGCAAGGCATTCTTGCTCACTAATGTGATATCTTTGTTCAATGGCATTCAGTCGGGTGCTGGTTTAGGCTATAACGAGAGGCATGCAGTCTGTGTCCCCTTGATACAACACTGTGCATAGACCGGTCTGGCACACATCTGTCTGCAGAATAAGCAGTCCCTCTCATTGCGGTCAATTCAGGCTGTGAATATATTGGAAACTGGTCTTGAGTGCCTGGAATGCAGTGCAATGTCCTGGCATCCACCATCACCATGCTTCCTTTTCAAACAATGGGTGAAGCGGTGCCATGAGGTCTGTGATGTTAGATACGAAGTCTCTGAGCCAGTTACACAATTCGATAAAGAGTCAGAGTTGCTTCTTCGTACATGGTTCCTCCACTTCTTGTATAGCTAGGATAGATTTTTCTTGGGGAAAGTTGCCTTCTGTGGAAATGACATTGTCCAGGTATTCAATGGAAGTCTTTTCAAAGTGGCTCTTCGAGAGCTTGGCCATCATACAGTGGAGTTCCAGCCGCTCCAGCACAGTCGCTCCAGCACTTGTTGCAAGTGCATGAGATGGTCTTCCCAAGACTTTGAATAGATGATCAAGTTGTCTAAATATGTGAAGCAAAACTGTCCGATGTAGCAACTCAATACTTCTGCAGGCATAAGACGTTGAAAGGTGGCCAGGGCATTCTTGAGCCCAAAAGGCATAACCCTGAATTGTAACGTTTCGCCTTCCGATGACATAAATGCTATATAGCGGCAGCTGTCAAGGTGCACTACTATTTACCAATAGGCAGACAGCATGTCTAAGATGCTGAATAATTTTGACATAACCAATATCTCTCAAGGTGTGCACTAGGTCAAGAGCAGGTGGTGGAATGGGGAGCATTATGACATTCAGGGCTTTGTAATTAACAAAAAATCTCAACTTGCCACCTTTCTTGGGTACAAGCACAACGTGCGAGTTGTAAGGTGAGTCTAACGGCTTGACAATTCCCTGACTATTCATGTTGTCCAACTGCTTCATCATTAGGCGATGACACCTGGGTGAGACCTTTAATGGCCGGTTGTAAACTGGGACTAACGTGTTCAACAATATCTCAAGCTGAATTGTGCAGGTTTGTCGCAGTTTTCCCCCAGATCCAAAAGCTCCGGCATGTACGTTGATGACTTTCTTCAATTCTCGGAACTGTGCCTCTGTAAGCTAGTGGTGAATCTCCTCTTCGCAAAGAGCTTGCGGCTTCTGATGGTCAGGTTGGTGCTCCCAGTTTACTGTTATGCAACAGTCATCGCCCCGGTATACTTTCCTTTGCCCGTGGTCCATTATGCATTGCTGCTGCTGAAGCCAAGGGTGGCCTAGTATCAGATCCTTGTGGATATCAGGTGACACGATAAACTCCACTTGAGTCGAGTTTGTGATGTTCAATGGTAAGGGTGGCACTGCAATCAACAGTTAGCGTGCATTCCGACTTTGCCATTCGCAATGTCTATATCTGAGGGTGGAGGGTGGCCTGTTGATCTTCAGTCAGGATGTCTCCTCTGACGAAATTGCTGGACGCTGCTGAATAGAGCAGCGTTAGTACATTCTTCCCGTTGACGTTCAATTTGATGTATGGAACCTTGGGGACAAATTGCCCTTCCTGTCCAACATTTGTCCCTGTTAACCTGCCAGCACCGAAGTTTCCCTTCGGAGATGCGCTCTTCTGAGTCGCTGGGTGGGTCGGGTGGGTCTTTGCATACGGTTTGAAACCCCTTTCTCCACTCATTCTTGCCTCGGTGCAGACTGCTGCAGGCAGTCTCGATTGAAGGGATAGGCAGGACAATACCAACACTTCGGTAGGCGTGCAGGTGGCAGTGCCTTGTTGCATTGGGTCAGCTGGCTTGTCTGGTTCTGTTGGTTTTGCAAGTTTCAAGCGATCAAGGAGAGCATGCGCATTGAAGTAGTGCTCAGCTTTCCGTGTGCGATCTACGAGATCATCCATGGTGAGTGGCTTAGGGGTGAGTAGACATAGGTGGATGATATTGTTACAGGTGCTAAGTCAATGGCAGAAGCATTTATTCTCCAAGTGGAACTAGCTGAGTTGTAAAAACTAGGGTATATCACCTTCAGAAATTTGCCAGTAACAGTTGAGAATTTCTTGAAGGTGACACATGACACTCTTTCTAACTTATACAAATACGAATTAGCCTCATCTAAACGAGCCTTCATGTAACCCCAGGCAGGGTTTGAACACTGGAATAGCTTGCTATGAGTTCCTACAAGATATGCCTCTTGTCGCAGAGGAACTCATGGACACGTCAGCTTGTACTGTTCGCCCAATATCAGACATCATGCCAACGCCCCCTGAAGTGTGAATGAGCTACCAGCCAAGCGACTTCCATTGCATGTGCTTAGGCTGGGCAAACGAACCAAGGTACACTGATAGACTGGAGTTCTGGTGTACATACTGTCGTACCTACCAGACTGCATACTGGAGCTGGCTCACGTGCTCTAGGCAAGGAGAAAATATAGTACGCTGCATAATACATGTGCACACGTTCCATCATCGGTGCATAAGATAGCCAGATGAACGGATTACCAAACCAGGTCTAGTATACAGATGCGAAGTATGCTGGCGTGCAGCGGACTATTGGCCCAAGATCCTGGCCCTCGCCTAAGCCAAGTAACTATCCAGGGTAGCAGCAAACATCAACTGCCAGAGTTCGCCAAAATAAACCACAAGTTAGCCGAGCCAGAGTTCGCCAAACTTAAGATGATCCTGGATGACCATTGGGTGCCTTTGTCCATGGGAGATCGTTACGACAGACTCGTAGCATCCAGCATGAGATATGTCCATCACACACATGCCCATGTACAACTGCCCATATTGAGTGTCCCATATCGCAGGTGCAATAAGTGAAGGAGCACGGGATTGTGGAACCGTCGGCTTCTCCATACAACTCACGAGTAGTTTTATTTACAATGAATGGCCAACTATGCTTCTGAGTAAACCATGAGGATCTAAACAATGTACACACCCCATCACCTCCAGCCATCAACCTGATGCACACATTACGAGATACAGGGGAAGCCAAGAGCTTCAGTAACTTTGCCATGCAGTGAGGGTAATGACATATCGCGGTACACACCAACAGCCAAAAATACACAGCATTTACCACACCAAAAGGTGAGACCCTACAATTCAGAGTTCACGCTACCTTCCAGAGGCTCAAGTCCACCGAAGTGCTCACCGGATTTGTGGGACAATATTACTTTACCTATTTAGAAAACATAATTATCTCTTCCAAGTCATGAGAAGAACACTGCGGCTCGAATTACCTGACCCCAATTGATTACCTGGAACACATTGTAACACCCAAAGGAAATTACAGACAGGCTGTGCCAACACAGGCCATCAAGAAAGCAGAGAAACCTACAAACAAGAAACATTTGCACCGCTTCCTAGGATTATGTAACTGGCTATGGAACTTCCTGCCACACATCACATTACAAAATGGCCCCTCTGCAACCATTTACTGGAAAAGAAAACACATTTTTGATGGAGACTATAACACCGCAACACCTTCCTCGCCCTGAAGCACAACTTCAAGAATATTTGTCTCAGATAGCTCCTTACGATGTAAATAATTTGTTGATAGCCACCATGTACGCTAGTACATAAAGAACTGTGAGGCGTGTTGTCAGTGCAAGGCATATCCTGTACCCCAACCTACCGCAAAGCCGTCTACCGCATACTGACTGGACACTTGGCGGCCGAACTGATGGGACCCTACACACAAAGCACCAAGGCCAACAGGTATTTATTGGTGGTCACCGATCACTTTTCCCGCTGGGTATGTGTTCCATCTACCCAGCCAAAAAGCACAGAATATCATTTGTACATTTGAAACGGAGATATTCCCCCGCTGGGCATACCCGAAGGCCATCCTTGCTGACAATGGCTACCCAATTCACCAGCAACCTATGGCAAACAGTAAGTAACACATGGGGAGTGGAAACCTGGATGACCCATTCCCCCGGACCCCCCAATTCCCGCCCAATCCATCCACAAGCCAACCCCACTTAGAGGAAAAACCAGGAACTCAATACGAGCCTCTGTTTCAATGTGGGAGAAGACCACCACCATTGGGACAAACACATCCCAATGATCCTCTTCGCCATCAGGCGAAGGACGAATGAGACTGTCAACACCAGCCCTAGCCAGCTCATTCTGGGACAGAGACTCCGCCGCCCAGGTGACTGACAATGGAGGCAAGAACATACAGAAATACCCCGACCCTAAGAGATCTAACTGGCAACCCTGGCCATGAACACAAGAGCACGCGAGACCCAGGCCCAATTTATAGACCGGAAATACCACAAATCCCGCACCAGAGTGCAGAGGTTCAACATGGGTGAATCCCTACTCCTCCACAGCCATCCACTAAGCAAGGCTCAAGGTCAGTTCAGCGCAGGCCTTGCTGATAAGTAGGTGGGGAAGGGGGGGTGTCCTATGTCACTGTAGGGCAGCAATATAATGTGTATTGAACAGAAGACACTAGGGGATGCATTCGGAAAGCGACCAGAGGGTAGGTGTGTCCCTACCACAGAGTACCTCCAGACAGCGAGCACCAAGCACCCGAGCCTAGAAATGATGAAGAGGAAGAAAAGGAGGATGATCCCGAACCCAGGACGCCTACCGAAGTTGAGATGCCTCAGCCCCAAGAGCGAGAAGTCAGATATACAGATAATCCAACACACCCCGACGACGGTCGAGTTTCCAATACGTCAAGGAGCAATGTCCGTCAGAACTTCGCCCGCGATGCTAAAAGACTTTACCCGGGAGATAACTGCCATACGCAAGAGAACGGCCACTACTGGATCAGAGTTGTCAAGGAGAAGTCCCTGGACCAAGACCCTCGCAAATGACCTCCACCGTCAAGTCCCATTTCGAAGAGAGAGGAACCATGCCACACCGAGGAAGTAGAGGAAGCCCAAGAGCATTTGTCTCTGACAGCCACCCAGACCGCACCAGTGTAGGAGGGCATGATCACCCAGCAGGCCGCGACATTGAAGGACGCCAAGGCCAACACTCGCACTTCGCCTTCTGAACAGGAAGATGTGCCCACTAGTGCAGACTAGGTCCGGGAACCCTCAGTTCGCCTGCCTTAGATGGCAGCCCTGATCACATCCATCCAGGACAACACAGTCAACCACCAGGTCGCTGCACCAGGAGGCTCCGAAACCTACGCCCGGACTCAGCCTTCAGTATGGGAGGATGATCCCAGCTGTGCAGAGAAACCCCAAGAGCCTCTGCCTCTGATGGCCACCCCAAAGGAGCCCCTCCAGGAGGAGAGGGCACTCCATTGTCCCCAGGTGCCTGGTGGCCCCCAGCTGGCCACTTCCGGGAACGAGAACACTGCGCCCGCAAGCCAGCCAGCCAATAAGAGAGATGCCTGTCCGTGCCTGCCGCTGCACTTCTCAACCTGGCCAATATTGTGACTCACCATGGCAGCCCACTTCCCAGTTCACATGGCCTTATCCTCAGCACATGGCCATGAAGAAGGGGACCGACCATGCAAAACCTGAATTCAAACCCATGACTAGAACCCAGTGAACAGGGTGTGTGGGTTGTGAAATACTTAACAAAACAGTAAATAAACAGTAATACTTTAGCCAGTACCAGTGACTCCTCTCCACTGCAACTGAAGCTCATCCTTGAGGTCATGGAAAGGCATATTATCCAATGAACTATATAGCTCTTTCCTCCGGCACTCATCTCAACTAGCATTCTACAAGGAGGAAGGGCCTTAACCCAACCCCTTGTAGAGGGAGAGAGTCTCTCCCCCTACTAGCCACCATTGCAGGCAATCAAGCTGACATCCTTGAGCAGAGACAGAACATATTCCATGCATCTGGATATCAGGATATCTGTGCAGAAGAATAGTGTTAAGCTTGACTTATGCTGTCTAGCAGCCGCAGACAAAAGCGTTTTCTCTGGTCACAATCATCCTTCCTCTTGGCCACCACTCTCAGAGGGATAGGTGGAATAGAAAGAAAATTCCTTTAGCGGGAATGCAGATCTCTCCCCTCAACAGCAATTTTCTTCCTGCCGCGCTTCTTTAAAGAATGCTCACTAGGAGCAGCGACATCGTGGGCCGCTCCCCTCGTAATGAACTTTTCCTAACAGCTGGGACAGGGTGAAGGCCGTTCACAAACACACAGGTGCCTGCAAGTGCCGGACACTTCCCCTGCACAAGACCAATAACATGCATAACTCTGAAGCTACACTACCGAACGAGAAGCGGGGTTATGCTAGCCAGCTCATCTTTCATCTCTCCTCAGGGATGAGCTGTAATCTCATCTTGTTTAGATGCAGGCCATAGAGAAAGCATAAGAGATGGACGAGAAAGTAGGGTTAGGGTATGTACAAAATAAATGTGATGAATTATTATATTTCCTTTTTTTTAGCCTTGGCATAGGCAACAGGTAGCGTATTTATTAAGATGAGTGAATTGTTTCAGATTTTCTGGCCGTACATGGTAATTTTATACGAAATTATTAGTATTAAACAAAGAGTAAATTTTTATGTTTTTTTTTTTTTTTAAGATATACTCATGCCAGTGTATAAATGTAGGATGCTAGAGGTTACAAGAGAAGCAGAAGTAGAGAAAAAAATAACAAGGAACAAGTAGGTGAAGGGTTAAAGCATTTCTATACAAAACAATAATGTACCAATGCACCGAATTGTTTATGACTATATAATGTGTGAGTAGTTGACGTAGTAGTGAGTTAAGTACCAAGTTTTCAAAACTTGAGGGAAAAAATATATATATATATATATATATACACATAATTAAGTATGGTGGAACTGTCAAATATATGTTTATTTGTGCTTGTATTTATGCAGTGCTGAAGGGAAACTTGTAAACTTATTTGCAGTTTTTTTTTCTGCAAAACTTTAAGTAAATACAAAAGTGATAATATCTAAACTGTATATTAACAGTAGCAATTTGTTATGAATTTCATAAAGAATATTATATGGGTAACCATTCTAATATAGGTCTTCTCCTCATTGTTTAAAATATAATATGATTAGAAAAGGGAAAGTTTTGGAGTTGTGAAGTGATTGTTCCTGTGAAAATCAAGGTATACAAAATTTAATTGTAAAGGGAAGTATTTTACAGTCTATAAACAAGGGTGATGTGTGTTTTTAATAAATGTTTTTTTTTTTTTGTTTGTTTTCTAACTATTAGAATTTCGTTCTTGTTCTTTGAGCAGAATACCGAACAGTAACAATTAATATCAAAAAAGTTTGTATCCGTTTCAGATGTTAAAACATTTATTTGAAGATCATTTTAAAAAATTGTTAATTTCGAAAAGTTGGAAGTTTTGACAGATAAGGGTGGTTAATGTACAAGTGTCAAAATGTAATTATTTTTTTCGAAAATAAATTATAGTTTTGAAGTAAGAGAAAATTACTTAAATTTAACACTATGTTAAATCACGTTATAATTAACATAAATAGTTATTTTGTTTTATTTCCCCCAATGTTGACAACTAATAAGGTTGAGGTGCTGTAGTGTGTTGAATTTGAATAACACAGAGAAGGGTGAAGAGTTTGCTCCAGTTTTTATGATGTCCTTGGGTCTTAGCAATGAGAGTGTTTTAAGGTGGGACAGGTCAGAGTCCACTTTTTGTCAGCACTGACCTAGTAGATATTAAAAGGTTGACGCCGGCTAACAGCCAGCGACGCTAAAGTCCATGAAGGCGCTCAGCACGCACATGACACGTATACGTGCACATGCGCAAGAAGGCTCCAATTTGAACTTTCCTCTAACGGAATAGTATATGCAGTGTAAAATGTGTTTTCTTTACTTTTCAGGGTCTGAAATGTGTTAAAGTGTTTAAAAATGTATGTTTGTCAGTATTGGAAAATGTTTGGTTATAAAGTTAAACCCCATGCTGTGCGGAGATTAAGAACAGTTCTACTTCGGCCAGAATGACGCAGTAAAAGACATTCAAAGAAAATGTGAAATTACAAATTAATATGTATAATGTCAATTCATATTTAAATTTTTTAAGTGCCTTTTATTTTTCAATAATAAAATATTTTACTCAGCGTGCATAGCACTTCCGCTTATGTGAGCCCCGTAGGCAGCCATGGTAGGTTCGTGCGACGCTTACCTCTGGGCAGTCTGTCTAGAGGAACTGGCGAGGTAATACACTGTCACGTACACACTACAACTTTTGAGCACTGATGTAGATTTCCATAGCACTTTTAGTATACCGGTTAACCTTTGCTTTGCGTACATTTTGCGAGACAATCCCCAGCATTATGCTTCCGCTTAAATAATAATTTGTGCTCTCACAGCTGTTTCAAAACTTAATCAAGGAGGAGAAGGAGGAGAAAGATGTCTGAGAGGTCATGCAACCCGAAAACTTAAATCAGGTGCCATCTGCTACTGCTAAAGGTGTTCCATTGTAATTTCTGTAATATTTTAGCGTGCAATTTTAAGGGCTTTAATTTCACGTATGTATTTAAGGGTAATTTTTATGTTTGATCATTTTACAACTACATCAAATATAATCACGGGGTCAGATATCGCCAAGTACGAATCCGCACCATCAATGGATTTTTTAAGGGCTTATTTGTGTAAAATGTGTGTCATAATTTTATTCAGGGTTTTATGTCTATTTTATACAGGGTTCCGTGTCATTTTCACGTATATTGATGCTATTTTTTTGTGCATTACCACGCAGTCACTTTCATGTTTGCTTTTTCTGCCATCGGGCATGCTACAAGCCTGTAAATGCTATAGTCGTAAAGGGAATAATTTTCACAGCAGAAATAACAATTTGTCTGAATTTTATTTGCCATTTCTATGAAGAATATTTCCACTTCACCTGTACCACATGGTCCGCTATGAACTTTATCCAGCGGCATCCGCACCACCTAAACTTGCTTTCACGCATGTGTGAGTTTATCGTGACAACTCATCCCATGCCCCATCGTCTTCCATTGACATTTATGAAATTTTGTAATTTGTGAACAGTGATATTATTTTCCACGTGCTGGAGGGCGAGCCCCGACGAGTCTGCGCTACTGATGCCAAATAATCACACATGTTTATGTACCATCTGTTGATACATCATGTAATTGTCAGTGTCCTATCTTCAGGGAAAAATCGTTAGTCCACCCTAGCGACTGTCAACTCCCTTCCCTTGACAAGATTGTGTTTACAAGCACCACAGTGAAGTCATTCATATAGACGTGCGTTAGAGTAATTGCGTGCTGGGGAACACCCAAACGGAGTTAGCTAGACACAACTGACTTTCATCATTAAATTGCATGGTACGTTATATGTACAAACTGTATCAATAAAAGCAAGAATCACAGTGTTCCACTCTTTTATTTGTAGTGACAGTGTCTTGGCCACATGTGTTTTTCAAGTGTTAAATGTTTAGTGAAAGTTTTGCAAAGTGTATCATAAGTACGCTAAGATGAGATGGACACACCGAACCCACAACATTCCTGATAACCCTGAGTCTCAACAGTGCGGTGATTGGGAAGCACAGCTGGCGCACATATCATCAGTAAGTAATTTGTGTCATCATTCATCTCATGTCTCACCCAATGGCGTCACTTGGCGTTCCCAAGTGGGGCAAGTGTGTTCATCCACGTCACATCATCTGCGTCAACCACGAGAAAATGGCGGACACCACGCTAGACCATCCGCAAGAAGGCCTCAAGACTTTCGCGTCAACAACCACGACACCTGCAAACACCTGCAACCGTAATCAATATGAGCATGCTGGTCGAATGCTGTGTACATTGTGGCAGAATAAATGAAATTAATTTATTTGCAGAAAATTCATGCGATCAACCGCTATGCCAGTGTACGTCTGATACTGCATTTAAGCCGTCAGAGCAATGCCTGTGCACGTACACAGGATGTGACGGGGCGGGAGTAAAGTGGGTGCAGTGCCAGCAGTGCAAGAAAGAATCCACATTTACGATTCACAGGGCCTGTGGAATTTACCACCTTCCGCGATGGTGATATAAACTGTGACAAGCACCGTAAGATGAACTGTGCTGAGATCGCGCCACCGTAAACACCAGAGGTGAAACCCACGCCGCCACCAGTAGTCATTACGTACATTCCACAGGGCTTAACCAGGCCAGATCGCAATGAATTATTGCCAACTTTTGCGAGCCATGACTCCAAAGACAAGGGGTACATTTCTAGCTGCGTGCGAGGCAAAATTGAACAGACACAGCTTACATAGAGAAGACTGCATGGAAGTCACCGCCAACCGAGCAAGAGGAAATGCAGCCACATGGTGGAAACTAGTTAGAGACTATCGTGTGACATGGGAGGAGTTTTGTGATTGGCTATTGGGAAGGTTTGACACAGATGGAGACGCCATCCAAGCCCAAGCACGGCTGTACCATGAACAACAACGTGAACACGACGGTATAGAAGAGTTCATACAGCGTAAGTTAGGCTTGTTAGAACGTCTGAACCTAGGACAGCCGACACGCGGAGTGTTAGAAATCATTGTTGCTCTGTCAACCCCGGACATTAGGCCGTATTTGAGGACAGCAACCAGAGCGAGTGTAGAGCAATTTACGTGAAAAGTGTATTTGTAGCAGCAGGACGTGAGAGAGGGACAGGCATACCAATCCCCGAGGTTGAACTTTCACACGTCAGCACCTACCGCAATGCCAGATGTTACGTGACTACCACCAATGTTGACACCTGCGAGACAAAACTGCGGCCACAGAAAATTTCACCATAACAACAGGAAAAATAGTTACCAATGGGAAACTAAGTCGGTAGGTTGGCGAAACTGCACCTGCACCAATCTCACCGCCAGGTCGTAACAATCCGCCTAATGAAGGTGCCAAAGTGTCCCAAGTGACTGACAGTACCACGAAAGCTTTAAGGGTCTGTGTTGAACTCGAAGGTAAGAATGTGATCGCCATCATTGACAATGCTGTGAGCCATAACTTTGTACGCAAAGGTCTGATCCAGGCAATAACAACTAGAGCGCCGCCGCGACGATGTTTGCAATTCACCACCAAGCATCAACAAGGCGAGGCGAGAAGTGTCATGCACGCAACGGTAGGGATCCGAGAGCTGCATACCAAGTGTGATGTTTACATTGTGCCTGACTTATGCGAGGAGATGATTCTGAACTGGAATGGCTCATTGACAACCAAGCTGTGATAAAACCGCATCTAGATCGTCTTAACGTGGAGACACGTGGAAGATGGACTCTATACACCATGGGAGAAACGCCGCCGACAACAACTGTCGAGCCACTTACCGACTTCGAGCATGAAGTGGCCGTCACACATCAACAACTGCGACACCTGCTGGACCAGCATGCCAGTATGTTCCACACTGAGGGGAAGCTGCAGCGCACCAACATCACGGAGTATGCGATCATCACAATGCATGAAGACCCGGTGTACTCCAAACCACAAGATCCAGGTATTTTCTTTCACTGCGTCATCAACCAGCAGATATGTGAAATGCTTAATTGAACCTACACAGTGTATCTAAAACTCAGGTAACGGGACCCAATTTGTAGGAAGAAAGTGGAGAGAGTACTGCACAAGGTGGGGAGCAAAACATTGTTCCACTCCCGCTCATTAAAACCGCTCAAATCCAACTGAGCGCCGGAACCAAGATATAAAGGTTGAGTTGAGAATTCGGCTAGGCGGAGATCACACCAGGTGGACCGAGCTAATACCTGAAATAATGTTTTGTATTAGAAACCGGGTAAACGGAGCCACAGGGAAAACCCCTGTAGAGATGGTCCAGGAGTGCGAGTTGCGTGTGCCAGGAGAACAAGGTACCCCCGAGGAAGTGGTAGCACACCAACAACAAATTCATACCCAGGCGAGGATGAATCAGGAAAGGTGCTGTAATACATGGGTACCAAAGAGCAGAAAAACACTGCTGGGAACTACAGCCAGGGATGTACGTGTACATGAGGAGGAACCCGCTATCAGCCAGGATGACGAAGTACTATACTGGGCTGGCACCTAGATGGACAGGGCCAGTAAGAGTGGTAGAGTAGATGGGGAATTCCACGTATGTAGTGAAGTTGGGACCAAGGCGTGTCACGAAACAGCATCGTGACGACACTAGAACACCCGGACCGGAAAACGAAATGTCATTTAGGGGTTTTGTGCCGACAGAATAATCTATGCCTAACAGTGAGGAAGTAGGCAACGAGAACACCCACACACAAGTAGGGGAAGCAAGTAGTTGTGAAAAAACAATTTCTGGGTTTTTCTGTTAAAACCAGTAATAACACAGCAGATCAAAGGGAGTTTCAAGGGATTTCCACGTGTACACGAAGAACGTGGTAACAAGAGTGCACATGTAAATTTAAACACAACCAGTACCAGTGAAGTAAGTTTTAAAGGGTTTCCCCATGGCATACCTGAATTTGGTTGTAACAACAGTGCAAATGTAAACTGTTTAACCACAAGTGAAGGCGAGATGCCTTTCCGAGGCTTTTCAGCTCCCGCAGAGGAGAACCTAGTAGGACAAGTGATTTTCACAGGGTTTGGAGAGGTTAGTAGGGCAGTGAGTGTGACGTCAAGTGTCAACAAACCACAACACAGCACTCGCAAGAGGCGAGGCGAGTCACCACCACGTATCGCAACGTTGTTCCTGCTTACACCCCTAACCCTTGCAAACGCCGCAGAACCAGAAGACCTCCGAGGCCATGTTTTCTTCGCCCTCGACCGGTGGTCCCGGTTGACAGCCTGACAGAGCAGTGTAACATGGCTCGCACCATCTTGACCTTTGAGGGAGGGGTCGTTTGATGACGGGTAACAGCCATGGTGTTAAAGCCCATGACGACGCTCACCATGCACATGACACATGTACATGCACGTACGCAAAGAGGCTCCAATTTGAACTTTCCTCTAAAGGAATATTATTTGCAGTGTAAAATGTGTTTTTTTTATTTTTCAGGTTTTAAAGTGTTTTAAAATGTATGTTTGTCAATATTGTACAATTTTTTGTTACACATTCAAACCGCGCACTGTGCGGAAATTCAGAACAGTTCTACTCTGGCCAGAATGCAGTGGTAAAAGACATTCAAAGAAGATGTGAAATTACAAATTAATATGTAAAATGTCAATTCATATTTTAATTTTTAAAGTATCTCTATTTTTCAGTAATAAAATATTTTACTTGGCATGCATAGCACTTCCACTTGTGTGAACCCCGTAGGCAGTCATGGTAGGTCCGTGCGACGCTTGCCTCTGGGCAGTCTGTCTAGGAGAGCTGGCGACATAAGACACTGTTATGTCCGCACTACAACTTTTGAGCACTGATGTAGATTTCCATAGCACTTTTAGTATACCGGTTAATCTTTGCTTTGCAAACATTTTACAAGACATTCCCCAGCATTATGCTTCCGCTTAAATAATAATTTGTGCCCTTACGGCTGTTTCAAAACTTAATCGAAGAGAAGGAGGAGAAAGATGTCTAAGAAGTCACACGACCCGCGAAACTTGAATTAGGCGCCATCTGCTACTGCTAAAGGCGTTCCATTGTAATTTCTGTATTATTAGTGCGTGCAATTTTAAGGGCTTTAATTTCACGTATGTATTTAAGGGTATTTTTCATGTTTGATATTTTACGACCACATCACATATGACCACACAATCAGATATTGCCAAGTACATATATGTAACCATCAATGCGTTTCATGGGGCTTATTTGTGTAAAATCATGTGTGCTATAATTTTATTCAGGGTTTTATGTCAATTTTATTCAGGTTTCCGTGTCATTTTCACATAAATTGATGCTTTTTGTGTATTACCATGCTGTCACTTTCATGTTTGTTGCATGCTACAAGCCTGTAAATGCTTTAGTCATAAAGGGAATAATTTTCCCAACTGAAATAACAATTTGTCTGAATTTAATTTGCCGTCTCTAAGAAGAAATATTGCCTTTTCACCTGCACCACATGGTCCGCTACGAACTTTATCCAGCGGCATCCACACCATCTAAACTTGCTTTCACACATGTGTGAGTTTATCGTGACTACTCATCTCGTACCCCATCGTGTTCCATTGATATTTATGTAATTTTGTAATTTGTGTACGGTGATATTATTTCCGTCGTAGCTGGCTATGTGTAAAGGCCGTCACCACACTAACTACATGCTGGAGGGCGAGCCTCGACGAGTCTGCGCTAGAGACCTGAAAAATTAGCAAATGCGATAAAGCGAAAAATAACGTGACTTTTGACATAAAAAACTAAAAATTGCGATTTTTGAGAATTTCAGCTATAATTCACGAATTGTACAAAATCCTGTAGTATTTTCGTAAGTTATATTATTGTTTTACGTTATATAGTTGCTTCTTAAGACGTATTTCACGAGTTTTTGGATATTCTAATACGAATGCATGTATAAGTTGGCCAGATGATTTCTTCGATTTATCACCTTAAACAAAAACATGTTTACTTTCCATCACGTGTATTTACGACCACAGATAATATGAGCGCAAGTGATGATGCGTCACTTTGAGTGAACATTCTACTTGCAGCCCTGCAAAAGTTTGTTCATTAGGAAAACACGCCGTTGTAGTGTTCACGTCCACCAAGCACCATGTTATCTATGGAATTCACACCTTGTTTACATTTGTATCACATTATCATCACGTTTTTAGGAGTAGTGTACTCATGTAGTATCCGTTGTCGTGTACGGTTCGTATTTCTGAACCTCGGCATCGGGATCTCTACATTATTATGTGTGTGTGCCGTTTGACGTTCCTGCGAATTCAATGGACCTTCGAATTTTAGATTCTACGAGTTTTGATGTTTTTCTGCCTTGTTTAATCATGTTTTTCTAGTTTTCGAAGTTTCTTGTATTTGATTTTGATGATTGTATGGCTGTACGGTTAATTACAAGGACACGTGCTTTTGCATGCTTTAGATTATAGATAGATACATAGATTGTCACGTTTTAACTAACAATTCTTTATTTTTTACAAAGGGAGTGGTACGGCGGTGAAAAATGTGTTTATATGTATTTACTTAAATAGAATATATTTGTAAATCATTTTATCACGTATTGTAAACTTGTATTCGTCCAGTAAACTGTATTTTTACCTTTCACATTCTCTGTAAATATATGCTGTAAAAAATGAGATGTTTTGAAGAAACTAAAGTTTTGTCAGCAGGCCTAGAGAAAAAATCTGTTGTTGAAAGTTTCGATAGTTCAAAAACGTATAGACAGATTACTTAAATTTTTTTTGCTGCTTGTACAAGACACTTTTTATTATTTTTTTAAACAGTGCTTTCATAGATGTACATAAATTGTTTACATTATTCTTTTCATTAAACAGTTTGCCCTTGTCAGTGCATTGCGTTCATTTGTTGTTCTAGGTGATAGGCAGAATACAAAATCTTAAGTAAAATCTGAACTTGTTTTCAATGTTGCCTATTGATAAACCCTTGTCTGTATTAAAACCATAACTACATATTTCTCTGGAAGTTAGGAATTTTTGCATGGAAATAACATATAGAAAACACCGCTTATCAATAGGAATAACATTTCCAATTTCAGGTTTTATGAATATAGTAACATATCTCAAATTATGTATGTCTTTATAAAGAGCACATTAAAAATTGGAGCAATTCTCATACAAAAACTTGCCTTTTTGTAGCAAGAAAATAACAGCTATTTTTGACAAAAATAACCTCTTTTTAAAAAAAAATAACACACATATTTGAAAAAAATAACACCTACTTTTTCAGGTCTCTAGTCTGCGCTAGTGATGCCAAATCATCACACGTGTTTATGTATCATCTGTTGATTCATCTTGTAATTCTCCATGTCCTATCTTCAGGGAAAAATCGCCAGTCCACTCTAACGGTTGTTGACTCCCTTCCCTTGTGAAGATTGTGTTTTCAAGCACCACGTTGGAAGTCATTCATACAGGCGTGTGCTGAGTAATTGCGGGTTGGGGAGCACCCAAACGGGGATAGCTAGACACGACAGAGTTTCATCATTAAATTGCTTGGCTTGTTGCTTGTACGAATGGTAGTACGCTCGGGTGAGATGGACACACAGAATCCACAGCATCCCTGAGAACCCTGAGTCTCAACAGTACAGTGATTGGGAAGCACTGCTGGTGCCCATATTATCAGTAAGTAATTTGTGTAATTGTTTATCTCGTGTCTCACCTGACGGCGTCAAGGTTTAAAGTAAATAAGGCAGTGGCTTTTTCTATTTTTTGAGCACACCTGGATCTACTTTTTAAGTGTTGTGTGCTGATCCAAGCAAGGAACTAAAGTACTAAAGAGTAGACCTAGAATCAATAAGGCATGTATAGTGCGGACAACCTCAACCTTAGCTGGAAACTATAAACTTTAAAATAATTGCAATGGTTTTGTTTAAACCAAACATTAAGATGTGATTAAAGCAATTTTTTAATAAGATATATGAATACTCAGGATCCGAGAGCAAGGTGACGTAACCCTTTTTTTTTTTTTTTTTTTTTTCCCCAGCAGTTCTTGTTTTGAAGCCCATGCAGTGATGTAATTTTCTGCCAATAGGAGGTCGCAAGCCCCGGGCAAAAATGCTATTTTTAGATTTATGTTGAAGGAGTGGGGGTAACTGCACGTGGCGAGCTGCAGGATGCTGGCCCTGAGCTTGTCCGCATAATATGAACAACCGTTGAGGAGACGTCGTGAAGCAACAACTTCACCCACACCCACTAGCCCCAACGGCTTTAACTTCATGTTTTTCTCTTAAGCAACCATTGAAAGTACTTTTGGACTTCAACAACTTCTACTAAATTCTTTCCCCAGGTGTGGGAGACCGATAGGCGTCAAGGGGAAGGTTCTTTTCCCTCCCCCTTGCCTTCATAATTTTACTTGCTAGTCGAGATTTCCACTAGAACTTTATTTAACAGCTACTGTGACACTGTTAACTTGTAATTTGGAAAGAGAGGGAAGATCTGTCCTGTCATGATGATGTGAGTGTAACCTGTGCTAGACCTTCAGTAATAAACTGATCAGATTCCAAAAGGGAAATCGTTTCTTATTATTTGTTGAGAACCAGTTTCAACAACATTTGTAAGTGTGAACCGATTTAGCCGAGCAGAACAACTTATAGCATGAAAGACAATGATACAACATGCCGCCGTAACATGTGGCTGACATATACCAGCATTACAAAGTGGTTAAAGGAAAAAAGATGGCTGAAATGAAATGTAACTAGAGCCTCAAAAGTGCTTACTTTACTGTGAACCTCCTATATCTGAAGTGTGTTTGAATTTTCGAAAGTCGCAGTTCAGGTTGCGTCAGCTTGCAGCGATAAAATCTTTTTCTACTTTCGTCCACAGTTTCCTTTCCAGTTTTTAAGTCGTTGTGACGTTGCATAACATTCAGAGATAAAAGTTTTTTTATCTTTGTATACCGCTTTCCAATCGTAAGCAGTTTTTGTTGTAAAAGGTTGATAGTTTCGAAGCGACACAGTTGGATCTAGCTTTGAAGGAGGCACGATGGCAGGTGCTGTATATTGAGATGGTCTCGCGATGCAAGTTTCAAAATGAAGCCAATATAGTATATGGCGAACTACTGTGACGCTGTCCCATGTTCATTCACTACGTTAAACTGTTCCTGTTTGTGTTGTGAACCTATTATTTGATATTTAAAGTTTAAAATAAAAATGAGAAATTAATCTGATACTTTAATTTTTCTTTTTCCAATTTCAAAATGGTGCCTAGGAACTTTTATGTATAGCGTGACTGAGCTAGATTGGGTTATGATATTCAAGTCATCCCACTTGCGACTACACAATGTTACATTTACGACGACTGCCGTGGAGCTATTAATTAGCCTTTGCAACAATACAAGTTTATCACGAACCATTACCAGACCTTGCCCGCGAAATAGATGAAAAATAATATTTCAAGGCATGTGGGATGGTTTAGCATCATATGTGTTGTGTTTGTTGACATGTACATACCAAGTTTTATTTCAAAGTTTTTGTATTTCACAGGTCCAGCGCTGTAATATGTACATTACCGACTGTGGTGCTGCGATCGGCAGTAGTAGTTTAAAGATGGCGTACGAAATATCAAATGATGCATAGCCACCAAAAACTTTATTAATTATCGTTGGGTACTTTTCCCGTCCAACTATACAGTGATGGACCAGCAACAAACAAGCCACAGTCGTAACCTTAAAGAAATTGTTCAAGATGCCTGGCATGTTTCACCAGCTGCAGTCAGACAGAGCCCTGATCCTTCAAACAAATGTAAATGACATAGGTTTGAATGCTGTTCTACATCATGAAAGAAACAATGGAGAACATCACGTAATCCTGTATTTGAGCACTCTATTATCTAACACAGAGAAGAGGTACCATCCCAATGAACTGGATTGCCTTATGGTAATTGGGCAATAAAGAAATTTTGCTTCTATCTCAAAAGAGTTCCCTTCATTCCGTGACTGAACACTGAGCCCTACCTTGGCTTCACACAGCTAGATCCACCAAGTCAAAGCAAGGTCACTAGGCTTTACTACTATGAGAGTTCACCTCCAAGGTACGTTGCTCAGCAAAGGAAAATAAACTATTTGATGCATCATCGCCAGCCCCATTCCCACAACTAGAGGGGGAAAAAAGCAAAGACTGGGAGAACATACTGTCTTCTGAATGGTGCCCCTCCCCCACATGAGAAGGAAATTACAATGCACAAACTTAAAGCCATTTTAGAAAGGGAGAAATTTTCTGCACGGTAATACAAGGATCCTGAAGACACTCATTTACAGAAACAACTTCTCTGCCACTCAAGGATAAACAAGAATACATTTAGGCCAGACCAAATACCACCACATGAGAATGGAAGCTGTGGATACTTCAAAGCATATAAGTAAAAATTACACATGCCATCCTGTTAAATGGGAGACTAGTACGTTAAGTGAGACTGGTTTTTGTTAAGCATTGAATCAGGCACACCCTTTTCTGACGAGGGTTCGTTTGTGGAGTCTAGTCATTGCTGAGTACGGGTGTACACCCAGTGTACAGGACTGGCCTGGTAGCTTTCCGGTAGGGTACCAAGTTTAGCTCTGGCAAAGTGATTTTGTGCTTAAGGTTGACTGCCTTGGCAGATATACCTGGGCGATGTTCGTAACCGATTCCTGGGCTGGCAATGGGTGGAAGGTTAGCAATTGGCAACACTACAGGTATTGGTGTTGGATGCTGACTGGATGTTGGTTATGGAGGTGGAGCCAAAAACCACCAGCATGAGAAACAATTGCTTCCGTGGGTGGATGGTCCGGATGTCTGAGGTAGACAGCAACCCACAGGTGTACTTCTTTGCCTACATGGACTGGTTGCGGAAACCTATCCTTGGGTATCTCTGGTGTGACTGAGTCCTGTACGTGTAGGAGAGTTTGAACCTGTTCCCTGGGGTTGAGTTGTGTAATAGAGGCTATTAGGACAGGGTTAAGCTTGTGCAGACACCCAGAGGATAGTAGAGACTTTCACTAGTTTCCTCAATCCACTGCATTTAGAGTAAGTCATTTGGATTTAAAAAATACCCTCTCACATCCGTGAGGTAAAAGCAGGATTCGTGTGAGTCTAGAAACTGTCAAACCACAAGTGAACCTGTTGATAAGGTGGACAGACGGACACCTTATTTCACCACCTGGCCCAGAGGTACGGTGCATGCTGAAAGTCAGGCCTCGCCATCTGGGGTTATAACACACTGGTGGAGTTCCAGTAGAGTTTTCTCTATTCAGGGAACACTCATCTTCCGGCACTAAAAGTGCGGTGAAAGGGCAGCGAGCACTGAATCAACAAGCTGGTCTGGAATCAGTGTACCTGTGCAGAATCCCCCGTTCTACCTATGACATAGATAGAATGGGTGGCGAGGATAGGTGCGTGTGGGTTGGCAAAACTGTGTGCTGGCTTGTATTAGTAGGTTCCTGGGATCACCTGCCTTTCCCTCCTTAGTGGAGTCAGTTAGGAAAGGTTCTAAGTCTAGAGGAAATGTGTTACCCAGGATTCCAGTTAAACTCGCGTTTTATTTCTTTGTTACAGGAAATAACACGTGGTATTGTACAACCTCCTACGTCGGCAAGAGCGTGTACCAGGAAGCTGAAACCACGCACAAGCCGGAAGAGGTGACCTGTTTCTGAATTGGCAAAGGATGGGGTACCCTAGCGCTGTGAAAACAACTTGAACTAAACTGACACCCTAACCACTGTTGCCCAGAAGGGGCCGCAGTGTCTAGTGTACATAGACGACAAAAGGCAGGTAGGCTAGCACGGTGCTTAGATAACTAAGCAAGGTATGGAAGGAAAGTATGAAGGAGGAATGAAGCTAGAGATAACGCTGTAGCTAGTGTGGTAGGTGTAAGCTATTAGACTGGCCAGTGTCCTGGTGGATAGTACAGTGGGCGACTGAAGACTGCTACTGAAGTCAAGCTAAGAATCCCTATTTATACTATGCCAGGCCACTGCCTCGACACTAATTGGCTGGCGTCTAGTAGGCGAGGAGTGGCCGCAGAACAGGGAGTGGCGTAAAGCATAGCTCTCCAGTACGACGTCACCAGCCGGCTGGAGAGTGAGAAGAAAACCAACTGAAAACCCTCCTAGAGGCACTATCTAAGGGTGGGTAAAAGTATTTGTTACTCTAGATGCACAGTTATGATGGGCTGGTGAATAATACAATCTAACCTACCTAGAATGTCCATCCTAAACAGTAAACAGTACAATCTCATCACGTGTCGGGATCAACAGCAATGCAACCTTTGAGGACTCAAATTCAAGGCTGTGCATAGGAATGAGCTGAAGTCGTTAAACTACCATTGTTAAAAAGGCATCATGCGTCAAAACTGTGCTATTATTTCCACAACCATCCGCATGCCAGACATCCTGAACTAAAGGAGACCTTAGGATGCACTTAATATCTCATCTACATCAGTCATTACAGACAAAACCTGTTTTAACAGTCTGGTGAAAATTAGTAGTGGCAGAAGGATACTTTGATAGTTTACTAAATACTACTTCTACATGATCTGCCAGAAAAATCGAATTCTTATATGAAAAAGACTATCACTGTTGCTATGTGCACAGCATTTAGAAAGTTATGCATAGATAGAGGCATGCAGCACATAAAGAGGAGAGTTGACGTGAGTCACCACTTCTATTCACGTGTTTATGCATCACCGTCATGTGCCGAACATTTTTTATAGCTGTGGAATACCAATTGATGGTAGTAACACAATCTTTAGTATGGTAGTGCTGTGTGCTAACAAGCATATTTTAAAATAACCTTTAATGTCAACTTCTTGCATTTTGCCTATTTTTTTTTACTGTTCTCGAGAATGTTGTCGTAAAGTTTCTATACTCGTTAGAGGCATCCTCACAAAATAGTGGTTTTACTTTAATCCAAAAACTCAAATGTTAATGAGTGTTCTTAAGCAATTTTAAATGTAACAAGAATGATCACACAAAACTGACTTCAAGTGTGAATATGTGCATTACAGGACCAATTGTTCACACTTCACGATATCCTTTCATCCTTATTGTTACACACACACGCACGCATGCACGCAAACACGCACGCATTCACACACACACACAAAATAGAACGTGTACTGATTAAAACTAATGAATAACAAGCTCCATATAAGATCAAATGAAATTATCACAAAAACAGCAGATTCGTGTCCTAATAAACAACACATCCATTTTCTGCTATAAAATTTATTTGACGTACAGTAAAACATCTGTATGCCAAAATTGAAGTGACCAAATTTTTGCGTGTGTGTTATAAAGGGGTTCTTTATAGATATGTGATTTAATGTGTTTCATTTATTATCATGCAGTCAATTTTAAATCTAATTGCTGCTGAAATTGAATTGCATTGTTCTTTTTTGTATTGATTTATATAAGAAAAGTATTAAAAGGTTTTCTTTTGAACTTTAATACAGTAAACCATTATGGCCACTATTAATAAATTACCATTGTAATAGAAAAAAATTTGCCACTAATTTTGTGTGGAGCAACATTAAGTAAACAAAAAAGGTAGCAAAATTCTTACATTTTAAATAAATAATAAAAACTCTTACCATAAAAAAATACTTGGTACATACGAAATGAGACAATACAGCCTCTACAGCACTTAAAATAACATTATGGCTTGTGTAAATTTTATTTTTGATCTGAAGTATGTGACAAATGGAAGAATTCTCTTACACTTCTGAATAAAATTTTGTAAAAAATGATAACTATAAAAGGAAAGTAAATACATATACTCACACTTTTCAATCTTTGTTATAAAGAGGTTTTGTGCCGAAAAGGAAAAATGATCTGTTACAAAGAGTACAAAATGCATTTTATCATATACAGTTTTGACCAGACCAAACACACATTTTGTTATAGAGAAATTTTTGTTATAAAGAGGTTTACTATACAGTAGAACCTCTCTATTACAACTCCTCATAATTCCTGAGAATAGGGTCATAATAGAAAGGGGGTCGTAATAAAAATTTGGAAAATTTTTGGACAATTTGGACCCATCTCTAACCCATATGCCCCCAAACTTGCCATTTTTGGCATGATTTATGTTCAATCATCTCTAGCGAATAAAAAAAACCTATTAAATTAAATATAAATATGAATATTTCAATAGCAGGACGTCTCCTGATCAATTTGATACTCAAAAAAGGCATATTGGACCACTCCTTGTCGTAAAATTAAGACCATTGAAAGTGTGTGAAAAGATTAGACTAAGTATTATTAAAATATAAAGTTATTATTAAAGATCTATTATGCAGGTCTCATGGGTCATACATTGCTATGAGGCATGTAGCGATCAAAAAGTTTAGGTGACATTGCACAATACGTGTGCGCACGCCATGCTCCCACTTTGATCGAGCCGTATACCGTACCCGTACATAGCTGGGCGAGCACCTAGATCCTCTGCTGCGCGGCCGGGCATGGGTGTGGCAGTTTGCTGCTGAAACTCGGCCCTAGATCCTCAGGCTGGGCAGCTGTCGGTCGGTCCCTGCAAGATGGCGGGTGGCAGCCGCCTGCCCGTCGCCACTGCTGTCATTAAAGAGCCGGTTCACTTCCTAACAATGGCCCGGCGTTGGGAAAACATCCTAATAGATGCGTTTCACGTCAATGAGTTGAATTTATATGAAATGTATGAACGTGTTGGCCTCTGCACTGGCACGATGAGGCGTGGCAATATTTATGGGAATATAAATATTTAGTGCGGTCTATTTCAATTATTAATTATCCCAAATTTTTCATCAAAAAGTTTGATGTTGCCTATACATGCACATGGCCTCACTCGCCATACTTGCACTTGCAGCACATACATTCACTTTACACATAAAATTGACTTCACAAGAAAAAATACAATTGCCTACCATAAAAAATTAGCATATTACATAGGCATGGGTGCACATAAACTTAAAAATAATCATTAAAAATACTGCATTTAATTAAATTTGAAATTATCATACATACACTGATTAAGAAACTAGTCTGTGTAATGTACCGCAGTTTTTAGAGCAAGAGGAGGGATAATGGAAGCGAAAAAAGACAGGGTGGGTAAGGCAGAGGTGGTGGCATGTGACTAGGCCAAAAAAATCCTTACTGACCCTTGTCTTCAACCCCCCCAACCTTCAGGTTTCCACGGACTATACACCAGTGTCCCCTTCTGGCATTAAGTAATTTATTGCTTTACGCTACTTGGGAAGACCAATGTCAAAGTCTATGATAGTAAAGGCCATTTACGGTAAAGTGACAACTTTTGAAAGCCCTCTCATTTGGAATAATAGTCAATAAGTATGTTTTATTTTAGCCTTAGACGTTAACTTCTGAGTGCGGTGGAATATAATACACATTGTGTTTATTACTTGCATGGAAATATTTATTTTAAAATATGTTTAAAGGATAAAAAAATGGCTGAAAATAAAACTTAACCAGACCGTCAAAAGTGCTCACGTTACAATAAACAGTCTACAGCTTGAGAAATGCGTGACCACCAACATCAGTACGAGCTCCTTTTTCATAGACTGAAAACCATAGATAATAGAAACTAGTACCGCTGGAGAAAACGTCTACAAAACAAATCTGCGCATAACTGAGACCGCGATTAAAGATACCGCGTTTGGCGAAAGATTACTGTATCTGTTTTTAGACGTGCCTCAAATTTTCACTTTTTAGACCCAAACTTTTCACGGTTCCTCAGGATTGGGTCGTAATAGAGAGGTGGTCCTAATAAATGGGGTCGTATTGGAGGGGTTTTACTGTATAGAGGTTTTACTAATTACAATATTCACTATATTTTATGCAATATTCATTGCATGAACTATAATACAACTGCACTTTCTGTTGGAGAACCTTTATGTAATAAATGACATTTCTTGTCTAAAGATACACAAATGAAACCAAAATTACAAGGACCTCGTAAACACATTATTAAATTAAATTTTTTAACAGAAGAGGTGTTGGGACACATCAGTTAATTTCAAGATGGTGGTGGCCATGTTGGTGACATCAGGGGCAGCGTGCTTGTGTCTGCCATGTTAGTACCAGGCTTACTCCGGTTGGGAACAGTTCGGTCCGGTCGTCAAAGTCGGGAAAACAGGGTGTTCGGGATATTGCAAATGCTACATCGACCGAGTGTGAACTACCTTGGACATTTGCGCTAGTTGTTTCACGCATTAGTGCTGTGAATTCCATATGACGAGTTTGTGAGATGACATTTACATGCATAGGATGTGTAACAACCTGTGAACAAGTGACTTAGCTCTTTTTTATGCAAGTGAGTCAAAACATTATGGTCCTCCGGGCCAGATTTGTTGGACATCTGCTAATTGTGGACTTGGAAGTGTGTTTGAACAGCAAACTAATGTTTGTTACTATCCTTTGTTTACGTTTATAATGGTCGCCACACCTATCCTTTCATGCAGTCAACAAACGAGTTTTAATCTATCTTGCTCTTCGAGATATTGAACCGCTATATAAAGTACTGCTTCGCTGTATGTTGTGTTGATATACCTGTTGCTGCCAATATTATTGTTTACGTTCGTAGAAATGATGTCGCTAAAAAAGTTGGAAATGTGACTTCAGTTAACAGAATGCAGGCTAAAGCGACTTTTTTCTCTAGCTAAGGAAGTTAATAATGACAAATCGCGATTAGCCTAGGCCAGTCAGTCGTTCATGCCAATAAAGGTGCAGTAACTTCTGTGCTAAAATCATTCCTTCGTGAGGGTTTCCAGGTAATTGTAGATACATTAATCCTGAATAACATAACCTCAAATTTGCCATCTCTTGAATTGCCTCAACATATAAAATCCCATTACAAGAGTTTAGATCTTGCTGACCCAGGCTTCCATACTCCAGAGCCCATTGACATTCTGTAGGGTGCTGATGTTTGTCCAGAGATTTTTGATGGTGGGCGATATCCAGGCCCTACAGGTTATCCAGGAGCTTTTCACAGTAAATGTGATTGGATCTTAATGGGAAGGTTGAGCGAGGAAGCCACTGGTAACCCAGATGGCCTTTTTTCACTATTTGTTACTTCACCAAACCTCTCAGATGTGTGCAGGGGTTCTAGGAACATGAGTTGCCGACAACCAAACATGCTGATCCTGAAGGGGATTTCTGTGAAGTTCATTTCAAAGAGACCTACACACGTAGTCCAGATGGACAATACATAGAGCCTAGAAATTTCCACAAACCGTGAAATAACGCAATATAATGCGAAATACTGAGAAATTATACTTAATCCTCAAATTCTGCAATAATTCCTGTATTCGCAAAACATCAACGAAATTACTTGTTTAAGTCTATCTAAAACCAAAGTGAAGCTTCTTTTACTGTGAAAACTCTTAAAAACATAGAGTTTTACAATTTTTCTTTGTTATACAGAATTATCTATTAATTATTTCACATACGTGCGGATAATAAAACTATCTGCGTAATTACAATTAATTAATTGATTGGCAGCGAGGTCGAAAGATTATCGTTGTATGTACAATTCAATATATATCGAGCCGAACCACTATGGCACTCGTTCACGGGCAGAATAATGCCTACTCGTAGGCCTACTTTGTTACAAACTAACATTTCTACCCAAAAAGGTTGGTGACGACAAAAACTAAATTGTGCGTTTATATAACACAAATGATTATATATATTTTTTGGAATATAATAGTTAAGCAGTAAACATTTGCACGGTATTTGTAAACACTGCCAATTTATTAATTTTCTGTGCTTTGTAGTTAGGTTCTTTACAACTAGTAAATACTGCATTTGCAACTACTGAGCGAGAGTGGTGATTGTAATTGCTTCCGTCACAAAACCGGTTAAGAATGCCTAAAATAGCGACTGTTTTAGATGATATCGGAGTTTGGAAGTGAAGGTTATTTTTGTTTTATAAGTTGACCAAAGTGAGAAAACTGCTTGGATGTAAACATTGAAATGGCAGGAAAATACACATGCTTAAACACTGCCGTGCTGTATGCTCATGATAGTGGAGGACATAAAAATGTTTTTGCCACCTCATAGTAAAAACATTTTTACTATGTAAGGTGTATTTTAATTTTATCAATAATAAAATATTTACTGGTATTTTGTAATTGAGTTGTGGATTTGTTCATTTAAATTAAATAATACTATCTACAAATAAGCAAAAGCTGTATGTGCATGATGTAAATATCTTGTAACTTAAAACTCAAATGCTAGTGAATGCTCTAGGGCAGTTATAAATGTCTCTATAAAGTACAAAATATATCGCAAAGAAATTACTATGACTTGGCAGTGTGAGTTACAAGACAAGTGTACTCTCGTAAGATTGTTCTTTCACCCTTATCGATAATATTTTTTAAATATTTCCACTTAAATATGTAAACATTAAAAGAATAAATTAACAAATTCAGTTTAGTTTGAGTGAATTCGTTACAAAAACAACACATTCATGTTCTAATAATAATACAAGTAGCTTTTTCCTATAAAATTTATTTGATGAAACGAGAATTTTTTTTGACAAAATGGTGAAATTTTAATGACGAAATCTGCTCGTTTTATTTACCATTGAAGTGGGGCCCTAACGATACATGGTAGGATTGCCCTTCAAAGATGTGGAACCCAACCTGGGTGAGTAACACTTGCAAGCTGAAAATAAACTATGTCATCTTGAAAATTGTCTGACACATCAGCTACAACTGAAAACTCAGTATTCCCAATTTCTCAAGGAATATGAATCCCTGGGTCACATTCATCTTCTGAGTGAAGCTCAGATGCACCAGGCTCGTTACTACATTCCTCACCACTGTGTCTGCAAAGAAACCAGCTCGACAACTAAATTGCATGTGGTGTTTGATGTGCCTGCAGTAACATTACCAGGTCAGTCTTTAAACAATGCACTTTTCAAGGGACCGTAAATGTAAAAGGATGTAATTGAAATCACCACCCAGTTCCGCATACATCCCATTGTGATGACAACATATATTTGCAAAATGTATAGGCAAATTCACATGCATCAAGATGATCGACCATACCAGGTAATCTTGTTGCGCAAGTGTTATAATTTACCTATTCAAGAGTTACATATGTTGTATCTTCAGCTCCGTTCTTAGCTATGAGGACCCTGCAGCAACTAGTTATTGATGAGCAAACTAACTATCCCAATGCAAGGGTGCTAAGGGAAGATCTGTTTGTGGATGATGTGATTACAGGTGCATCATCAGTGACAGCTGCTCTCTCACTCCAGGAAGAGGACAGCGCTACTCACGAGTGGTCGTTTTGAGCTAAGAAAATGGGCCAGCAATCATCCTGCTATGCTAGATGCCATTCCAGATGACCACAGAGTGTGCCCTCTGACATATGAAGATAATGGGGATGAAGTCAAAAATTCTAGGACTAGAATGGCAATCCAAGGGAGATGTGTTCTCATATTGTACTCATGGTGCCAGTTCTAATAATATTACAAAACGTGTGATGTCTAATATAGCTAAGATGTATGACCCATTAGGTTGGATTGTCCCAGTTGTCTTCCAGGCTAAACTGTTTCTGCAGAATCTTTGGCTTCTTGGAATAGACTGGGATGAACCTCCACCACGTGTATATCATAGATAAGTGGCTCATTCATTACGCAACTTGACACTTTACACAAAGTTGATATTCCTTGTCTAGTGACACAAGTTGATGATGCAGTGTACCAAATTCATGGATTTTGTGATGCATCAACCCAAGGTTATGCAGCAGTTGTATACCTGCGGAATGCAAATCAGTCCAAACTTGAAGTCAATTTATTGGTGGCCAGAGCCATGTCACACCATTGAAAACTGTAAGTCTCCCTCGCCTAGAACTGCTGGGAGCTCAGTTGCTTGTGAAACTCATGAACTTTATAATATCAATTTTTTTTCAAAAAGGATAATTGTCGAGAAGGTGATAGCGTGTGTGATTCAACAACCGTCATTGTATGGATCCATACTGAACCATAACGTCTGAAGACTTTTATCGCAAATAGAGTATCTCAAATACAGAAAAGCAAAATAGTGCATCAGTGGCGACATGTACCATCACAAGACAACCCTGCAGACTGTGCCTCGAGAGGCTTGATGCCAAGTCAGCTTGTCAGTCATGGTCTTTCGTGGAGTGGTCTATCATGACTTGTTGAATCAGAAGATGGCTGGCCAGGAGGTTACTCAGACTCTAGTTCCCCAGAGTATCAAGAAGAATAGTAGCTTTCAAGCCTAACAGACCTAGCTGCACAGACCAAGATTTTCGTCTCCGACTGGCTAGTGAGATATAGTTCCTTATCACGGCTGCGACGAGTATTAGCATTTGTGCTGCGCTTCATTTCAAATGTCAGGCATCCATCAAGCCGCTGTTGTGTCCCCTTGACATCAACAGAGCTCAAAGCAGCAGAAGTTCGTTGTGTACACCAAGTGCAAAAAGATGTTTTCAAGGTAGAGATAGATTAGTTGCAGAGGGGAGGGAAAGCTCACCACAGATCAGAGACCTCAACCATTTCCTCGATCCTCAAGGCCTAATTAGAGTTGGTGGACGAATCCAAAACTTGAGGTTGTCATTCGATGAAAAACATCCAGTCATGTTACCCAAGAAGTGTCGCTTCACTAATCTGGTCACTGATTACTACCATGCCTGGTCCCGACACGCAAGTGTCAGCACTGTGCATTCTATCATCAGACACCGGTATTGGATTTTGGCAGGCAAAGGCATGATATGATCAAGAATTTCTAAATGTGTGAAGTGCATACGTTTTAATAATGATAATGAGCATTTTGCCAACCAGCAGGGTTCAAAGCACTAAGGCATTCCAGACTGTGGGAGTGGATTGTGGAGGTCCATTTCATATCAAACAATCCCATCTTCGGAATGCATGTGTATCGAAGGCATACCTATGTTTGATTGTAAGTTTTGTTACAAAGGCTGTGTATTTGGAGGTCGCCTCTGCACTGACTACAACCGCATTCCTGAATGCCTTTTATCATTTCACTGCTCTTAGAGGATTATGTATAGATGTTTATAGTGATTGCGACACTAACTTTGTTGGTGCTCACAAGCACTTTACTGAACTGGGAACATACTTGAGAGACAAATCCAATTCAACCCAAGTAGCAAGTCGTCTGGCAGAAAATTGTATCCAGTGGCACTTCAATCAACCGTCTGCCCCTCATTTTGGTGGGCGTTGGGAGGCTGGCATCAAATCAGCAAAAGGTCATGTGAAACTTGTAAAAGGGCAGCACATATTAACCTTTAAGGAATTGACAACAATGTTCACTCAAGTAGAGTCAGTGTTGAATTCAAGACCATTATGTGCTCTTTCCACAGATCCTAATAACCTGAGTGCCCTGACTCCCAGACATTTTCTCATTGGCTGTGCATTAGTAGCTCCACCAGTTGCTGACTTAACGGAATTGCCCACAAAGCGCCGCGATAGGTGGCAGCTGCTTCAACAATCTACACAGCATTTCTGGCAATGATGGTCAAAGGAATATTTACACACTCTCCAACCAAAAAGTAAATGGTCTCAGCCAGGGTCTATAGTAAAGGTAGGAGACCTGGTATTGGTACGAGAAGACCACCTTCCTCCTCTTCAGAGGCAGCTTGGTCGTATTGACACACATCATCTACGCAAAATGGGGTTAGTCGTGTGGCAAGTATCAAGACTCGCTAGGGAGTAATCAAGACGGCAGTTGTGAGGCTGTGCCCCCTTCCCACTCAGTAACTTCTTCCTCAGTGTTGTATATAGTGTAAATAAATGTTGACAATTATTAGATTTGTACCAAATTTGTTGGGTGGAATGTTGGGACATGTCAGTTTTATTCAAGGTGGTTGCGGCTATGTTGGCGATGTCAGGGGCAGCATGCTTGTGTCCGCCATGTTAGTACCAGGCTTAATCCGGTCAGGAATGATTCGGTCCGGTCGTTAAAGTCGGGAAAATAGGCTGTTCAGGATATTGCAAATGCTACGTCGACCGAGTGTAGACTACATTGGACATTTACGCTAGTTGTTTCGTGCATTGGTGATGTGAATTCCATATGACGAGTTTGTGAGAAGACATGTACATGTGTTGGGTGTGTAACGACCTGTGAACAAGAGACTGATCTCTTTTCTATGCAAGTGAGTCGAAACACAAGGGATTAGATAACCCAGTGCTTGTAGAGTTATCACCCATAGACTTTCTTAGTGCGAAGAATCTACCAAATGGCTAGAGATAACATCCCTGGTAGTGTGTATGCACTGTCAGCCAACATTACCAAATCTAAAACATACAACTCTCCTCGAGTAATTAGGAGATATAAATGGAACTACTTATTGCAAAAAAATAGGCTGATGTTTGAATTATACAAATTGTTTCATGATAATGCAAATGTTACTACTGGGTTAGTGCACACCATTTTACTTATTTTTTACTTCATAGCATCAATACTTTTGAAGTAATGAACTCGCTTCAACTTTTCCACATTCACTAAAGGATCCTATTTTTGTAGGGAATAGCATACATCTGGCCACCTAAGTGCCAGGATTATGCCAGAAAATGAGTTAAGACATTATATAATTGGTGGAAAAATACGCTACAGTATTTCACTGTTTTTTCAATAGTAAAGTAGGTTAGTTAACTTGTTTAACTCATAGAACTGAAACTATACAAACCATTGGTTCCTTCAAGCACTGGTAGAACTGAAGAACCAAAAAACCAAACATCCATTCAATCCATACGGGCGGGCGTACACGTACCAATAAAATTTGTGTCGGCACTGACACCAATATCAGAGGTACTGAAATGCAATGTAATCTAATAGCCAGGACGTGCACCTGGCCATCATGACACAACGGGACGACCGCCAACATGTTGGCGTGATGTCCCCTCGATAACACTCAGATATCGGTGCGCAGAGCCAATGCGCAGTCTCGCTACAGGCCATTCAGGGTTATTTCATACTTTACTGAAGCTCTGCTTAAGTTCTACTTCAAAGATATTACTCCGCCTCATGGAAACTAAGCTTAACCGAGTCTAAAGAATTACACCAATGAGACAGTTCACTGCATTTGTGCACACTTAGTGCAACACAGTATTGTATAAGATCTATTTCTTACTAGGAATTACCAACACAACTATTTTCTCCTGTTTTATTCATATTAATTACAGATGAATATTGCAATTTATAGATAAAATATAAGTGAAAGTTCAATTTAACCAAAAATAAGGTAATTTTATGTTAACACAAGTATAAAACACTTGTGATACATGACATATTTACAAAACAACCAAACACATCAAACATGGGGTGATTTTTCAAAGGTCTGATTAAAAAAGTATGATGAAAATGTGAATAGACTATAGCATTGTTTCCGTAACATCTCTTTCCAGAGTTCCTTGCATGTAGTGAAATTGTAGTGATGACTTGCCTTCATTGCTATTGTTTGGAATTCATGTACAGTAAGGAAAACCTAAAAAAGCCAGGTAATTTTATTATTCATGAAAAAAAAAAAAAAAAAGGAAATTAAGTGAATTTTGTTAAATGAATAAAAAGTAACGGATTTTTTTAAACAATACCAATTATACATGCAAGTTTTATTTTAAGAAACATAAAAATAATGTAATGTTTTGTGCAGTTTTTTCTCGGATTACAAATAAAGTGTTTTAAGTATACAACTGACTTGGCATAAAACTGTATCTCTAACCCTACTACACCATATCTATTGTTTAACCTAACAAATGTATGCCTTGCTTGACAGGTTTTGTTCGCTACGCAGCATTACAGTTTTGTTCCGTGAGAATTAAATTGCTGAGTGTAGAATTCACAAATGTTAAGTTTTTACAGTTCTCATTGCATTTTACAACACAATATTAAATTCCCATTCCAAATGTGAGCCATATCAATTGCTCTGCATTAAACAGGATACTGATCGCCAAACAGACCTCGACACCAAAATTGTTGGTGTGTGTACAGCAGTCTCCTCACATGTCTGCACCAACACTGACACCGATTTTATCGCTACGTGTACGCCCACCCTAATTCTTACCTTATTTACTGGCTTTGAGGCTCTTAGTTATTTGTTACAAGTGCATTTGTTTTGTTGTATATAGAATTCTTGTTTTTCTAGGCATATGTACCACACAATGCAGAGCTTTTGAATCACACCAAACCAAATGTAAAAAGATACTTTTGAACCCCTCGGTTCCACCCTAACTTCATACTGAATTGTGTTAAGTCACCTTTTCATTTTTAAGACCTGTGTGACACATAAAACAAAGATAGTTACTCTTAAGAACCACCAAGAATTACCAATTGACTCCTGCAAACAGTGGCACCACCATATTTTAATTTTTCTGTTTTTTGCATGTAACCAAGTACCCCAGCTGGATTTGTGTGCCCATTGTAAGCTTTTTATCTAGATGTGCACAGGAACGTTCCTCAGTTTAGCTGCTGTTATTTACAGTTTGAGCAAATAAAGGAATCTTTATGTAAACATTCCTTAGAAACTTCCTTAAAGCTGGACCTTTGAAAACAAGTTGTTCTTTATTTTATCTAGATTTGTCACAGAATGTAATCCTTGGTAAAACCTTGTGTTGCTATAGGTTTTTTTAACACTTTGGGTGACAAGGGGAGGCTAAATATACCCCTCTCTGGTATTATCTTTTTCAGAAAACATCAGTCTATTAAAATTAAATTATATTAAATTATAAAATATGTAATTTTCACACTACAAATGACTAAATACTGACTTCATCCAAAAATTGCAAATATCTATAGACATACAGGAGTCAAGATGTGTCAAATCGCTCCAAAATTTCCCAAAATATCTACAGCAACTGACCTGTCATAACAACCTTATTCCTAAATACTGAGTGTAAATAAACTCAACAACAGTGGAACCTCTATGCATTGAAGCCAGATATATTGAAAGACTTCATCCGTGGAACATATTTTCTGGTCCCATTTTTTTATTTATCTGCATTTCAAGACCACCTTAAATGAAAATCCACACAAAGTATATAGGAATTTTTTGTCAGTCCCCTGAGAAACAGTAGATAGAGAATCCACTGTATAAGGAACACAGAAAACCGGCAGAGGTTTCTGACCAAGTGGGACTACTAACCTGTAGGTGCTGGATGGGTTTGTCATGTGGAAGGTGACACGGTGAGCAGCACCGTGTTGCAGGTAGGAGGCAGGTTTGCCACCACGCATGGGGTTGGACTGGGGCGGCCTCCCTACGACTGAAGTGCAGCGTCGTGACCAGCTGGAAGGAGAGCCACAGCTTAGCAGCTCCTCCATCTCATCTGAAAACACGTATGGGTCGTAGTCTCCCTTCTCCGAGGGGCGACACTCTTGCCTATGCTTCCTGTCTACCATAGGCCTGTAATATGCAAACTGCGCATGATCCTCTGGGCTGCTCCGGCTGCGTGCTGGGCTGCTCTGGCTGCATGCTGGGCTGCTCTCCACCTTCACCACTGTCTTGTCCTCCTCTGATGTCGTCGGCGAAGACTGTATGTCTATGGCTCGCCTGCCTTCAAATCTCTCCACTGCAACACTCTTGTGATATGCTGATTCTTTCCTGGACATAAAGAAATCCTCTGCATTGCTTACGTGGTAGGCTGCACTCCGAGGTCGATTTACATCACGAATGAATCTATCACAAAATCGACTGCTAGGGGTCAAAACTCCACATCTTTCATGTCCTTCTACTACTCTACCTGAACTGCCTAACTTTTCACACAGTGCTCTAGATTTCTTTATGAAAGGTTCACAGAAGCTATTTAGTTTCCTAGGAGGACTTTTTTCATATCTGAAAAGTTTAGAGCTTTTTTCAATGTGTGATTTTGTCAACAATGTTGAATGGTATACACCAGAATGGCTACCAGAACCCCTGAGCTGCTCCACTCCAGAATCAAGATTAGTGCCCACACACTGGTTGATAGAAACCACTGGCTTCTCTCGCAACAAACTACTTTTCAGAAAAAATTTCACAACCTTATTCGACTTATTTCTGGGAGCAGATGAATTCTTCTCAAAACCCATCACTCTCTCTCTGGCAAGGAAATTACAGTCTGTAGCTCTTCCAGATACATCAGAGTTGCTGCACCTCAACAGCGATGGAGACGTCTCTGTGGTGCGGTCCACGCTGACCACTCTGCGACCATTAGCGAAAGGCTCTGCACTACTGAACATGCCACTCGAGTACAGTCCTGCCTCTCCATGCTCTATGCACGATGTCTTAATGACCTCACCCTCGCCACCTAAAGGTACACGGCTACGATACTCAGATAAGGGCACAAGACGTACATAAGTGTTATCCCTGCGTAGGCTGGGAAACTGTGCTGTGCTCGCAATTGCTGTGTTCAGGATGTTGACTGAACCATCACTTTTGGCCATCATCAAATAGTTATTGACTGCAGGTACATTCTCAAACTGCTTGGTGGGAAAGTTCTTAATAGCATCTGTCATGCACTCTGAGCTCGAGTATGCACCCAGGAAGAGGTTGCCATCTTCACAGCTACGCAATAGACCTGACATATCCTTGCTGACTGGTAGCATAGCAGGCACAGTTTTGGACGGTATTGGCACTCTCCGCGTCTCTTCCACCAGAGTATCTTCTCCATCTAACATCAACTCACTCTGTGGTGTCTGAAAGCCCACATTACTAGAGAAATCTGCACACGCCACTGATTGAATATCTGTACATTGAGTGGCATCATCCGTAAACGATGACAGGAAGACATCATTGATAAGAGCACCGGAGTAGTCCTCACTTATGTCTGCGAGATTGTAATTGGTAAGATCCACCCCTGCAGGCAAGCCAGCAGGCAGGGACTCGTAAGCACCCGGAGTGGGAGCAGCACACACTGGACCCACTTCCAAAGCGTCCAAGTCCAGGCCAAAATCATAAGAGAGCTCCATAGAGTCACTGAGGGCACTTCCACTAGGACTCTCAATCAGCTGCGGGTTCACTTCTAGGTCGCACAAGCCGTCCAGCAAACCGCGATACTCTGGCCAGCACGTGCCATCAATCACGTTCTCGCCAGTCAGCTGCCGGGTCTCGCGAACACGGTTCTGACGCCCAAACTTCCCAGAGCAGATCACAGGACTGTGCGTGGAATTGTCTTCATCGTCGTCCGCTCCATCCAGTTGCGGGATGCGCCCAACAAAATGATCCCAGTAAGAGTCTTCCCATACCATGTTGTTACAGTCCACCTCCACATCAGCCTCCTTACTGCATTGTGAACTGCAACAGATAAAAAGTTACTCTAAACTAGACATCCGACTATACTGCACCTTTCAATATGCAACCAACAAAAATACACTTGGCTATGACAAGCTGTGCACCAATGCACTAACTGATCAACCTATACAGGTAGGTACTTACAATACTTTAATCAATCAAAACTAGGGGTGTATGGGACACGAAATTACTGGAAAAAATAATTGGACTACATTAAGTATTTTACTGTCAAGTTGGAAGTAGGAATTTTTTCATCTTTGCATAGTGTGTTTCAATTTAAATTACAAAAAGGGTTCCGCAGAGCTCTATCCCACCCCCTTCAGCCCTCTTCCCACTTACCATCTTGTCACTCTTTTAATCTCTCCAACCTGTGTGTCTCTTTCTTTCTCACTTTATCTCCAACCCCCTGCATATATTCATACAAAGTCATTTTTGCGCGTTTATTATTTTATTATTATGCATTAGGTAATTTGAGTAGTTTTTGTAAGAGTTTAGGAATTCTAAATTACATTGTGCTGGTTAGGATTATTTAGTTTTGTTTAGTTTGATCCCAGACATGGTTCAGTTGGTGGTTGTAATTTTGGGGTTAGGTGTGCCCTTCTTTTATTTTTTTCCTATGAGAGTACTTATTTTTTTAGTGTTTTGGTAACAATTTTAATTATTTTCATTGTAATTTAGGTTTGTTGTTTTAATTTTGGAAAAATATTTTGCTTCTGTTTTGCTGTTTATGCAGTTCAGTATTTTATCCTTAACATAGTAGTCGTAGTTAGTTTGGATTTTGATTTGTAATACTTTTTTTAATTCTCGTTAATTATTTTTAAATTTCTATACAGGGGTTCCCGGCCGGGTCACCGGATTTTTGCAAGAGGGAATCATTCCGGACGATGCCGTTGGTCGGCAGGTTTTCTCAGGGATCTCCCATTTCATCTGTCCTTTCATTCCGGCACCGCTTCATATTCTCTTCAATCACCCTCATCAGTTCTCAAGACCTCGCTGTTCAAAGCTGCCCAAATCTCTTCACTCACTTAACTCACTCTATACAGGGGCCTTAACTTGTTTGTATTAGAAGTCATTTACAATAAGTATTGTTCTTTTCTATTTTTGTGAAAGGTTCAGTCTTATAATTATATTTGTTTAAGGATGGGAATTAATTATTTTAAAAAGGGGTCAGTACAGAGCTGAAGTCAGCCTCAACATGCTTGATATTGGATATCTGCGATGGTAAAGTCGCTGTCATCAATTATTACACACTGTTTTGTGGTGCACATGTGCCAAAAGTTCCTGGAGCTATTATCCGACGATGTTTCGAGTCAACAGCTGTGCATTTGTGGGCTGTAGAAGGGGAAGAAAGGAGGAGTCATGCTGCAGGCAGCAAACTGAGTCTTGACTACTACAGGGGCAAGGGAAGTGGGCTTTGTGCTAAGCCTGTGTTTGTGGGCCACCACATATGTTCAAGGAGAGCAGTGATTGGCTGAAGGCTTGGTGACGCAAGTGATGAAATCAAGCGCAGTTTTGCTGTTGGAAGTCAGCGGTGGTGGGAGGCAGTTTTTTTTTAAGAGCCATAGTAGGGAGGCGTGCACTTTTTAGTCGTGGGGAGGTACTCTCGGGGAGGGGGGGGGGCCTCGAGGGAGACATGCGTAACGAAGCAGAGTCAAAGAAGAGCAGTCGTAGCAGTCTGTGCAGTTGACAAGCCTGGAGGAACCTTAGGTGGCCAGGCCAGACAACATGTAGACAGTTAAAAAGATAAGTAATCATGGATATGTAGTTGTAGTTTTATTGAAGGGGCTCCAGTAGGCAGCAACAAGTAAAGTTAAGTTTTAAGACTGTATTTTTAAGGTAACTTCGGTGAGGAAGACCTTAGATGTTTTTGTTGGAGAGTGTAATTCTGTTTTTGGTTGACACAGACATAAAGTTGAATTTTATGGAGTCACTAGTTCAGGGCCTTAATTGTCTAAATAAGAGCAAAACAGTATTAAGACTTCTCTTATTTGTGTAAGTAGACGTCTTCCTCATGTTGATAAATTTGTGCTACAGATATCATAAATGTCAATAGGTCAATAGTTAAGATAAAGAGAAGCTTGTGAAGTATCACTATGCAGACACACAGAAAGAATTGTTTTCATTATTCTTATCACTTGATTGGCGTAAAAGACCTAGATTATGTGAAAATAATGTGTTTTAGTGTTTTAAATTTTGAAGATTTATGGAAACTAAATTTTAGGTTAAACTAAAGTTAATAATTTTTTATGGTTTTGTTTCAGAAAAAAAAACATTTTTACTACTTATTTTTGTACAAATTTTATTTATTTGATTTTATATTCAAATTTAACATTTATTTTAACATTTCATCTTTCACTTATAAATGTTTAATAACCCCCCTCCCCCCTCCCCTTTTTTGAATCTGGTGGTTATGGCAAATCGGAAATACTCTAGTTTTTTCGTATCTGAAATTAGTTATTTTTCCTACTATATAATTATTTAATTTTTCCTTTCACCTGTCAGTGTTCCCTGTCTAAAATTTTGTGTACTACCTCATACAGAGATGAGTGTTCTCTACCATCATGATGATTTAGAGTGAAAGTTTTGGGCTTCAATGCCATCCTCTGGTCTTCACAGACTGGGAGTCACGGTGGCTGCCACTTACCTCTTCCTTCGTCCTCAACCTTACGCAAACCGGAGGGCCGACAAACTATCCTGAGCCCTGGAAGGGTACTTCCTTATATAGTGAAAATCTCAGCTTGGTGGCTTTCAGAGGAATGCGGGTATGAGGCTGATGTAATTTCGGGCACTAGGTTGGGGTTGCCCTTTCTTTTATAGCCTGCGGTGGAGGCATTGGCAATTCTATGGCCACTGAATGAGACTCTGGAAGCTGTGACATTCCACCGGCAGGAGTGCTGCATCCTTGTAGCGACTCATGAAACTGATTGATCTTCGGGCAGGCTGTCAATGGCTCATCGAACAGTACAATTCCCGCATTGAAGTTAAGGGTGACTGCATGACGGCTTTGAGTGAACAGCACAATTTATTTAATTAACCAGTTGTCTGTAGTTGCGGTGCTGGACCCTATAGGTACATGAGTATTGCACTATTTAATAATAAATAAGTGCTGCTGCTTGGAGATGGGCTAAAGCAGCATGTGCATGCTAAATGTGTAGGAATGTATCATTCGTCAACATTGACTTCATGCAAATATTGCCAATTCTGTCATTTAACGGTCAGGGGTGGGTCAAAATTGATACAAAATTTTCAAGAATATTTATAGCAAACTTCTTTCTATAACAGAATTTCTGGACTACGTGAAGATTAATTTTAGAAATGTTATAATGTATTTACTAAAAACTGAAAATTATACTAATAATATATATTTGGCTCATAACTGCTAGTGATGCACTAATGCAAATAACTATGAAAAAGAATAGGTGATTATTGGATATTTAAGATAAATCGTAACTCGCCTGGCGCCCCTTTAAATAATTTCTTAATTAAATTAGTTTTGTTACTATTCCAGTATTTAATTATTTAAATTTTAAAGGCTTCAAAGCATATAAGTTTATGACTGTCTGGATGTTTACATAAGATATTTATGGTGATTTTTGTAGGTGACAACATTTTCCTTACTTTCTCTTCACTCCACAACTGTAACTCTACATCTAAGTTGTCAACCACCTCCCTTCCAATCCATGCCAAGACCTTTCAACTCATTCCCTTTCCAGCTTACCTCCCCAAACTGTTCCACTCTAACTTGTAATCTACATTACATTTTCCCCAGCTTGTCACTCGTCACAGTCAAAAAAAGGAAAACATTCCTGGGTCACTCCACTTAAATAAATAGAGAAAAATAATTTGCACACATAATCCAAGAAAGTCATATGCATACAAGACATTTTTTGATTCCGGGAAACTATCTGTACGAAACCAATAAATAATATTTGATCACATGGTAAGTCCTAACAGAAGAAGCAAAAGTGCATCATCGTGGTAGATGCCGTTCAGTGCTGCGTAATATTAAGGATAATTTTTATGTGCATTAAAAATATTTTACTGATTCTATTATTTTTTGGAAAAGGATGATGACTATCAACATCTCAAGGAAGAGATGTTCACATATCTGATAATACTCCTTGATTCCATTTCCTTTTAAAGGTTTCTCAACAGGAAACCTACAAAACAAAATCATACATGATGGCACCTAAAAAAATTAACTCAACTAGTCTTCCTTAACCAAAATTTGGTCATTTTAAATCATGATTATTAAACTGAACTGATTTTCACAAACAATGTTAGACTCCAATTAATTTTGCAATGTGTGCTGATATTTGTATGCTTTGCTTATAATGTAGCCCTAAGCGAACACTTTTATTAAAACAAACACTTTGGAATTGCTGAAATGCCTATATTTAATATTAGCAACATAAATAATTTATTAAACTGTGATAATTGGTAGCCAAGTCAGTATCTACAGATTAGTGATCTCACGATTGGTAACTGAACCAGTAATTGATAAAGTTTGACATATGCAACATTGCTGCGAAGTATGCTTGTGTGCTCTATGGGCTACTTCATCCCATCAACGAACAGGCAAGAGCTCAGGGCAAGTCATTAACAGTGGCAGAGTACTTTCACGTACAGATAAAAGGGACTCCATGCATTGGACAGAATTGGACGTAAATATGATTAACGAAATTAATTATGAAATGTACGGTCTGCCCAGAACCCAGCATGTGATGCCACCCTTTTGAATAAATAAGATTTTATTTGACAGACCACTACCCTGAAATTATCTGAGGAAGAAGTTCCAGCAAAACCGCAAGATCGAAGCACCTCAGCTGCCTTGTGACGTCACACCCGCCAGCCTCGAGCCGAGGTGGATAAATTTATTGTCGCCTCCACGCGCAGGGAGAAAATAAATGAGTTGCACCGCTGCAACCCTGATAAACCTACCTCTGTGATGAAAGGCTATGCTACCCCACAACACCGGAAAATTTCTGATCCAAGGTGTTTCCTACTATATAAGAAGGTCCATGCACGCCTCTCGCCAGAGACGCCGGGCTTGCCGGCCACTAAGGCCAGTGAGCACTCCCTATTCTGTGAAGACCTCTCTCTCCTCTCCCACATTCCGCAACAGCTTCAACATCTTCCAGCAGCTTGAGAAGGAATAACCAACCTCCAGCTTGGACAGGCTTCCAGTAGTCTACGAAGGCTGCACTCTTCCAGCAGCTTGTGAAAGCAGCACATCCCAGTGGCTTGTAAAGGCTGCGCCACCTAGCAGCTTGTGAAAGCAGCACATCCCAGTTGCTTGTAAAGACTGCGCCACCCAGCAACTTGTGAAGGCTCATCTACACCAGTCGACCGCAAGGATGCCTCTCTCTCCAGAGGTAATCCAACGACCGCCTGCAGCACCCCTTTACCACAAGTCATTCCTTTGACTCCACAGTAGCAGGTCATAGTGACATTTTAACCCTTCTGGACAATCCCCCCTTGTAAGAGTAAATGCTGTAAAGAGCGTCAAACACGTCATTATAAGTACGTTTAAATTTTAAATATTAATTCTAATAGACTTACCTTCGCCTACCGTAAAATACGTAGTGTACTTCATTCTTAGTTAGTCTGTATCAATCCAACTGGATTCCCAATCTCCTATTATGTAATAATAATAAATATTACCACTAATTGAAGTTTTTGACTACCTTTATTTTAACGTTAGTTCGCCTTTCATCATTTGTTGTTTTTGTTTATATTGTGAGTAATTTTGTAGTCTAATGCCCAGTAAAAGAGGAGGAACATAGAGGCACTTTCAATGGCAAGAACGCCGAGAGACAGAGATTAGCTAACATACAGACAGAGATAGGAACTAGGTGTGATGACACACCCGCTCTGATGGAACCTGAGTTGCGATCTCGACCCATTTCACCTAAGTTTTAAGCATACTTAGACGCCTGTTGGACGTGGTTCGTTCCAGAACACGCGAACGACATCCACCTGGAAATCCCACGTGCCCAAACACACTGAGAGCTAAGTCGAGAAAAAGGAGTGTTTAGGTTGGTTAGCTTTGGGGAAAATCATGCGAGACTGCCTGCGAAAGCTACTCCGAGAATTCCCATAACAACTCATGTTTCAAACTACGTCCCCATCTGACAACACACACGACCCTTACGCATAACACCACTTTCTCCACTAGAATCATTCACGCTCACCGATTAAACGGCACTGTCGTTAACCCCTTATCCCCGGGACTACTGGCATCCCGCATCTTGGCAGCCTTTGTAGTAAGAAGGAGTGTACTCCCCAGCCGGGAGATCCTTACAGTACAGCTCACTCTAGGGTTTGATTCCCCTTCCCTCGGACAGGATCCTCTTACTACGCGGCCCCGACTTCGCTTACCAGGACCAGCCCGGCTAAGACAAGCAAACGCACACCACGGAAGGATTTTCATATTAATCAAAGTATCTCAGCCTTGGTAGCTGGGACCATGCCAGTCAACTTCCTCCCCCACCCTCACAATGGCTACTTGCAGAGGAGCCCCCCACACGACTTCGGGGAATCGAACTTAACACCCAGTGGTGCCCATTAACAACCATGTCCGACTCTGAAGCGAGTCTTGCGGAAGTGCGCTGTGCACTAACCAATATAAATGCCACCGGAGAAAGCAGCATGCATTGGCCCATCCCGATGTGCCCAGGTATAAGCATTAATTTGATGAGATGCAGATACTGCAACCTTGAATACCACTGTGTGTCTCGGATGGGACGACACGCTCCAGTACACAGACGGCCTAGAATATAGGTGTCAGTCCTGTACGCAGCAGGACGCACGGGTCTGCCAGTGGCCCAAATACAAAGGAAATGGACAGTATATCGTCCATGGCATATTATGCAATTGCGAATTTCACCACTCGTGCATAGGCTGGGTGGACAAATATGTCCAGAACCAAGGACAGGTGTACAAGTGCGAAGTTTGTAGGCGAGAACACACCTACAAACCTCACAACCGAATATACCGGAGCAGTCCAGTCATTACTGGCATACCCTGCGAGATTACACTGCCGGAATATCGTGAAAAGCCCTATGAGGACAAAGACGTTTTTATCCAAAAATGAGAACGGGAGTTGAGGGAACACATCACCCCCCCAAAAAAGTGAGTATTACGAGTGCGCCACCAACTTGACGTGGACTCCTCTTGGTGGACAAGTGGTTAGGGCGCTGACTGCCCTCTCAGACCATACGAAGTGGAGGGAGTCAAACCCCAGGGTGAGTCGGAGTGTTAATCTATCACTTCCAGACAGTCTTAAACCCCGTACCACAAGGGATGTCAATAAACGGGACGCCAGCTGTCCCAATAAGGGTGAAATGCTCAATTGGATACGAGAGGTGAATGAGTGTGTTGATGAGTGATCTGGCCGCAGCCTCGTTGGCTGTTGAGCGGGGATAAAGTTGGTTAGGAATTGTTCCTGGTGCATTCTGGAAGCTACCTTGGCAGGGATTCAAACCCTGATCGTCTTTCCAGATGCCAACGTTATCATACAGAAGTACTTCTGTGTTCAGATGTCAAACCCGAACTATCTTGCCAGATTTTAACCTTACAATACTTGATTTATTAGATGGGTCCTGTGTGTCGGTGCTAGAACTTGATAGCAGTGTAGGGGTTGGTTTGACAGAGGTTTCCTCGGAAACTGATTCTTCATCTAGATCACACAAACCTAACAAATGCTTCAATGGAGTTTCGTGGTCTGGGGATGTTGTTATACTGTAGTCAATAGGTTCGATCTCAGGTTCACTATGGACTAATACACATGGATTGGGATCATTAAGTAATTTAGTGATAACTGCTAATTTAAGTGTGACGCGCCTCTCGTGTCGCATCTGATGGGTACCAGTACATCCATGTTGCTTGCGCATTTAGCAGTGAAATACAATACAAAAGTAAGGCTGTCAACAGGGGTTTCGGACGTGCAGTCCTGGGCAGGGCGAAATCTGCAATCACTCCAACCGACCTGCTGTGCACATGAGCAACCCAACTAACTAGACCTTGTGCCTCGTATGGGTGGCAAGTGCCCTGTAATCTCAGGGATAGGTCCTTGGGCAGGCCCTGTCTCCTGAAGGATACAATACACTACACTGCCGAGTACAGACATGAAGTTAACTGGTATTACTGCGCAACTGATTGAACACACAATACTGAAATTAAATACAAAATTAATAAAGCAATTTGACAAAGGATCTAAATATAAAATTATGGTAGTCGACACACAAGGGGTTAAGTTTGGGATGTAATATTTTATTACGCTTAAAGCAATACTTTAGCAAAGACCTGGCTAAGTTATACACGTTAAAAGCTAGGATAAACAAATATAAAATATTAAAATACCGAATAATATATATATATATATATATATATATATATATATATTGATTCACAATTTCGTTAATCTACAGGCAAAGAATTAATCTATTAAAATTAATTCCTACAAAATTTCTAATCAATAATCAAACAATTCACACTATAACAGTGAGATTGTAAGAGGGGCTCTATAGAGGAGGACGTAATTACGCAACGACCTGTTACCACTGGAGTCAAGGGAAGTTGACTGAGGTAAGGGTAGTGGGTACAGGCTTGGGATTTACCAATATATGTGGAGAGCTGTCCCTGGGCGGTCAGCTGAAAGAAGAGCCTTGTCCAAGCTGAGGTTGGAATGCTGGTGGCCTTCTTCAAGCGGCTGGCTGGAGAAAGGTTCGAGCCGTGTGTCAGTAATTATCCGGGGGCGGGGGGTAGCGTAGCCTTCCATCGCAGGGCTGGTTTATCTGCTGCTGGGGCATCGCTCAATTTCTTATCACCCCTGTTGGAGGTGTAGAAAATTTCTTGCACCTCGGACTGAGGCAGGCAAGCCATGATGTTAGAAGGTCACGGGGGTGCTGCTATCTTGAGGGTTGTATGGAACTTCTTGGTCAGGCGGTGTAGTGTAATTTAAATAAATATTATACTTACTTCATTTGAAAGGCATTTGCATACTCATTCTTAACCGGGCGTAGAAGAACTTAATTTCAGATGTGAAGTTCAATTACATAGGTGACTAACCAATGCATAAAGTATTTTTAATTTTACTATTACCAATTATCAGCGACCAATGAATTTTATTTTCCTCCTCACTTGGCGCGCTCTGATAGGGCAAAGTCGCCCGTAAAGTGTGCCTCTCTGTAGCGCAGCATGCTGGCATGCGTCAATTGGCCACCTTCCAAAGCGACGAAGCTCCATCTGTAGAAATCACAATTGCTTCGGGTGGTGGAGGTGGCTGCCGCAACTGTATAACCTCCGGTTGCTCCTCTAGGTTAGCGCCTATTCTGTGCGCGCTGCCTGAGCAGCAGTAGTGCGCAACCGTATATGAGTCATGCGTCATCTGTTTTCTATCAGCAGCGGGTTAACGGCCTCTTCCCTTCTTCCTTTTCGCTCTCTCCCTCTCTCTCGGTGGCGTAGCGGCGGGGTGTATGCACGGTGCCTTCTGCTTCATGACGTAACTGAGTCTTTTCGTCTCGTCGCTTACCAAGGGGAGGAATAGCTTTGGAAGGAAAGTGTGGGAATAAGTTGTCTGGTATCGAACGTAGTGCCTTCCTACTTCAAGGGCAAATCCAAAAACTAAGCTAAAAATTTAAAACTGGGTTACATTTGGTTGCTTACAAAAGCGATATTAGAAAAAAATTTATTTTAAGATTTTTACTGGTCTGTCCTCGAGAATAAGAAAATTCTAAAGGGGGTTCTACCTGAAAAGGGCCTAACTATGCACAACAACACACAAGTTTTAAGCACCTATCTCTGGGTTGCTTTCTCTTCACAAAAAGAAGAAGTACGACAAAGGAATACATATGACACACACAGAATGCATACGTAATTCTTGAGGTATTTTGACGTAACTTTGTATATAACATTTTGCTTTTGCTTGAGACAAAATTCTTAGGTTAGGTAAGACATATTGCAAAATAAATTTTTACGTTTAGTTGAGACACATTTATCGGTCTGCAAATCACATTTTGTGTTAAATTTACATACTTCTCTTACATTTACACAGGGCTCGCATTGACATTAGAATTTTCTTTACCTACGTTTCACAACATATTATGACACTTGTATAGATTACATTTTCTTAAGGTTATGTTTGCACTAAAGTAAATCTTACACAGGATACAATTAGCATTTTCCCTTCGTATAGCAGGAGGTTTTACATTGAGTTTTAAATTCACGTACATTTACTTATGGCTAGGAATTACGTACAACTTCTGCTCACGGTAGGGGCAGTGTAGGCGGTAGGCTCGTGCCTCCGTACACGTACACACAGTATCTCAATTGCATTGAGTGTACAAGGTTTGGGTAATTGACGGCGCTCAGCCATAATTACACTTTAACACTTTTATGCGTCATGTCATGAAGCGCATGTGACATGAAATTATACAACTTATTTTTCAAACTATATTTCACTTAGTGTCTAGACAAACTATCATTTCCTTTATAAGGATTATAGCGGGAGCGATAAATAGTAACACAGCAATGTTTATAGTATAAACTAGACAAGTTTCACAAAATTTACATTGAGCTTATTTACAAGGTTAACCTTAATTTCTAGGTTATAATTTGTTTTGTCAGTAAGTGACCTAAGCCTACTATTTACAACATTTGTAGCGTGAGTTACACTTTTTATTTGCAATGGTAGATATATAAGGCTGATTCTAGCTCACTCCCTATTTTCATCTAAATTTCCAAGCTTTTTGCTCCAAAATCAAGGTTTTTAAGGCTAAATTTAGGCTGTAAAAATTTTAAAACAAGAGCTCTTCAAAAAAAGCAATTTTCCTCAAAAATCATGTAAATTTAAGCAAAATGTTCAATTTTGTCAAAAATACAGAGTCAATTCGTACCACTTAAAAAACATCCAAAGTTAAGCAAAAAACATCCAAATTTAAGCAAAAATCCTGCAAATTTCTTGCTTTTCAAGCAATTTTTCACGTTTTTTTAGAAATGCCAATTTTGCAAAAGAGCAATCTAAAGCAAGCAAATTAAGCTAAAAATCAAATAAAATGACACAAATTAATAGAATTAAATTTATTACATGAATAGAATGTAAGATAGATAAGAAAGAAACCCCCACTTTTCTTTCAGCCATCCAGTTTCCGCTACTTTTTCATTAAATTTTTGCCAAATTTTACCAACTTTTAACAAAATCGCTTATCCTACTTTTTGTAGTGTATATAAAATTGTGTACTCTTAAATGGAAGCTGAAAACAAAATGTCTGCAACCAAATATTCTATTGCAGACCTGCTAGGAAATAAAACTAAATCAACCAATGAAAGATTTTAATTATGGTTCTTAACAGAAAAATTAAATAATTATTATCTGGTTTCAAATATTGGAGATATTATCTACACAGATGGAGAACAAAAATTAGAATTTAAAACAATAACAGAACTCTTTTGAGAAAACATTATGATTTTTAAAATAACAGATTTTTTAGATTGTGAAGGAGAGATTAAAAATAAGTAATGTCTTGTAAAAAAACAAGCTTGTGGGAGTTTTAACAGTTTAAGATCTAGATTTTCTATATTTAATTTGGCAAGACATGATGTTAAAGCAAAAATTCCATACTTATTCCAACATTAAAACAATTAATGGTGTAGAATAAATTATTAGCAAAGATATAGAAATTATAAGGCAGAAATATAAAAACCCAATTGCCATTCCTTATAAAATAGAGTTAGCAGTTGTAAAGTTAACATTATTAACAGAGTTACCAGAAATTTTAAAAGAACTTAGAAAAGAACACTATTATTTATTGGATTTGCATATAACACAAGATTTCAACAAATAACTTGGAAACCACGTTATAGATTTTCTAAACTGTCCAGATATAAGATTATAAAAAACATTTGCTTCTACGTTAGCTAAATAAAATGGAATTACAAGATTGGAAGAAACAATCTATAATTATATTAACACAGATTTCCAAGAACAAGAATTCGGCCTATTAAAAGATTGTATACAGTTAATATAAAATAATGGAAAATATTTCGAGAAAGCTCCTTTTTATTCTGTTCCCATTTCTAAAATATGGGAAAAAATAACAGATTCTTTGCAAAATAGTTGTGTTGTTTTCCTTTTAAAGACTTATGTTTATTGGGGGAATGAGAATACTATAAAACTAACAGGAATACAAGTTAAGTTAACAGAAAAAACCGAAGATAGAAGTAAATTAATTAAGTACATTCTATCTGCATTTAGTTTTAATTATGTGCCCATTTATTATATAGAAATTACAGAAGATATAGGAAATGCGAATATTGTGTCTATTAACCCTAACGTTACATTAAAGCTGGAGAAAACTATTTTTCTAAATCCAATACATTGTTTTCTGTACTTCCTAAGGATATTAATATCAAAAATACAGGGATAACAAGAACTAAAAATCTTATGCCAATAGTTTTTCGAAAGAGGACTAATATTACAAGTAAACTTTCTCGATATACAATTAATGAAATAAATATTCTTAATACTCATCTGCTGTCTACTTAGAAAAGAGAACAAGAATTAGAAGAATTTAGCATCCAAAAAATAAAATTAGAATATTTAGAGAAAACTAAAATTACACAAGAAGAATATAAAAGAGTGCTAGAGAAAAAGCACAAAATTAAAGAAACTGAACAAGAATTAGTTAATTATTTTAGTAAATGCTGGAAAGATTTAGATATAAAAAAGCTGTCATAAACTCCTTGCATTTGTGGTAAACAGTAAAACAAAATACACATTTGTAGGTGCCCTTTTCTGATAATAATGGAGTTAAATATGTTTATTACATTTAAGGTATATTTAAAAATAAATTAATAGAAATTAGTAAAATAGAGAGTTATTAATCAAAGAGGGCTTTGTTTTTATAACACACATTGGTTTAGAAATAATTTATTATCCAACAGAAGAACCTTTTATGGAAATAAAAACTTATGTCACAAAATATTTTAATGGCCATACATACCCAAATATAGAAGTTTATAGAGTTACAGATGGCTTAGGAGAGCTACGATATAACAAAAAAACCAAAGTAGTAAAAGAAAATACAAAATTGGGGGATATAATTGGAAAAATAACAGTTCTAGCTAGAATGTAGAAGATTGGAAACACTAGAAGAAGGAATGGATTTGGTTATATCCAATATATCTACAGAAAATTATAGAGGAAAAGCGGGACGTACATTAAAATTCGAAAATCTTGCAGATTGTTTTTCTTCTAATTATTCTCTGGAGAAAGAAATACAAGATAAAAAAAATTCATTTAAATTTTAAAGTAAAAATTAAAACAACTCCAAATAAACACAAACAGATATCAGTTTTTGTTGGTTAAAGATATGAGCGGGGTGCTATGCCGTAGCACCCTAATTTAAACATTAACATTTGTAACAAGATATTTTTCTGAAATAGATATAGTAATTTCTTTAAAGTACTTTAAAAGGGGTCTGCCAGACGCCCTTAACAGATAATGAAAAATCTGCTGTACTTATTAATGAATCAGGATTTTATTCTTTGGTTTTTTATACATTAACAGTTGTAACAAGAAAGTTTTCTGGTATACGTATATTATTTTCTCTAAAGTAGTTTAACATGTCTGTTGGATAGCTGCTATTAATTCCAACTAAACTTTCAATATATTTTTTTATATAATATTCCCCAAAAACATATTTAGGACAAATTAATTTTCCATCTTCTGGCGAGTAAATGTGGTGTTGCGTATTGTGCAATATGCAATCAGACTTGTGTATCTTTCCACGGAGGTCTACTTTATTCTACGGCAATGGCGTCACCACAAGTAGTTCCTGATGCCAGTGTGATTCAAGATGGCAACGTAGTAAGTCCGCCACGGGTGTTGCCTGCAATATAAACGCATAATTGTGTGAAATTTCTCAGTCTATGCTAAACATTATGATCCTCCGGACAGGATTCGTACCTGCATTTATTCCGTAGAGTGAATGTGATATGTTTTTTGGTCGTTTTACGTGTTCTGCATAATTGAAGCTTTATCTCACGCGTGTGCACAAACTACCGCCGCCACTCTGCATCCACTAATCACAGAAACATCCCAAAAGGAACCAGTATTTTCATCGCTGTCCAGTACATTTGTGAGAAGTGTTGCGTATTTGTGGTTTCGTGGAAATTCCAGGTATACCATGTAGTTGTTCGTATTATTGTGTAATGTTCTATTACCAGCCTGTACTGAACATGTAGGTGAGTAGTTTTTTTGTCTTTTTGTTGCATCATCCTGTTCGCAGCATGTTTTGTGGAGCGAATCAACGTTTTGTCGCTGAAATGGTATGCGACGCCCTAACCTAGCTTTTAATGTCTGTTTAGCTATATTCCCGTATTGCATGAAGTGTTGATAATTTCTTGTTTGTTGTGTGGTCGATTGGTAGGTCCTAAACATGGGATTCAAAATATTTTTGGTGAAGTTCAAGTTTCAGGAGAGCAAGCTGAAACACATTAACGAAAGGGTGCAAGCTCTTGTTAAGGCAGAAGTCACAGTAAATTCCATGCATGAAGTAAATTCATTCGGCGCACAGCTAGATGCAATCGAGTCCGAAGTAAATTCTTTGTGAACAAACTTTTACAAACTGATCCCCTGCCGGATAACATTGACGAAAATGTGCTAACCTCGAAGTACGAGTCTTTCTTTGCTATGTTGTCATACATCCGATGCAACATAACCTCATTCTTGTCCATTCATGCTGTGCCAGCTTCGTCAACCAGTAATCTTGCCAATACATCAGAAAATGTTAGATGTCTGGAAATGATTTTTCCCTCTTTCTCAGGGCAGTGCGAGGAGTGGCCAATGTTTTCTCAACTATGTCAAGCTACAATCCACGAGTCTAGCAATGGTCGACATAGAATAATTCCAGTACTTGTTAGGATGTCTAAAGGGGAAAGCTTTACAGTTAGTCAAAAATCTAACTTGTTACTGCTGAAAATTATTTAGTAGCCTAGGAACTTCTTACATCCCAATACCAGAATGTGAGAAAACTCACCACCTTGAATGTTAACAGGATTATCCATTTGCCTAGTGTCGACTCCACAAACCACCAATCCATTCAAACCTTTATCAACACGTTGAGTGAAAATGTTCGAGCCCTCAAAGGGTTAGATTGTGACATAACACAGAATAATCCAGTGCTTGCCACATTCTTGCTACGCAAATTAGATGTAGGTGTCAGAACTAAGTTTGAAAACTCACCCACAGAAAATACTGACTCATTTCTCATTGTTTTAGAGCTTATTGATTTTCTGCGATCAAGGGTCACAAAATTGGATTGTGCAGTTGATGTGGGCAAAGTTGGGGCTAGTCAAGTACATCAGAAAACATCCCTAACCAAATCAGGTCACAGAACCTCACAACGACGGACGGTCCTCGCTACAGATTCTGAACCTAAATTACCTAAGCCTTGCCCAGTTTGTCAGAACACCACTCACAGTGTTTACAAGTGTCCAGAGTTAGTCAGTGCATCACCCACTGACAGGAAGTCAATGGTTCGCAAAAGAAAACTCTGTGTCATCTGTCTTGGAGGACCCCATGTAGTAGCTGATTGCGCCTCATCTCACACATGTTATCGATGTAAACAAAAACCATACTTTACTCCACATCGATAGGAGGTCTAATGTAACATCATCATCTCGAAACAAAGTTTCTGCCAGCACTGATGGTCCAAGCTGTACATTTGCATGTGTGTCAGCCCATGATCGTAAAACTGTTTGTCTACAACTCTGGTCAAAGTGTATGGTGCCGATAACAAACCTCATGTCATGCACTATCTGCTTGATAATGCAGCTCAGACATCTTTCATATCTGAAGCCTCTGCAGAGGTACTCTCTCTGCCTCTGCATAAAGTACGTGAAAGGGAGTTTGGCCTCTCTCAAGGTTCTGTAAATCTGAACGGAATGATTAGTTGTAAGATACAATCCTTCAGGGAGCCTCAGTGTACCTTCAATCACTCTTTGTTGTGTCAAAGATCACTAGCAAACTGCCACGGGCTTCTTTAGATCAGTGTGTCGTAATCCAATTGGGCTCCCTTCCTCTGGCAGACCCCCACTTTGACAAATCTGCTCCAATTGATATGTTGTTAGATGCTGATGTTTATGCAGTTGTGTGTTTGAGTGGCAGGTTAGAATTAGGACAACACATGCCTGTGGTGCTGGAGTCTCAGTTTGAATGGGTACTGCTGGGTGAGTACCCAGAGTCATGCACAGATTTCATGTGTTAATGAAAAGCCACAAGATGCTGACTACTGCGAGAAACATTTCGAAGACACCCATATGCGGGACGACATGGGGAGTTATAAGGTTCGTCTTCCTTTAAAACCTGAGGCTCAACCTCTTGGGGAATCGTAATTTAATGCTGAATGTAGGTTCTGGTCTTAAGAAAAGAAGTTTTCATGACATCCTGAAATGAAGACCATGTACACAGATTTCATGACAGACTATTCTGAGTCCGGCCATATGACTCATCAGCTAACTGATGCTACGGAGACTGCAGAATGTTTCATTCCACATCATGGTGTTCTAAAAATGTCTAGCACAACCACCAAATTGAGGGTGGTATTCGATGGTAGTGCCAAAACCACCACTGGGGTCTCAATGAACAATGTTCTGCTTTCCAGACCCAAACTTCAGAATGAAATCTGTGATGTTATTTTGAGATTCAGGTTGTATAGTGTAGTATTCTCCTCTGATATTGAGCAAATGTACCGGCAAATTTTAATCCATGAGGCTGACCGACCATACCAACTCATTCTCTGGCGTGACAATCCATCCCTTCCGTTCACAGTTTTTCAGTTGAATATGGTAACCTATGGTCTATCACCCTCTCCATTCCTGACTATTCGAACATTACACCAGCTGGCCTTGGACGAGGATGCCCAGTATCCTCTTACAGCAAATGTTCTTCACAACCACATTTTTGTTGACAATATTGTTACGGGAGTAATGACCATGGAGGAAGCGCGCACACTGAAATCCCAGCTGATTGAACTCCTGCATCAGGGTGGGTTCGAACTTCGGAAGTGGTCCAGCAATCAGCCTCAGCTCCTCAATGATATTCCTGTAACTCATTGAGAAAACCCTAGAGATCTGGACTTCTCATCTGGCCCTGTTGTAAATGTTCTCGGGTTGTACTAAAACCCAGAAATGGACTCTTTTTCTTATCACTTGATCACCACCAGGGTTGCAACCAAACATTTTGTCCTTTCACAAACTGCACGAATATATGATCCTATGGGATGGTTGTCACCAATAATTGTGTGGGTTAAGCTGCAAATGCAGTGGGTATGGACTCAGGGCTTAGGTTGGGATGACCCTCTTCCATCTCCGGCCTTGGAGAAGCGGAACCAGTTCTTTGATGTGCTAATAGAACTAGAAGTACATAGTCTGCCTCGTTTTATGTGTCCTGATGTCGTCAGTGTGGAGCTGCATGGTTTCTCGGATGCTTCGGAGAAAGCCTATGCAGCTGCTGTATATCTCAGGAGTGTGGATACTTGAAGGAATGTGTCTGTGCTTCTCGTCCTGGCCAAGTCACGGGTTGCTCCACTCAAGCAGGTGTCTCTTCCTTGATTAGAATTGTGTGGTGCTCATTTACTGGCAAAACTTATACTCTATTGTCATGCCTTCCTGGTAAGGCTCTTAAATGTCACTGCTATTCATACCTGGACAGATTCCAGTATTACTCTGACATGGATAAAGACCCAGCCCTACTTATTGAAAATATTTGTGGCAAATCGTGTTGCACAGATCCAGGACTGGGTCCCTCCCCAGATATGGAAACATGTAATTTCCAAAGACAATCCTTCTGATTGTGCCACATGCTGCCTCATGAACTCCTATCGCATGACTTGTGGTGGCATGGCCCTGGCTGGTTAGTCGACGCTCCACGGCAGTGGCCAGTAACAACAATTAATCAGATGGATGAGATCCCAGAATCAAAGCCTTCTCAGTTCGCATTACTTACCACATATGATATTTCTGAAGAACTTCCAGTATTGCAACAAATTTCCTCGTGGCCCAGGCTGGTTCATGTCATGGCATATGTAAAGCATTTCATCAATCACATTAAGAAACAGGCTTGTACCAGTGGCATCCTGTCTTCTGCAGAACTGAAAGAAGCCACTGCTTTGGTATGCAAATGTATCCAACAGGAGCGTTTGTTAGAGGATTTGAAACGACTCAAAGAGGGGAAACCTTGCTCAACACAAGTGCAGCATTTGGCACCATTCTTGGATCAAAATTATGTGCTTACGGCGGGCAGCCGTTTGTCACATGCCAACATAGAATTTTCAGTAAGACATCCTATCATACTACCTAAAAAGATGTAGCTGTTGAAGCTTTGGTAGACCATTACCACATTAAGTATTTGCATGCAGCACCTCAGTTGCTGTAATCACTTTTGTCACAACGGTTCTGGATTCTCTCAGCGCGGTCATTGGTTAATTTGAGAGTTTTTAAGTGTGTACGTTGTTTTCGTTGTCGGCTTCTAAACAATCCCCCATTGATGGGCGACTTACCTTCTAAACGTGTCACATCTACTGGGACCTTCGAAGAGACTGGTGTGGACTATGCTGGACCTATCACCATAAGGCTCAACAAGTTGCGTCGCATGGTCACCCAGAAAGCCTATCTCTCCATTTTCATTTGTTTTGAGACGAAAGCCATACACATTGAGGTGTAACACAGACTTGACAGCTGACAGTTTTGTTGCAGTTCTTACCTGTTTGTATCGTGGAGAGATTTGTGTGCTCATCTCCACTCTGACTGCGAGACCAATTTCATAGGCGCTTCAAAACAGCTCAGGCTATCTTTCACCTAGCTTCTCTGGTCTTCACTCCTGGAAAACTTTGCCTTGGCCAATTTGATTAGTTTTCATTTTCTCCCTCCTGCCAGTCCTCACCAAGGACAAACCCAAAAGCCAGCACTCGAAATTGTAGATCTTGTTCTTGTGAGAAAAGAGCGCTTACCACCCCTTGGCTGGTGCCTAGCTAGAGTGGTGAACATTCATCCTGGAAGAGATGGTGTGATCAGCATGGCGGACATGTGCACCAACAAGGGACAGCTGCGTAGGCCAATACACAAGCTGTATCGTCTACCTGCATAATGAAGTCTGCCAGTGGTGTCACGTAAATATGTATAGTATCTGTAGCATGTAAAACTGTGTTATGACTTGTTGGACTAAATCTCGGAGACCTCTGCCAGTCTCGGTGGGCGGTATGTTGCATATTGTGTAATATGCAATCAGACTTGTGTATTTTTCCACGGAGATCTAATTTCTTCTACGGCAATGGAGTCACCGCACGTAGTTCCTGACGCCAGTGTGATTCAAGATGGCAGCGTGGTAAGTCCGCCGCAGGCGTGTCTGGCAATATAAACGCATAATTGTGTGTTATTTCTCAGTCTATGCTAAACATGTAGTATACATTATAGCCTAAATAATAAATAACTATACAACAATAACCAAAATTCTTTTTCTACGTCTTTTCCCCAAGGTACAATATCTTTTGGGATTGTTAACTTTTCCATTTAATTGCTAACAAATATTTAAAATTAAGTAACTTTAAAAGATAGAATACTTTGTATATTTTACAGTAGCGGTGTTTCAATGCTACCTAAATCCGGTAGCACCGTTTTGACGCTACCCAGTTCTTTATATGTTTAAGTAAATTTTTTAATGTTTAATAAATGGATAACCAAGATCTTAACTCCAAGCTTTTAGCTTTGTTATACAGCAATAAGAAACATTACCAAGATGCCAGATAAAAATTAAATAGTTTGATACAAGAAGATTACCAAGTAGAAAGAAAGTATAAATTTACTTAAGAATGGATTTGCTAAAATTACACTTTCAGATAAGGAAAAAGATGCATTTCTAGAATTAATTAAGGAAGAAGAGGACAATACAGAAGACAAAGAAGAAGTTAGGGGCTTGGATAATTGGCTTGGATAATTAAACTAAACAGTGGCTGTCATTACAAATGGCTGAAAATATAATGCATTATTAACACTTACAATTATTTTATCTTGTCTTTACAATTTTGTATATCCTCAAGTATCGCCTATTCATTTCGCAAAAATTTAACAAATTTTCTATAGAAGTTTTTTGTATCCAACTAACCCAGTCTGTCCGACTCCCTCGCAAAAATTCAACTTTATTCCATTTATAGATTGTTTTAAAAAATTAAAGAATATAGGCCGGATTTATTGATAAATATACCAGATTTTTTCGTTTCCAACTAGCCTCCACTATTCGCTTACCCCGCCTAGCCTTCCATTGCAGGGGCTGGTTTATCTGCTGCTGGGGCGTCGCTCAATTTCTTATCACACCTGTTGGAGGTGTAGATAATTTCTTGCACCTCGAACTGAGGCAGGCAAGCCGTGATATCAGAAGGTCACAGGGGTGCTGCTATCTTGAGGGTTGTTTGGAACTTCCTGGCCGCCAGGCAGGGTAGCGTAGTATTTAAAAATATTATACTTACTTTGTTTGGAAGGCATCTGCATACTCATTCTTGATCGGGCGTAGAACATAATTTCAGACGTGAAGTTCAATTACGTAGACGACTAACCAATGCATGAAGTATTTTTAATTTTACTATTACCAATTCTCAGCAGAAATGAATTTTATTTTGCCCCGCACTTGGCGCGCTCAGATGGGGCGAAGTCGGCAATGGAGTGTGCCTCATTTTAGCGCAGCATGCTGGCATCAAACTAATCGGACCCGCCAGGAGATGGTGGGATAAATACGGGGAGTTTATCGAGGGATAACATGAATTTAAATACCAACTTGTCTCGCATTTTACGTCTCTGGCCTAATCACTCATTTGCATTCCCGCGTACAACACACAGATGAGGAAGTCAAACTATTCGTCAGGCAGAAAGAGCATTTAAATAAACGAGTCTACCCCAAGCAAACCAAAGGACAGCGAATAAGGCCCCACCTCGGTCCGGAACTGCATGTTAACTTCAAGACCGCAGGTAGTACAGGAGCTAGCCGAGAGGGCAAGGGAACTCGAGATGAATGACCACCCCCTCTCCAGGAAGAACCATGTTGCACGCACAAAAGACACCGGCCCAGACCCCTTCCCCAGACCATCCGCAGGGCGAGACACAACCTTGTCGTAGCCCGACGCCCCATTGCTGGCATTGCCCAGGTCGGCATTTCAACCGCAACTGCCCGACACTGCACCCCATGAACCACACGATTCTCTTCCCCACCTACCAAACGCAAAGTCTCGTAACACGAACACATGTGTTCCCCTCAGCGGAAACGGAAACGGGGAAGCAGATCGTATCGCAATGAATGGGAGGTCGCTCAATTTCCGTCCAATCTACGTCTAACCTCAAACCCAGGACCGTCAGCGTCACAGCCTGAAAACAAACCCAGGACTGTCAGCATCACGGCTGAAAGCGAACCACGCAGGGACAGAATCCCATGCGGGAACCAAACCCCAGATGCGGACAAAGCGTCCACCTCCACCATACAACAATAGGTCACCCACACTGGACTCAGGAAAGGCAGACACGCCCCTCCCTCGTCCTATCGCTCCTACCCGAGGGCAAACTTCCGGAGGAGGTTATCCCCTGTGAGACAGCTTGAGTACCTCTTCTCAGTTTCAACCCCGCCGGACACCATCGCATGTCCACCCCAACCATCATGGTGTAGCCCAGGTGATCTTTCAGCAACAATGTGTCAATCTGCTCATATCAAGCCACCAGAGGTCTCTGAACCTCCAGCCAATCCCAAGAGTACGGCAGATAGGCCGCAAATTCCCCTCGTCCCCCTTCTTGACCATCCTCTGGTTGACCTAAATGTGGCTGCATACCTACTCCCACCAGGATCGGTCACGGCAACCCCTCCTCCAGAGACACGGGAATTAGGTCATGCGCCCTGCTGCCTTAATAATCCTACCCCTTTCCCGGCAAGAATAGAGAGAGTGGACGAGTGAGAGATGAAATCCTGCCACAGCCCTCAGTAACAACGGTGGTTATGTCGGTCAACATGGCGACCGACGTCAGTGAATGACAAATAAAGGCTGGAGAGAAGGAAAGACACGATGCCCGGGTCAATCAGTCAGTAGACGCAATTTACCAGACGCCTGTGAGCATTGCAGCTGCCTGTGCGGCTCCTCCATCATCTGGAGCGGACAGTTTAACTGAGTACTGTGTACCGGTCACCCGCGCAGCTGCCACGAGATGACATCAGCCCACTGCCACGAGGGCCACAACCTCGGCAGATCCCACCAGCATTCCAGCCGCTATTCCTGAAGCAGACATCACCAGCATTCCGTCCGCTGCTCCTGAAGCAGATGCTACCAGCACCCAGGACGCTGTTTCCATGCAGTCGCCTATCACGGGGTCTACATCACGACTGACCCCACTGCGTGCGAGGCGCACACACAACATCCCCAGACGCTACAGAGACATGCCATGAAGGGCGCCTGCCACATATCATTGGCCTGCCGCCCCCCGCTAAAGCACCCCGCAAACGAAGATGCCCGCTGCAATGACACAGCACCAAGCGCCAACGTCCAGCACCACCAGCATCTGAGTGAGTACCTAGCAGATGCCAGAATCTGAACTGGCACACCCCCTCATCAGAAACTATTAGCTAACCAAGTCGTAGGGAGTGATAGTGATAGAAATGTCAAAATGTTCATTAAACGAGAGTGCAAGAGCTCACTAGATAGCTTAGTAGGGAAGGTTAGGTGTCAAAGAAACACCCCATACAAAAGTCCTAACCTGATGGAGTAGGTAGTGCGACAAAAGTACTTGCAACCCCCTCCCCCTGTACCATAAAGAGTAATTTTTGAGAAATTATGAACACCAGTAACTTTTTAGTCAAGTTTTTTTTCAAAGGTTGAGAATTTGAGAATTCAGGAATCTCATTGGTAGGAACCAAGGTCTCACACATTAATACATGCCAAAATTAATGTAGACTACCTTCTATCAATGGACACATTAACGTAAAAATAACAAAATTATTTTGGTGTTACAGGAATTTGGTCCCTTGTTTGCCAACAAGAAGTAGTTTGGCGGAGGTAAAGTAACGTAGAATCAAACCCACTAGCAGACTGGAAAGTTAATGTTTGCATTACCCCGAAAATTCCCCCTAGTGCTCACGTAACGTAAGCATGGTAAAAAAACTTAAAATTTTGGTTGTTGTTATGTTGAGAGATCTAGCACAACAAAATTAATGTAACGTCCCAGAATGCCATAAGCACTGATAGGAAGTGTGAAAGCGAACCAAAGCCTATCAGCATGCCCGTGAACAATAAACGACATAATCATCATTCCTCGCAATGCAACTCTGGCCGACTTTGATTTAGAGAACCCTGTCACCTTCAGTAAGAGCACGAGGCGAGAGCTCGCTGTGAGCATGCCGTACCCGCCAGCCAAGAAATTCCCCACCTCCTTAAAATTGAAAGTGTGAAAGTGCAATTAGCACCAAAGCAACGCTACCCCAAAGTAACTGTGTAAACGTAATAATAATACAAAGTGCAAATTGTGGGTAGAAAATGTGTAACTAGATAACACTTGTTAAAGTAGGAAAATGTAAGCATACTTTTCAGAGATGTGGAACCCCTGTAAGCATGAAAATTAGTTTGCCAATTTAATTAATTGTGTTAACCCTGAGAGAGTAAAGAAAGACGTAATTTTTCTCAAAGAGGAAACCCATGTTAAGATTAAAATTTAGCTTTGCAAGTTGAGAGAAATGTGTTAGCCTTAAGAGTAGAAAACAAAAATGAAAGGTAAGATGCCAGTAGTACATCAAGAGTATAGTTCCTGCTCAGATGAACTATATAATCCCTATGTAACAAAAAGTAATATAAATTATTCTCTCCAGACTAGATGAAGCGTGAAAATGTTAATCATTTGTTATGCCAACCTGTAGGATAAACTGGGAATAATCTCATGCAGAGTGTAGCTGTTTAGAATAATTGAATTAGGAAGTAAGTTTTGTAATGCACGTAACCTCAAAAGAGGAATTTAACATGTTGTAGTTAGGCCTAGTTGAACAGAGGTAAAGAAAATCCTCTCACCCCAGTTACGTAAGGTAAAAAAAAAAGAGAAGTAATTTGTGTATATCTTGTTATTGTGTCTTACTGAGAGAAATAGAGAACTCCCTGTGAACACGTAAATATTCACACTTGTCTAAACAATTTTATGTGGTAAAGTAATTAAGCCTAGCCTCAAAAGTGTAACGTAACTATATGTCAGAAGCCCAGAAGCAAAAGAAATGCCAAATACTTGTAGGTACCCGAGTTTACAAGGATTAATAAGTAACCTACATTTAATCAATGTGTAGAGCAAGAGGAGAAAAGAAATGTAACCTAGATTAAGAGTGTCATGCCCAGCAAACGGCGGGGGGGGGGGGGAGAGAGAGAAGGGGAGGGGGAAGGGACCGTTAACCTGCTGATAGTAAACAGATGCAACGTGACCCGGAGACAGTTGAGCTGAACTCAATCACAGGCGGCGGTAGATATAGAAGACACACACATCCAGAGATGCAACCACAGTAATGCGACACGGGCAACCGCCCCTTACCTGAAGAAAAGTCATCTCGTTTGAGATGGGCCTTCATCGCTTCAGGGGGTGGCAGATTGACAAATATCACCTTGCTGCGCAGCACGCTTGCGCTTGTCCCATCAACGAGCAGGCAAGAGCTTGGGGCAAGTCATTAACAGTGGCACAGTACTTTCACGTACGGATAAAAAGGACTCCACGTGTTGGACAGCGTCGGATGTAAAGATGATTAATGCAATTAATTATGAATTGTACAACCTGACCAGGACCCGGCATGTGATCGCCATCCTTTTGAATAAATAAGATTTTATTTGACGGACCACTACCCTTAAATTATCTGAGGAAGAAGGTTCAGCAAAAACCATAGGATTGCAGCACCTCTGCTACCCTGTGACGTCACACCCGCCAGCCTCGGGCCGAGGTGGATAAATTTGTCGTCGCCTCCATGCAAGGAGATAAGAAATGGGCAGCGGCGCCGCAACCCTGATAAACCTACCCCTGCAATGAAAGGCTATGCTTTCCCGCATCCCTGGAAAATTTCTGATCCAAGGAGTTTCCAACTATATAAGGAGGTCCAAATATGCCTCTCGCCACAGATGCCGGCCTCGCCGGCCGCAGAGGTCAGCGAGCACTCCCTGGTCTGCGAAGACATCTTTCTCCTCTCCCACAGCAGCTTCAACCTCTTCCTGCAGCTTGAGAAGGCAGCACATCCCAGTGGCTTGTGAAGCCTACGCCAGCCAGCAGCTTGCAAAGGCCCATCCACACCAGTCAACTGCAAGGACGGCTCTCTCTCCAGAGATAATCCGACGACCCACCTCCTGCACCCCTATACCCCAGTTATTCCTTTGACTCTACTGTAGAAGGTTGTCGTGACATTTTAACCCTTGTGGACAATTCCTCCTTGTGAGAAAAAACGATGTAAAGAGTGTCAAACACATACTTTTAAATACGTTTAAATTTGGAATATTAATTCTAATAGGCTGACCTTTGCCTACCATAAATTACGTAATGTATTTAATTCTTAATTAGTCTGTATTAATCTAACTGGAATTCCCAATTTTCTAATTATTGAGTAATTTTGTAATCTAATGCCCAGTAAAAGAGGTAGGATGCAGAGTCGCCTTTGAGGGCAAGAACGTCGAAAAAGACAGAGAGTACCTAACTTACAGGCAGAAATAGGAACCGAGTGTGAGGAGACACACACTCCGGAGGAACCTGAGTTGATACCTCGACCCATTTCACCTTTTATTCCACTCTACTACAAATCTGAGTTAGACACGTACTTAGGTGCCTGTCGGCTTTGGTTAGTTCCGGAACACGTGAACGACATTAAGCTAGAAACCCGTCCGCCTACAGTAACCATAACGCTGCCCAAACCCACTGAGAGCAAAGTCGATAAAAAGACATGTATAGTTAAATTAGCTTCAGGGAAAATCATCCGCGAAAGCTACTCCGAGAACTCCTGTAATTGTTCCTGTTTCAAACTACGTTCCCACCCGACAACCAACACGATTCGTACGCATAACACCATTTCCTCCACCGGGATCATCCACACTCACCGATTAAACGGCACTCTCGTTAACCCCTTTTCCCCAAGACTACTGGTGTCCTGTATCTTGGCAGCGTTAATAGTGAGATGGAGTGTACTCCCCAGCCGGGGGACCCCCACGGTACAGCTCACTCTGGGGTTTGATTCCCCTTCCCTCGGATGGGATCATCCACTATACAACCCCCGACTTCGCTTACCACGACCTGCAGGGCTAAGAAAAGCAAACGCACACTACGGCAGGATTTCCAAATCAATGGGAGCGCAATCAGCGCTCCATTAATTAATCCGAAGGTAGGACACGCATCAAGTTATACCAGCACACCACCAATTATTAGGTTTCCCATATTTAAATACAATACTTTATAAAATAATGATTAGTAGTGTAGTTGTAAATGTCATACATATATAGCTCTGTTAAACATTCAGTGTTTGTGCTTTGCTATAAAGAACTTCACTGCAACAAACAAGTCACATTTCTGGTTTCTTCAAAAGTGTCCTAGTGAAACTTTTCTGTAAAAGTGGAATACAGTAAGCGATGACACTTTCAGGTAGGTGCATATGCTAGACTTACCTGCCAGGAGACTCGAGAGGTAAGTACAAATCCTCCTCTTCATCTTCCTCTTGCTGCTCAAGCTCAAGCTCTGCATCTGCAGCATCACTGTATGCTCTCAGGCACAGCAGATCCCGCACCATTTGTTCCTCCTCCTCATTCACTGCAGCCAAATCACACAACATATATTAACTATTTTTGAAAAAATAATTTTACCAGTTCCACAATTTTACCTCAATAATACTACTAATCAAATGAAACTGTTATAGACACACTATTTTAGATATGGGATTGTTAGCTTAACCAGCTTCATAAATTCTGGGTAAAAGGATAAATTTTTCTTTACTAAAATATTATACCCTGAAATGAAAAAAAAATATCAGCAGAAATGACAACATATTGTGCACTGCATTCAGAACAGTGCTAACAAATGTAGCATATAAGGGTTTGCAAAACTTTGGAAAATCGAAGTACAAACACTTTTTTTACTTTTTCTTCAACTTTGGGCTTAACCACAAACTTAAAAAATATCTCAACAGATATTCTTACTAGAAATATGACTGGCACACTTCATGTTCTGCAATTTCAACCCATTTCACACAAAAACTACTTAAGCTTGACACATGCCATCCTGCTGCACAGTGTGCTTGAACCCTCTACTGGACGACTTCACCCCATCAGTAAGCCCTGAGAGCATTTGGGGCAAGTCAAAAGCAGCAGATAATCCCATGGCTACGGGGTTGGCTCCATGCGTTGAATAACTACACACACATAAATAATTATGTTATTAATTATTTAAATTATACTGCCCATCCAGAATTTGGCATGCGGTCACCACCCCTAAGACCGAAGATTGTTTTACCTGCCGAGCCATGGAAACGCTACAGCAAATAAAGTTAGCAGAGTCACCGCAGGAGAGCAGCACCCCTCTGACCAAAGACGTCATCGCCGCCGAGCCTCAAGAGGAGGAGGAGGTAAATATATCATCAGCCTCCAGCCACGGTGATAAGAAATGCGTGGCGCTGCCCAATGCCCTGAAATAACAAACCCCTGCATTGGAAGACTAGCAACACCTGCACCCCTGTGACTGCCATGAAGCTGAGATTTTGGGTATTTAAGGAGCACCGAAAACGCTCTCATGAGAGTACGTTGCCCGACCAGTGTAAGGTCGGAGGGCTCTCCTGGGTCTGATGAAGGCCACCATCCTCTCCAAGCCTAAAGAAGGCCAGCCTTCCTCGACAAGCTTGCAAAGGCTCTCAAACCTCCAGCTCCAGCAGCGGGCAGAGGGCTCCTCCAGCAATACCAGCATCCACCCCGCAGCCCATGAAGAAAACCTCTTGGTTAAGAATCCTAAGGCAACCCCTCATCCTCGCCCCTGCACCCCCTTAACATAGTCACTCCTTGACTTTCACGGTAGTAGGCCGTAACGACATCCCTTCTGAACATAACCACCCCTCGTACTCGCTGTAAATTGCAAGATTATTTGCTTAGAATTATGTTTGGAGTTTGAATTTATTTAATCAGGTTCACTTTCACCTAACTTAAAGCCAAATAATTTTAATTAATTAATTAATTATTTTAGCTTTGACTATACAGAACCGTTATCCCCGTTGTCTTCCAAAGCGGTAATAAATAAGATGTATAAAATTTAATCCTTCCCGACTGATAGGATACGAGCGAGCTAATCCAATCAGTTAGTACATGGGAAGAGCCCCATTTGAGTACAAATAAATCTCTCTATTTTATATTTGTCAATAAGGGTTCACATGTCTAAGAAAGGAGGTGGTCAAAATAGCCATATTCGTAGTTTAGCTCAATAAGTCCTGCAGTGAGAGCTATCCAAGTCAGAGGGTATACCTCCCATCGCACATGGTAGTGAGCCCGCACCACTTCCACACTAGCCCGAGGTAAGAACCGATGAACCACGAGGGGAAGTCCCATCAATCAGCAAATATCACAACACCTATCTGGATCCACTATTAGGGATTTGCTGGCAGTGGTCAAATTATGATTACGTACGTTATCTCATCCCTCCAGCACCGAAACCTGTAGGAAACCACCCCCACAACCAACCCAGTAGCACTAGCCCCCTACTACATGTAGAATCCGTACCGCTACTGGGAATGTGCTAAACATCATCATCCCAAACCAGTGCGTAAACCCAGGATAGCATCCCCTACACTTGATTTCATACACACTCGTAAGCCCATGAGGCCTGACCCGTATAGGCGTAACGGAATAGAGCGAGAGGCCGAATAGGGCGCTATCCAGAACAGTATCACATACATCCCCATTTCGTTATCGTTTTCATCTCCATTTTACGTAATTCATTTAATTTCATTCATCCCTAAGTGACAGCTGGCATCCCATATTTTGACGGCCTTTACGGTAAGCAAGGTCAAACTCCCTGGGAGGAAGACCTTTACAATCAGGCTCACCCTAGGGTTTGATTCCCCTCCTACCAACCATTGCTCTTCTACCAGTCGGTATCCCATTACGTCCCCCAACATGGGCAAATCCTCGACCCGCCAGATGAAAACCCCCATCAGAAACTCTTCCACCGCCAAAAGGCCCTATATCATACCCTGGAGGGAAATCTGCACACATATCAATCAGTTTTGGCCAACAGAGAGATAGCCACAGAAAGGGAAGCGCATATCTCATCTATCTATCTATCTTAAACTATCTATCTATCTATCTATCTATCTATCTATCTATCTATCTATCTATCTATCTATCTATCTATCTCATCTATCTATCATCATCTATTCTATCCTATCTATCTACTATCTATCTATCTATCTACTATCATCTATCTATCTATCTATCTATCTATCTATCTATCTATCTATCTATCTATCTATCTATCTATCTATCTATCTATCTATCTATCTATTCTATCTATCTATCTATCTATCTATCTATCTATCTATCAATCTATCTATCTATCTATCTATCTATCTATCTATCTATCTATCTATCTATCTATCTATCTATCTATCTATCTATCTATCTATCTATCTATCTATCTATCATCATATCTATCTATCTATCTATCTATCTTCTATCTATCTATCTATCTATCTATCTATCTATCTATCTATCTATCTATCTATCTATCTATCTATCTATCTATCTATCTATCTATCTATCTATCTATCTATCTAATCTATCTATCATATCTATCTATCTATCTATCTATCTATCTATCTATCTATCTATCTATCTATCTATCTATCTATCTATCTATCTATCTATCTATCTATCTATCTATCTATCTATCTATCTATCTATCTATCTATCTATCTATCTATCTATCTATCTATCTATCTATCTATCTATCTATCTATCTATCTATCTATCTATCTATCTATCTATCTATCTATCTATCTATCTATCTATCTACTCTATCTATCTATCTATCATCTATCTATCTATCTATCTATCTATCTATCTATCTATCATCTCATCATCTATCTATCTATCTACCATCTATCTACTCTCATTCTCTCTCTTTCTTCTCTCTCTCTCTCTCCTCCTCTCCTCTCTCCTCTCTCTCTCTCTCCTCTCTCTCTTGCTGTGTGTGTGCGCGTGTGCATGCGTGTGTGTGTGGTGCATGTGTGTGTGTGCATGTGCGCGCTTGTATATTATATATATATATATATAGATACACACACATATATAGCCCCCGCGTGAGGGAGAGAGTGCATCAAGCTCACCTGTAATAAAAACGATCAATACCATAAGTTAACTACATTAACTCAAATTAACCGATAATTGCTTTTATAGCAATTCCTTAGAATAATTATAACAATTATTTTCTTCACAACAAGAGACAATTTTTTGTAATGAATTATGTCTGAATCAAAAGAACATACTATATACATTGCACTAACTTTTTGGTTCCAGCAACGAGACTGCAATTTTTCCACATGGAAAGCAACACATACTGTATTTTCTGTGACAACTAATGTAAATTGCTGCTGGATAGTTGAAAGAAAATTATAATCAGTGCAATTAAGAGTTCAAAAATACTTAGTACTAGCACAATGCAATGTTCTAGGTATTGATTCTATTTCCTCCTTCCAGGAAACCATATCAAACCTGTTTACAGAGCACCATGTGCAAGTAACTGTTTGTAGAATACTGTTTATTAGTAGCATGAGAAAATGAGCAATAGAAGTAACAGCGCCTATAAAATGCCAAAGGGTGTCACATTTTTGAAGAACCGGCAAATTTTGTGTAGATTTCCTAACCTCAAAACAAAGAAGCTGAAATGTGCAATTTACAAGCATGTTTTTCCACACTAGGAAGTAAGCAATTAGTATTTTGATACTAATAGTAATTGTCTTAATTTCTGGAGTCGGTTATGAAGAATCAAAGCTTTCCGAGGAAAAATAAAGAAAATGTATTTTTAGTTTCTACAGATTTTTGTGAACCATTATCACATCGACACATATTTGTATTCAATCAGTGTCACAGTAATGCATTTTAAATAATATCTGTGAAATTTTCTACAAGTTAAAAACATTTGAGTGATCTTTTAACAAAAATATTGTTGCCATGTACCAGTACAAATGCTGGAACACCTGCAAACTTATATCATCACCATGGATCATTTTGGCCTCTTTTTCTTTTTTATGTCATACATGACAAGCCAGCACTCTTGCTCCTTCCTGCCAGCATGCATCCACGCACACACTAAGTTGTGTTGTTTCTACAATTTTGTGGCCAATATGAGAGAATTGTATTAACTATTTAATTGAGCTTAGCCCATTATCTTTAATGATTTAGAGTAAAGAGTGATAAACTGGGTTGGTGAGGTCGAGGGTGGAGGGAGCAAAAAATGGCAAAAATGGGCAATGCAAAAATAGTATACAGTAAAACAATTTGGTGACAGAAAAAGTATTTACAAAAATTAGGATGTGATTAACACAATAGTAAAAAAAATTGGCTGATTTTAAGAACTAGGTTTCTTGTAATCAGATTATTTTGTAATATTTGTAAGGTGAGAATTTGGCACAGCCATTTTTTTTCTATGTAGCTATATTGTTTCTTAATATATTTTCTCCTTGTGTACATTCTCTACCCTTAACCCTATTTTATTTAACTCACTAAAAGTGATGGACAAAATCCAGTTATTTTCTGAATGCCACAAAAATTTTTTGCTTCATAAAGAGCTGTTATTTATATGAGAACAGAACTCCACATTATCATTGCTCATAATATTCTGCACATTATAGTGCACTTGCGAAAATCTGGTGACCCGGCCGAGGACTGAACCCGGTTCACCTGGATGGGAGGCGAACGTGCTGATCGCTCAGTTACCATGGCCCCAAATACAGTAGAAAAACACTTAGTCAAGTTTCACTACCTTAGCGTTTACTCTGCAAACAAATGATTCTTGCTTTTGATCACGGTGCCGTCTCCACTTGTGTCAGCCTAGATTATTAATGTTGATGTGCTGCACCATTTACAATTATTTCATACCATACATCAAAATATCAAAACATCACAATAAATGTGTATCCGTATGCATGTTTTGTTATATTATCTTATTATGTACAGTGGACTCCCTTACAATATTGACTTTGTGAAATTACTACTCTCACAAATATCCAAACTGATCAATTTCAACCCCCAAAACAAATCTATAAATTGGGTGTCAGTCCATTTTTACCCATGAAGACAGTGTTTAAACATTTTCTGTGTAAAATCAAAGTGTTTTTTGAATGAAATAATTATTTAAAAGCAGACATCTTAGGAAACAAGTGATACCCCAGAAGCATAAACTAGACGCATGGTACGTTTTCAACAATGGTAATTAGTAAACATCAGTTCATCAGAATAGCCTGGAGCGCATCTGATTTTGACTGAGTTTGCATTACCGTTGGTCACGAGGCATCAGAAGATTATACTGTCTGCCCGGCAAGAATGGATTTTCCAGCCAGTGGAGATTGTATTATTCACTGGCCCACTGAAGCTATAAACCTCAAGGCAGAGAGTACTACTAACCACAGCAATTTGGCACCACAATTATGTTTCGTCGTTTGTCTTCCTCGTGACCAACGGTAATGCAAACTCAGTCAAAATCAGATGCGCTCCAGGCTATTCTGATGAACTGATGTTTACTAATTACCATTGTTGAAAACATACCATGCGTCTAGTTTATGCTTCTGGGGTATCACTTGTTTCCTAAGATGTCTGCTTTTAAATAATTATTTCATTCAAAAAACACTTTGATTTTACACAGAAAATGTTTAAACACTGTCTTTATGGGTAAAACGGACTGACACCCAATTTATAGATTTGTTGAGGGGTTGAAATTGATCAGTTTGGATATTTGTGAGAGTAGTGATTTCACAAAGTCAATATTGTATGGGAGTCCACTGTACATAATAAGATAATATACCAAAACACGCATACGGATACACATTTATAGTCATGTTTTGATATTTTGATGTATGGTATGAAATAGTTGTAAATGGTGCAGCACATCAACACCAATAATCTAGGCTGACAAGTGGAGACGGCACTGCGATCAAAAGCAAGAATCATTTGTTTGCAGAGTAAACGCTAAGGTAGTGAAACTTGACTGAGTGTTTTTCTACTGTCTTTGGGGCCACTGTAGCTGAGCGATCAGCACGCTTGCCTCCCACCCAGGTGAACTGGGTTCAATCCTTGGCAGGGTCACCAGATTTTCACAAGTGGTAATAGTGCTGAACAATGCCGGTGATCTGCAGGTTTTTTCGGGGATCTCCCATTTCCCCCGTCCCTTCATTCCGACACTGCTCCATATTCACTTCAATCACCCTCATCGATACTCAAGACCTCGCTGTATAGAGCAGCCCAAATCTCTTCACTCACACTCTGTCTACATGTATTAGTAAGTAAAACTCAATTTAAGTAGGAAATGGTTAAGAATTAACAAATTTTTGTGAAAACTAGTAATGAAATTTTAATTAATTCATTCATAATTCTTATTATTCTTTTTACTTTTTGTGGAAGTTTCAAGTCTTGTAATTTTATCTTGTGCAGGATGGGTTTTAATTATTTCAAAAATGTTTAAGATTGTTAGACCCTTCACATTGTCTTCCCAGGAATTTTCCTTAGACTTGCAATAGATAGTTCCAGAGAACTGCTGCAGGAATTGTTTGCCAATTGTGTCGAGCTGAAGTCAGCCTCAGCACTCTTTGTATCAGCTACAGCTGTCTTTCCACTTCTTGGTTTCCTTCGCTCCTGTGTCGGTAAAGTGCTGTCATCATTTCAGTTTATCTGTTTTTTCAGTGCACGTGTGCCTTTAAGTTCTCGGAGTCGTTCTGACGGGGACGTTTTCGAGTCAACAGCTGTGTGAATGTGGTCCTGCAAGGGGAAGGGAAGAGGGGAGGATTCGTGCTGCACACAGCAGACCATAGTGTAAGGTCCCTCAGGGGAAAAGAGAGAGAAACTAGTGCTAAGCCAGTGTTTGTGAGCCGCTGCACATGTGCGCGGAGTGCTGGGATTGGCCGGCGATCTCGCTGCATGAGTGATGAAGTCAGGCAAGTCCCGATAAGGAAGGACTGCGCTGTTGAGACAGGGAGTTGACGAAGAGACCTTGGCGCGTGCGGTTAGGCCAACATCAGACAGTGTGGAGTGAAGTTCGGGGCAGAGACTGGAGGGGCCTCGGCGGACTGATAGCATGTCGACGCTAGTAAAGCTAAGTATCAACTATGCTAGTTGTGTAGAATATCTGTATATTTGGTTCCCGACTACACTTAAGTCAGAGATTAGATTTGTTAAATTCTTTTCGTAAGTAAAAGCCAATACTTGGTAGAAAATCTGTCGAGTGGTTTTGAAAGTACGTTGTTAGTCTCAGTCCTATTTGACGCAAAGGGAAGTTGGAAGATTTGTTAAGAGATTTTCTGACCATAGTAATAAAGGTCGTTTTGCAAGTTAACCAGTTTGCAGATTAGGACCGGCCACTTTCCCAGTCGTCAAATTTGTGGACTCGTTTTACTATTCAAACGAAAGTTTTGTTCATTTGTAAAGATTGCAACCAAGTATAAAATATAAATGAAACAAAAATTTACAGATTTTTATTTAGTAATTCCTGATATTGTATTTCTGTTTTGGAACTAAACAAAACCTTAAGACACAAATGTTATACTTATTTTCAGTTCAAAATCCACAAGACTTTTTGTATTTATCAATTTTTGTTATACCGAGATACTCATTTTTGTGACCGAATTTATTTTTGAATTGTTATCGTAAAATAATCATTATTGAAATTTTTCCTCTATTATTTTATAGTGTATAGTTTTCCCGCCATATCTGGCATCTATTGGATTATACGGGTTTCCTTTTTTTGTATCTTTATATTATTTAATGCTCTTTATTGATTAACCCTGCATCACATCTTCTCTCTCCCCTTCAAAGATTCAAGGTACCCACAAGCAAGCCAAGATGAGTGTTCCCATTCCAAGTTATGCTCTACCATATACCTGATTATAGTAGTGAAGGGCATCTAGACGGCCCAGTACAGCCTAGTGGTGGTAGCCCCCACGTATAGCAGACTAGACGTTTATTAGGGATGCTGTGAGGAGCATCAAGATCACATAAGTAATAGGAATTTTTAATTATGAAGCTTACAGACCTACAGATGTGGCAGATTAGATAATGTTGCCAAAGGAGATTGAGTAGTAATTATGAGTTGAGTGAGTATGAGTTATTTTGTGAATTACACTATTTGATTAAGTCCCGGTAATACCTCCCCCTTTACCCCCTTTTCATTTAAGGAAGTCGACTGATATTAGTCATCGGAGCGTTAAAGTTTGTTTCTCAGTTACTCCTCTATCTATTAATATTCCCTTTTCCACCCACGCCACAATATAAATAACCTAAAACAATACACTCACAAATAATACACGTTGCAAGAATGCAGCTACTAACATTTATTCAGATTATTTGAATTTGAATGTTCTGCCATTTAAGTGATATCTAATTCTGGTAATTTTTAAATATGGTTTGTATATAAACGATTTGTCACACAATAACAACCCGTATTTATTGTATGGAATGTGCGTTCATTCTCCCAAGTTGTGTTTCGTTGTTGCCTTGACATTTTAAAATTACGAAAACTGAGGAAAGTTCACACCACACAAGAAAAAATCACTCTCTGTGCTGCTTTTTGTTGTGTAAAATATCTATAAATATGTTTACGAGAAAAGTTGCAGTGTGTTATGTTCATAACCTGCACATGTGATAACGTTACGATTGTACAACGTTATTTTGAAGTCAACTCCTTTGCGATTCGTGGAAAGTAGATGCAAATAATTCTAAGTATTGCTATAAACAAAAAAATGATACTACCAAAGACACTGTAAGTATTATGTAACTGTTAACAAAACAGTAAGTCTAGTGAAGTGTAAACATTAGGAACTTCAGTGACTTCATAAACAGCAGATATTACGACCCGTATTTTAATATCTTATGTTACGGTTTTAAAAAGAAATTGGTGAATTAAACTCTGATTTGATTTGGAGCACTTACCTAAAACTTGCGATTTTATTTTGAAAAAAATTGTAGGCCTATTCTGCAAGATACTTTGTAACAAATGTTTAATTTACTACTACTATTGTCACAAAATCTAAGAAGGCATTACCATTGTCAGATAATTGGTTGCTATAATCCATTCACGGTTAATCCTGCCTTTTTTGAAGCCCTGCTAAAGTTCTACTTCCAGGATATTCCTACGCCTCGTGCAAATACGCTTAACTAAGCCTGGAGAATTACACCAGAAGAACAATTCACCGCGCTCGTGCACACCAACTGTACCGGTATTTTGTATAAGGGCTATTTCTCACTAGGCGCAACCAACATGCCTGTTTTCTCCCTGTTTTTATTTGAATTATTTATAAATGAAGAATTATAATTTATACATAAAATTTAAATAACATTTCAATTTAACAGAAAAAAAAGCAACTTTTATTAACACAGGCATAAAAGATTTAGGAAATAATTAACACATCATTCATAGGGAGATTTTTCAAAGGTTTGATTAGTTTAGTATTGCCTACGTGTTTGTAAGTACGCACAGGTGAGACGGACACACAGAACCCACAGCATCCCCGAGAACCCTGAGTCTCAATAGTGCGGTGATTGGGAAGCACCGCTGGCGCCCAAATTACCAATAAGTATTTGTGTCATTGTTTGTCTAGTCTCTCACCCGACGGCGTCAAAGGCATGCGGGGTAACAAAGGAATCGTTTACGGCTATTAAAGCTCTAAGCTCCAACAGTAATTGCTAGGCAAGGGTGTGTTTTTCAAACTGTGGAGTAAACAGTAAATGATTGTAGAGTACAGCTTCCACTATAAGTATAACAGTGCATATGCGTGCAAACAGATATACATTAACAATTATTAGAGATGGAAAAAATGGTGTAATGATTCTTATGCGAAAATTCGCAAAAAATTGTGAAATTTGGTTTTTATACCATAAAATGCAAAAACTGACATTTCTTGTAGAATTGCACCGATACAGATACTAAGTATCGCTATCGGCCTATACTTTACAGACATCGGCATTGGGGTACCTGCAATGATGTTGGGGTATCTACAATGATATTGGGGGTATCGGCAATGGCATCTGAGTATCGATATCGCTATCGGAAAACTCTGTATCAGAACTCTAATTTCTTGCGAAAAAAATGTAATTATGGCGTGTATAGGGCACACATTTTTACAAAAAATGACAGCTTTTCACTCGTGCAATAATTTGTCCACTCACGTTCATAAACAAAACAAACATCCCGCAAACGTAAATTATAAACATGTTTGAACTCTGCCATAGGTGCCGTACATAAGAAAATAATTACGCTAATGTACAGGAGAAAGATAGCTTCCCACGCCTGTTGCTGCCATGCCACAAATGCATATTGATAGACACCATTTTGTGCAACATGTCATATTACTATCCGTGGAACATTAATGGCATGACATATATTTGGAAACATTGCAACATAATACATATTTTCTGTCACAAATGTTTCATAGGCGGGGAAATGAAGTCGGAATGTTATTTAATAAACAAACTTTAAATATAATAGAAAAAAATGGGTAGCCATACGAATATTAAATATAGCGACTATCAAAATTAAATAAATATGTTTCGCTGGCTGACAGATACTAGGTGGCCATTAAGTAGTGTTTATGGATTGTTTCCATGCTAAAACAACCCCTACGAAATAAACAGAGACATTTTCACATTTTACCAGTGCAAATACACCTACTTGTTTTCTATTCTGGGTAATTATTACTGCTAATGTTTTTGAAACAGTTCCTGCCTTATTAAAGTTATTCGGAGCCATGATCTGAACTGTAATGCCAAAATTTAAGGTTACTCCCAAGTTGCAGGCAAAAGAATTTAAATCCAAAAGATTGCACGTTTCTAATAACATTGTGTTTTGCAAATGGTGCAATTACAGAGTGGACCGTGGAAGATGTGAGACTGTCTTAAAACATGTGCTAAGCAAACATCTTATAATAAAACTCTGTTGCTGCACAGTATCACAATGGTAGAGAATTATTTTCAATGTAGTAATTTTTGCTGTCCTTAAATTTTAAGTGACTTAGAAATTTTTAATTTGGACGGGGGGATGCGCGCGCGCGCGCGCGCGCGCACACACACACACACACACGCGCACGCACACACACACACACACACACGCACGCACACACACACACACGCACGCACGCACACACACGCGCGCGCACGCACACACGCACGCACGCACGCACGCACACACACACACACACACACACACACACACACATATATATATATATTTATTTATTTATTATGGATGGGACAGACCAATCCAAGATTAGTCGAATCCCTCGAATCCATGGAATTTGAGACAGGATTCGACATAGCTATTGAGGTTAACAAGAGGCTCTGAGGGTGTAGCTTGTTGAAACCGCCGCCTAGATATTGCTGCTGTGTAAAGGAGGGCAGGGGGATGGGAAAGAAAGGAGGCGATGCAGGCTCGGACGTATGGTGCCACGCCATTCTCGTGGAAAACTGTACATTGTTGCCAAGTCGTCAGCACCTGCAGAGAACAGAGTATGTCCAACCACCCAATGACCACCATGCTGTGCGTTGATAACTCGCGGAGCAGCTCATTATCAGGAAGAACTGATGCAACAAACCACTCAACTCGCTTATCCGTGAAAACTATTTGAAAAAAATTCATGGAACTTTCACCACTAGCCCTACACATAATGGGGCTCCATACAGAATCGTCAATATTCATGCACGTTCATTAGTTAATGTGTAAAAAAAAATAGTAATCTAATAAATTTTTCTACGCAAAAACCTGATTTAACATCATCCACTAAAAAGTATGCTAAATCGTGGGTATTAGTCAAAATGTAATGTTTAAGCTTCCTAAACCTGAATAAAACATAAAAATTTTATATTCTGTAAACAAAACATTTCTAGATTCAATACTTTTCCTGAGGCAGCATGAAATGTTTTAGGTAGTGCACCGTTTTGTGGCTACACAGTCCCACATTACAAAAAAAGTGTACATATTTGCAAGCGTACGTATCATAGCCTTTGTGTTTAACTCCTAGAGCATATTTATGAAAACTGTTTACTTGGTGGATTGTTTTGATAATAATAATATTAGGTAGTATTAATTCAGGAACCCAGTTTAAAGGTTTCAACGTAGTTGCGTTTATCTGTTTTTTGATCGTATCGAACATTCCATCAAATCAATTGCAACAAAATGTACTTACACATGTATACTATATCCTATAGTCTACCAAATTATCATTAATGAAGTTACTTATGTTTGTTTCAATAATTATATGAATAAATATACTTTCTTTGGTTACCACAACACAGTGTCACTAAGTCGATAGGTTACTACGCCAAACGTATTTTTATAGTGAAATGTAAAACAATTAATTAAGATGACCTAAACTATAAGGAAAATGTTGCATTCACACTGATTTACAATATGAATGGTAACACAAAAATGTAATTTGTGGTTTTGGTAGTTTAATCAACAAAAAGCAATGTGTTTCTACTGCTTTCTTGTAGCCAAATTGCTGTTCTGTCAGGATTTCTCTATCTCTTCGTGCCAGATGTGTCTCCAACATTTTACTATGACAGCCTATGCGTGTTTGCATGGACGTGTTCGCGAGCTGCGAAATATGCATGTTACTTTGAATACATAGTTGTAATAAACTACTGTACATTCTCTGGAGCAGAGAAGCATGTGATGTATAATAGGAAAGATTCAAGTGCTACTGTAAATAGTGCATTGTCTTGGGACGAATTTCATCAATATTGTAACGGGTAATCACCACACCCAACTGACGTAAGCAGAAAACACAACAAGGTGATGTAAGCTTGAGTTTCAAAAACAGACCGCAGGCAGTGAATCCATGACACGTGGAAGACAGCAACAAAGAAACTAGTTAATGTCGATTAACGAAGTACGTGTAAAATAGCACACACAATGTAGGTTTTCACTGTAAATAAATACAAAATATTCATAAGTGACACGACGTATCATGACAAACGTACCAGGAAGAGTACGTAAATTAAAACAGATACACCAGCAAACAATTTTCTAACACACAATCTAGTCAAAGTTGATTTTCTATTAATGTTTACTTTGCGTCCAGATTGCAGTACCATTTACCACTGCACAGTAACCACCGTGGTTGGCACGTGAAGTCACCGAAAACAAAATTCCAAAATTAACAATGAGCAATATTTAGTCAAATTAATATAATTGCTTTATAAAAACACATAAATTCAATATAAAAGTAATTTAAGGTCCTGGTCACACGGTATACGGAACTACTCCACTTTTAAACATGTTAAGCACTATATGCGGTTACACTGGCTCAGAACTTGTTTCGATCACAGTCACATCTTGTTCAAAGTAAACAGGTTGTGTAAATACATCGAAGAGACTTTTTTTCTGTATTGTACTCTAATTGGCTGCTATGAATTAATAGGCAGTATTATTAAAATGGCTGAAATTGGCGGGAATTTATGCATTCGTTTAAATAAATAATAAACCAGGTCAAAAACAGTATTCTCTATACTGTTACAATAAAACTAGGACAAGTTGTGTTAAAATTAATAAAATACTCAACATTAATAGTGGTGGAAGCGATTATAAATAAATATGGGAGCGTGTTTTCGGTGTTAGGATTTCCCTCTGTTGAGATGTAACCACTGAAACTAGTTCCGTTTTAAAACATGTTCAAACATGGCTGCCGTACGAATTTGCAACAAATGCGTTCAGACAACTCGTGTGAGCACGATCGTAACCATTTACAGTAAATAACTATAAACACATTTTAAATATACAAATGTAATTGAAATGCTATGGTAGCAAAAAATTATATGTAACCCATTTAATAGTTATGTAATTCAAAAAACAAATGTGAACAAATAAATAACAGTGAACACCATATATGCAGTCCATTTGGTACAGAAAGTCAAACGTTGCAGACACAAAACTCTCTTACAAGTGGAAAATACGCTAACAGTTTAAACGGTAAATAGTGTGAATCAAATATGGCATTCGTTTAAAAAACAGAGAATGGAATAGTACAGATACCTGTCAGAAATGAAATAGGCATTAGTTTTACAACATTTAAATACCACACTAAAGATACTGAACTTCAGCCAGTGGTAATATAAGCCTAAACAATCGCTTAAGAGCAAATATCTCTAGTAATTAAAGTTAACTGATGCAAGTGCACAACGCAAACACTAGTGTTATAATGACAATTATGTTACACTGTTCATGCATCTCACAAATTATGGAAGTAGGACGTCAAAATATACGGAAACAACTAAGTGAAATCATGTTTCCTTACGATGCACACTCCATATGTGGAACGCATTACGTTTTTTGTTCTTTTTTAAGAATGACTGATTTCTGTGCTGCAGTTATAAATGCAGATTCTCTGATTGTATGCTGTACTGGGAAAATAGGGTCCATGATTTCTGGCAACATGCAATGCATACAAAATTGTTCACGTTTCGGAGTCATTTCCTACCTCCAAAAGTTTCATCCGCTGATATTTTTCTGTATGAAACCTTTCCTGTTTGCGTCAGTACCACAAAATAGCAGAACTGGTGCTCAGTTATGTTCCGTGCTCCTTGCACTTAATAAAAGTAGTAGTGCGTCTTCTTACGTTTTAAGATATTGTGGGACATCCTCTCCAAAAAGAAGTTCTTTTTTTGTCTAGCAGTCTCCATTAGACCCAGTGGTTTAGCAGAAGGAACAAATTTCACCTCAAACAGAGAATTCCTCTCTAACTAAACCACCTGGCCTAGCCCCCAGATAACAGCGTTCCAAATCCACAAATATGCCATACCTGTCGACATTCAATCATTTTTCTGCCTTGAAGTGCTTAATAGCAATCTACTGTATTCATTGTGGATGCCATACTACATAGCTGGTGTTAAAATATTAGGTTTATACCGAATTCGCTTAACCAAATTACAAAAAGGCGTGGACTCTTTCCGCTGGCAAACCACTCCAAAACTACTTGATGTTGAACGACCTTGTCTTTTATGATGCAGTACTTCACTTTCTCTTTGTGCAACCGTTTGCACTGCATTTCTGTCTCGTTTTTCTACAGTAACTTGCAGCAATACAGCAAAATAAGCTTGCATTCTTGCTGTAGGGACTCAGACCCACCACCACCAAATTGTAAGCCAGCACTCTTGACCACCTTGACTCCATGACCTTGAATACAAAAACACGGGAAAGATACATGTCAGCAAGCATATAGCATTACACACTACTACCGCCATATTGGATGCAGGTAACCAGGACCTTGAACCCATAACCTTGAAACCAAAACTCGAGAAAATGTTTATAAAAGTCAGCAAGCATTTTTATGTTACCGACTACTACTGTCATATTGGATGCAGGTGACCTTGACTCAATGACCTTGAATGACATTGAAAAACAAAACTCTATAACAATACATAAAATTCAGCAAAGCATTTTACATTACTGACTGCTACCACAATATTCGTTGAGTATGAAACCTCCTTACCCCTTCTGACAATTCGGACTTTCCTACAGATCCTTATGATTAAGTTTACCCTAGTACCTAATTTCATGCATACATCATAGTTTATTTTTATTTTCTTGCAAATTGCACTTACATTACATGTATTTGTTGTATTACACAAAAAATTTAACACCACCACGTGTACAGTACATCAACAAAGTAGGCCTGCTTGTGCTTTGTTTCATATATGGTAACTATAAATGTGCTGTCGGAGTACACCTGACTCGTGGTAAAACCACAACAGCTGTTTCGCACTTCTTTATCTGAAGACATTATGACCTTATTTGTACGGTGCATACATAACTGGCAAATTTAGCAGCATGCACATGCTGCATTTTCCTTTTTATAGACTTCTTTATGTGTATAGTTTGTCTGATAAACACACGTGGAACTACAACACTCGCATGCGGCCGTGAACTTCTTGGAGCGCAGTTGGGATTACAGATGTACCCAAGCATAATTGCTCAAGGCCACTCGGTCGGCACTCTGTGACAGACGTGGCAACTACGCCAGCCCCCACCCCTCCCTACTTCCCCGCACCCCTCTCGGTCTGGGTGCACCTTTCAACACATTACCCATTACTTCGCGAATATTTTGTTTGTGTCCTGATGTATTACGTCCTTCCTATTAGAAATACAGTTATGCCACCACCGACTTTTTTCATTGTTTCGCAGTAACGGAGTTCGTTACACGATTTTTAGACCATTAAACTGCATAGCCTGTAAGGTGCAGTGGATTTAATATTTACACTTGCAATATAACGTACTTTCAGTAATGAAAATATTGTTTTCGTATTGCAGTGCATTCGTCGTTTTCAAAATGTATGTTATGATTTTTGATTTAATGCTTAATCATGTAAAATGACTATGTAATATCACCTACAATTTTGCATTGAAATCCCTCTCTCTCGCATACTGTTCCTGTCGATTAAGCCGGCCCTTAACAACATGGCCTGCGCCGCTGATGGCTTATACGTGCGACCTTGGCAAAGGTTGTGTGGCAGCTGTGTTGCAAGTGGCGTTTCTTATGCTTCTTTTATACAGTAACCATGGTCGTTAACATCATTTGTCATCTGCGGCCAGGCTTCCTTTTTCCCCTTCCTTTTACAGGCAGGCAGCCTAGGGGTGGGGCTTCCTTTCTATTTGCTTCTCTTTTACCGCAAGATTTTTTTTTTGCTTTGTTTAGGCAGTGACATGCTGGTCTTTTTTTGTGCAGTGCTGGAATGTGACACTACCCTTCTCTCAAAAAAACATTGTGTTTCCTCTTCCCTTCGCTGCAATGCAATAATCCAAATTTTTTCCCCTGTTTCCGTTACTGGTTGTAGCCATGTGGGAGTGAGCAAATATAATTACTAAGTTTTATTATTTGTTTTGTAATGTTTGTTCTTAATTTAATATGTCGTCAATGTGGCTTTAAAAGTGTTCCATGAGTGAGTCTGTAGTTTGTAATTCCATGACTGTTATTTTTAAGTGTGCTGTTTTCTAACAAATGTGCAGTGTTTCAGACTGTACATTTCAATTACAAAAGCTAAGTTATTATTTCTTAATGTCTTCCAATTTTATATGTTTTTGAGCTTTGATTTTTTGCAGTATTTTCATTAGTTTATCAGTTATCAATACCTGCCAATGTGATAGAGCACAACTGCATTTGTTGTTTCCTGACCTAGGCTAGTAGTTTTACCTGAATTTTAAATACTTAGTATATTTTTGGTGTATGTGTAAGCAAGTATTTTTATTGTGTAGATTTTGATACTGTGATCTTGGCTGTTACATTTAATTTTTAATTTGGTTTTAATGTGTTCTTCCATGAGTCTATAGTTCTACTTTATATTTGTGGTTTCATGACAGTTATTGAATGTGATCTTCCCTAAGTCTATAATTCTGATTTAAATTTGTGGTTCCATGACTTTCAATAAGGTAAGCCTGTGTTGTTTTATAAATGTGTGAGCAATTTTTCTGGCCACAAAATTCAGTTAACACAAGCTTATTAATTTAATGTCTTTCCACTAATTTTTTCCCTGAGGCTTCTGTGATACTTGCAAGATATTGTATTATGCATTAACATTTTTAGTGCACTTATGTATGGCAGTACTACTGCTGTGGGAAGTTCAATGTCATAATTTTTTTTATGACGCTACCATTTAACATGTTTAATGATATTACTGTGTAAGTCTGTCCACTCATTATTAGAATTATCTGTAGCTGTGTTGCAATTTATTCCCACTTTAGAAAAATTATTTTAAAGTCACAATTTTTTTGCATGGATTCAGATTTGAGATTCGAGGATATTTTGAAGAATTTGAATATGGATTCAGATTCGACCAAAAATAGGATTAGACAAAAAATAGGATTCGACCCATCCCTACAAAAACACAAAACACAGAAATTACTGATTTTTATAAATGAAAAAGACCAATAAATAAAACCACTGTTTCACATCCCTAGCGATTATTAATGAACATGCAGAAAATCAGTACTATCCAAATTGCAAAAAATTGTTAAAGCACTAACATTAGATTTAACAGATGCCGAACATGCAATAAACGAAAGAGAATTAGAGGACACAAAATTAGAACAAGAATAGCAATTAGATTATTCATTTCACACCAGTCCACAGGCCGCACATTCTGATACTAGAGGACAAACATAACCACATCCAGTTAATAGTAGTGTCAGCAGGTACCTTACACCTAAATCACTTTTATAACTAGATACGAGCTTAGGAGTCGTAAACATTTATGAAATTACAGAATCGAAAACGCTAACAGAAACACATGCAGTGCACCCACCCAACATGGAACAATCTCAGGCCATACAAGTCTTCATTAACCAGGCGGAGAAAATTCCGACATTTGCGGGGAAGAACCATGAAAACGTCACTGAATTTTTTAAACAATTCTAGGCAGCAAACAAAGTAAATGGATGGACCACAATGGATAAATGCAAGCGCATAAAATTTTATTTAAAAGGCACAGCAAAAAGGGCCTATGAGAAAGCAGAACAATCTATGCAGGGGGATCAAACCCAGCACATTATCGAAGGGAAATTAAGAACCACGTTCACACCTACAGATGAACATGACAAATACAGACAGCTACTGTTTACGAAGCGCCTACAGTTAGGTGAAAGCTGTCAAAAGAACATTGAGGATTTACAATATTATAGGTGCAGATACAACCCCCATGTCTCTGAAGCAGAATTCATTACTACAGTTAAACCTCTACATAGTGAACCTCTTTAAAACAAAAACCTCTCTATAATAAAGTCTGCGTCTGGTCCGGTCAAAACTGTATATGATACAATGCATTTTCTACTCTTTATAACTAATTTTTTTTCTCTCTTCGGCACAAAACCTCTCTATAACAAAGACTGAAAATCTGATTATGTTTACTTTCCTTTCTATTCCTCCTTTTTTTTCCTTCAGAAAACTTTACTTTGAACTGTAAAAATAAAATTACATTTGTTACATTATTCAGATAAAAAATCAAATTAACAAACGCCATAATGTTTGTTAACTGCGGTGTGTACCAAGTATTTTTTTATCATAAAATTTTTCATTACTTATTTAAAATTTAAGAATGTGCAACTTTTTTGTTTACATAATGTGGCTCCAAACAAAATTATTGGTTTATTTTTTTCTATGACAATGGTAATTTATTAATAGTGGCCATAATGTTTTAATGTATAAGTGTTCAAAAAAAAATCCTTTTAATACTTTTCTTAAATAAATCAATACAAAAGAACCAACGAGGAACCGCGAAATGTTTGGGTCGAAAAAGTCAGAATTTGCAGCACATCTAAAATTAGATACAGTAATCCCTCGCCAACCCAACCGCTGTATCTTCAAATGCAGTTTCAGTTATGCACAGATTTGTTTTTGTAGATCTATTCTTCAACCACCGTAAAAGTTTCTATTATCCATGGTTTTCAGTCTATGGAAAACTGACCTTTACTGATGTTAGGGGTCACCCATTTCTCAAAACTTTGACAGTAGTTGTTCCAAGCAGCGTGAAGCAATAAATTACTTAAAGTCAGAAGGGGACAGTGGTATTTGGTGGGGGGGTTGCAGTCCGGGTTGAGAATTCTTTGTCTAATCACATACTGTACTGTATACTGTACTATACCGCTGCCTCTGCCTTACCCCTCCCACTCATTTTTTACTTCTGTCAACCCTCCTCCGCCCATATCTATGTAAGATGATCATTTTTTATGGTGAGCAATATATTTTGGCGAGTTAGGCCATGTGCATGTATATGCCACATCAGAATTTTTTCATGAAAAATTTGTGATAATTAATATTTCAAGTAGGCCGCACTAAATTTTTGAATTCCTGTGAACATTACTGGGCCTCATTGTACCAGTACAGAGGCCAACACATTGACGTGAATAGCATCTATCAGCATGTTTTCCCAACAACAGCAGTAACAACGGCAGTAACGCTGGCTAGCCGCTGCCCACGAGTAATCCTGTAGTGATCGATCGACAGCTGCGCGAGGCAGTCTGTCTCGGTATGAGTAACAGCTGAGCAGCATTCGGGCGGCCTGGCACAAGCGTGATTTTCGTGCCAGGGCCGCCTACTTCACAGCCCAGCCAGAGGATCTAGGCCTGAGAGACAGCAGTAAGCAGCCGCGCTCTGCCGCGCTGCAGAGGATCTAGGCACTCACCCAGCTACGTACACACAACAATGTATTCGCTGCTAGCCACAGCACACGAGTGATTTAATCTAAATATGTATCTTCATATCTATTATCAATAAATAAAGTGCGGTGTTTTACTTCAAATGTAAGGCATCTCCAACAGTGTTTTTAGTTACTGCTTTGTGTGCAATACGTCAAATTTTCTAACAATGAAACGGCCAGACCAAAGCGAGAGCATGGTCAAACAACATGTATGGTGCAACGCCACCTAAACTTTTTTATTGCTACATGCCTCATAACAATATATGACCCACGAGACCTGCATAATAGATCTTTAATAATAACTTTATATTTTAATAATACATAGTCTAATCTTTTCACACACTTTCAATGGCCATGTCATACTCTGTTTAGGTCTTCTTTTTTACGACAAGGGGTGGTCCAATATGCATTTCTTTGGCATCAAAATCAGGAAACGTCCAGCTATTAAAATATACATGTGTATTAATATTTAATTTAAAAAGTGGTTCATTATGCGCTATAGATGATTGAACATGAACTTCATGCAAAAAATGGCAAGTTTGTTGGCATAGGGGCTGTGAGGGACCATAATAGAGAGGTTCTACTGTACAGAGGTTTTAAGGTATATTGTGGAAGTCTCTCTTGCCCTCAATCACAGACAAAATCATTGCACTGGACAATGACATACTAGACCATATGATAGCCAATCTTAAATGGGTCGAATTAGGAATTTGTAGGTACGATCAGACACTGAATAAATAGCCACATAACCCAGAAACAGAAAATTTTCATGCTGAAATAGTGAAACTAAAAGATGAAATTGCAAACTTGACACTGCAAACACAAAAAGTACACGAAAATGCAGAGCAAACTAGGCACAATTACGTAAACCATTACAGATACACTAGACCACAAGGGTACCAGTATCAAATACAAGGACAATACTACAGACTGCAGCAAACCCGTGGGGGCAGATACGTCAGAAATTCAACACCCAACACGAAGCAACCCATTGTGATAGTGAAAGAATATAGACAGGCACAACCCCGCCAAAACTGTAGTCAGTGTAGGTCATACTATAAAAACTATGTCAATTCGGGACAGAAAGACAGGGTCACAAAAAACAGGTACGACTATAGAGTTCAAAATTGGCAATGGAACATATCCAGTCAGAATAATACATAAAGGCGTAATAAATTGTCTGAAAAGCAGATAGAAACTGACACATGCCACTTAAACCTATATACTATAAACCCACGTGCTTCAACTACTACAGGAAATGACTACCAAAGATGTCTAGCAGGATGTGTTCTCGCCAGAGACATGGACGATACTTAGTTTACCAGACTGTTCCTGACCTGCCCTTCTCTGTCTACTAAGAGTGTATAACCTCGAGGAAGGAACAAACTAAGCACATTTTATGAATGTGCAGAGAGTTGTTTCAACTCAAACGCACCTTGTATACACATGAAATGAAAGGTATTTTAAGCGGTCGCGCAACACGTCAACTTCCCCGACGGACCCGGCAGACAGAGTGTCGCCACACTGCCAAAGATGGCCAAGCACCACCTTAGGCTATACCCCGAGTGCACGAGGGCTGTTCTCCCACTCCACGCACTCCAGATTGACATCACAGTGGCACGTCACACATCCCACCCCAGACTGCCACGCACTCCAAAGTGAGCCGCATATAAGGCAGAGCGCGGTCGAGGTTGGGAGTTATTGTATACAGTAGCTCGCCTCAACACTTTTTTTGCTGGGGCTCTCTACTGTTCTTAGGCCCTCACGGTCCTCTCCAAGAACTTTCAGTTCCCCAGTGGCGGCTGCCACCACATACCGAGACTTCAACACCTCCTGGTAATCGCTGTCACCAGAAGCTTCGTCTGCAAGAAGTCATCGACCATCAGTTGTTGACACCTCCTGGGTCTTCAGTTGCCACTACTCCCGGTAGTGGCCCTCCTGTTAATGTTAAGACCTCTTCTAGGCCAACCCCGATAGTAGTAATTGCGAAAGTTAATTTATTTTACCCTTGCATCTAAGTAGACTTAGGAGTGGGTCACCTTCACACGTAAACTGCGTAGCTTAATTACATCCGCAGCACAGACCTACTGGTAGCACGTACGAGTCACCTAAGTATTTATTGCTATAATAAATACTAAGTTTTAAAGGTACCCAAGAGTTCTTTGTTATAGTAGTATAACCTATCTACTACTAGTATTCGACTTCAAGAGGCAAGCAAGCAACTAAGTATTAATAACCTTGAGTAAGGCGTCAGACCCCATTCAGGGGCCTGTCTGTCTATACACACACCTCATCTTTCGACGGCCACCCAATTTACCAATCTGATAGTACAATACAAATAAATTCTCACTAGGTAAGGCTCTTCCCCTATACTAACTCATTGAATGGGCTAGCTCTTTTCCTAGCCATCGAGGTGCAGTCCTTTTGGGAGTATCTTGCTCATTCACTCCGAAGCACTCACCGAGAGATGTGACAGGCTAGTGTTGAAGCGCTACCGTAAATAGGCGTGGGTGTACCAGACCCACCCAGGAGTCCAGGTCTTACAAGACTATAGCTATTGCAAGCTCCAGGAACCTGAAGTGTTCGCACTTATTCCATGGTAGTGCTAAGTTGGTTTAGAGCCAAGTAAATGAAACCACACTTACAAAGAATATGATCGAAATTGCAAATTATCAAGGGATGTGAAATGACTACTTCACCAATGTTTATGGTTTTAGCATTTTTATTTATGCTTCAAAAAACAATGGGGATCCAGTTCTGTACAATTATAAATTAATTATTTAAGTTACGTCAGGTGAAGTCAAATATGAATTAAAAAAGTTAACTCCAACAAAACTAGCTCCAAAAAAACTTAGTTGTCGTAATTTGCAGCCAACTAGACACTTGAGGGGTGGTTGTCCACAAGGGACAATGCGACGACCTGCTACAATGGAAGTCAAGGAGTGACTTGGGTAAAAGGGTGCAGGGTGAGGATGACGAAGTTACCTCTGGTTCTTCCCTCCAGGTTTTCTCCGCGTGCTGCGGAGTAGGTGCAGGAGCTGCTGGAGAAGCTTTCGCAAGCTGCTGGAGAGGAAAGCTGGCCTTTCTTAGGCTAGGGGTGGTACGCTTTATGCAGACCCAGAAGAACCATCCAACCTCTGCTGTCGGCAGGCCAACAAACTCTGGCAAGAGCATTTTGGGACTCATATAGTCGAAATCTCACCTTCGTGGCTGTCACAGGGATTCGGGGGTTCGTAACCTGTCAGCGTAGGCATTGGTTATTCCAGGGTAGCGGGCAGTGCCACGCTTTTCTTATCGCCCTGGGTGGAGATTGATGACAAGTTTACCGCCTCTTGACGTTCGGCAGCTGCAACATCACTGGTCGCAGGGGTGCTGCGATCCTGTGGTGACTCTTTGAACTTCCTATCGGCTCTGGCATGTCTGTGGCTCATCGGGTAAAACCATCTCTAACCTCGGGGTGGCGACTGCATGCTGAATTCTGGGCGGGCAGTAGAATTTCCATAGTTAAACACGTTAATTATTCTAATGTCTGTAGTTGTCCAATGTGTGCAATCAACCCTGTAGCCACTGCAATAAATGTATGCCTTTTAGACGCCCCAAATGCTCTCAGCGCTCGCTGATGGGGCAAAATCAATCTGTAGGGTGCGAAGCAGTGTGGCATGCGTCAAGTGTCAAGTGTCACAGCTGCTATTTCTAATCTTGTACACTGAAGGGTCCTGCGAAGTTTGATAGCCTTTAATGAAGAAAGTGCAGATTTGTTTTTACTGAAGCAACTCCTGCAGAAAATAAAAGCAAATAATGTTTACATATTCAGTGTTGGTGTATTAAACTGGCTGGAGCCTCTTGTTTAAGTATGTATAGTTCAAAAAAGTTGAGCTAGGGGTAAAATTTATTAATTGCTTCAACATAATTGTTTGTATATTTGGACTAGTGATGGCCCCATATAAAAAAACCCTATAGCAATGCTGGTTTCGATATTTACGATTTCACCAATCCGATACCTGTAAACCGATATTTTCAATTATCATACCGTATGCAGACATTTGTCACAAAGTGTATGAGAGACTACAGCTACCTGGAAAAGTTTGGTTTGCATTAAGCTAAAAAGACATTCTGTTAAGTGGGATTTACTTTATGCCTGGAACATCAAAACAGCAGAACAAATAGTTTAACATATTTACAAAAGTATGGCTTGCTATAACCTGTTACAAAACTAAGTTATGGTTGCAAGTAGGCCAGTAGGCTACCAAAAATATGTAAAAGACAGGAATTCAAGTATTGACAGAGTAGTACTTGACAGGCGCACACACACAAAGGACGACACAGGCAGTGTCCTAACTGTTCTGAGAACAGTGTTGAATTCGTGAGATGTTTTGCCACCATGACCAACTTCTTTAGGGCAATGGAAGCATGCAACTTTCATTTTAACACTGGATTTTAACGTGAAATGCAGCCAATTATCGCTTTTTGGTGCTATTGTATGTTTGTATAGTTCAGTAATGGTGATTCACGGAATCAATTCGCACTAAAACATTTACGTGAAAATAACTATTATTACGATGATGATCTTAGAAGCAAACAGTCAAAATATTTTATTTTCTGAAAAATGGTTAAACTTTTGCAACATTCCAACCTTTACCACTAAATATTACAAAATATAAACATGAAAATAGCTTTTCGGGTGGCATTTATAAATAATGAACTCTGAACTTCTGAAGAATTGCCAACCCGTGTAACATTACTGAACATACTACTACACTCATCGCTGTACAGCACTAGAGAGGCTTGCTTCTGGTATTTTTAATTCTTACGTAAAAAACTGTAATGCTAGAGCATTTGCATGCGTTAATTGGAACTATGTTCGACTGTAGTTTGCTTGCCGCCGCCAACACACTACGTACTTTTCCGCATAATTTCGTTATTGGACCGATATTAACGCCCTCTATGTAGTTTCGTTGTTTCCCGCACGTGGACAGCGCCCAAGCCGAGCTTTTGTAACGCTCTTGTTCCCCTTCCCTTCTCCTTGCTTCTCCCTATACCGCTCCCCTCCCTGCTTGCATCACATGTTCAAGCTTAGATTTTTGTAAGTGAATATTCAGCGGCCACTTCTTGCCTGTGTCTTGCCCGTGCAAGTAGCAATCAGCTGACATTCATAATGCTATTCCAATAGGCCAATATGGTGCGCAATTCTACGAGAGATAGAGCATCTGCGATGCACCTCCATCAGTATAACTTACTAAAGTAATATCTCATTTGTATTTAACATTCAGTGTAGGTAATATTCTTGTAATGCCGGGTGAGAGGCGTAAATAACTGTAGTGAGTTGAGGGCGTAGTGCTTAGTGTGGTCCTTAGTGATTTTGCACTGTAGTCTTTTTAATAGACTGTTAGTCTGAATTAAATATTTTGGGTAGGTTACTCCTTTTGGAACTTTGTAGATATGTTTTAATATTTCTTAAGTGTGTTTAGAACGCGAATTTGTTAACTTATGAGAAATGAAATGGCTCGTCTAACATTTAGCCCCATTTGCCACGAGCCTAGTTCCTATTTGCTCTGCGTCGTCAGATCACTGCTCGACTGGACAGATGTCTTTTAATAATTTGTTTGGCGTACCGCAGTTACTTTCTAGGGCTTTGTTCGGCCTGCTAGTATATTTCCATTTTAGTCAGGTGCCCCTAGCGAGGTTGTATCAGCTACAACATTTTAAGTTAAATTTTATTCTCTCCTGCAGATTAGGTGCTTTGGTAGGGCTGCACGCCGCCACCTTTTCTGCTTATTATAATGATCCTGTTATCTTTTACGGATTTCAAATTGTTGATTATTAGTTGGAATATTAACGCACATGAATTTTATGGTTGCTTGTAGAATTTTGCGGTATTTGAGTGGAATTTGTATTTTAATTACTTTGTTAGGGCTTCTTGTAGAAGCCTGTTTAATATTTGTCTGTTCAAAAGCATTTACAGTGCTTGAGAATATGGTTTTAGGCCTGCATTGCACTTTTTAAAGATGCCATTCGTTCAGGCTTGGATGCACCTTAGCACTTTCCTCAATATTGTGGTAAAGTATAATTATAGGTTTACTTGCTTTATACACAGTTTTGGGTGCTACTAGTCGAGGATTACCTGTTCCATGTAATATCAAAGCAATTGTAATTTTAATTGATTCGTTGGTGAGAATCAGTTCTTTTTGTACCTGAAATATTTTAAGAGCACCCGTCGTAATTTTTTACTTGTTCATTTTGGAGAACAGATATTATTAAAGGCTGTGCTGTGTTTTTTCAAACAATTATTCAGTATTACAATTTGAAGAATATTTTATAAAACAAAAGGCATTTCACTGAAGTTTTGTGTGCGCTGTTTTTTAATTGCTAGCTTTGAGATCCTGCCAATATTGTTTACTATAGTGTATGTTTGCTAATTGCACCTGATTTGGCACACAATAAATAAAAATTTACTTGTACCAGTAAACTACAATTAAAGCACAAAACCAATATTCAAACACCATTGAGTATTTCTTTTTTTAAATAGTTTTCTACAATATTTATTTTTAAGGCCTAATTTTGGTGTTTGCTCATTGGTACTAGTCACGATCATTTAGTTTAGCTTGACAAATTTATGTCTAACATAAGACTGCTTTATCAAAAATAAAAATTTCATCCATGAAGTGAAAAATAGTGATGGGTATGTACATTCTAATTTGTTTTTGTCTAAATGAAATCTAGATTTTGTTAGCAAAATTGCCATGGCTATCTCAAATATTTCCCATTTTTTTAAGTTAGAGTTTGTTGTTGATTACTTATCAACATTTCAAAAATTAATGTTCTTTTCTGCCGCATTGCCACATCCAGATATTAAGAATTGAGTAATTAAGAGTACAGCAGAAGAGAGAACATACTTTAGGTTAAGGTTAGAGAGGCTATTACCGATGTGCCGATATCTTAGTGCTAATCTCCGATAATGGTAAATGTACCGATAATACAGATATCCTATATCGGTTATCGGCTTTCAGGCCATCACTAATTTGGGCCTATGTCAATCATTGCTTGTACAATGTTTACATATTCAGTGTTGGTGTATCAAAATAGCTGGAGCCTCTTAAGTGTTTGTATAGTTCAAGTTGAGCTAGGGATAAAATAGATTACACACCGTAAAATACTCATGCATAGCACTCCCATTTTTCCCAAAAGAAAGGAAAAAATTTCTGGGGTGCACGCTACACACGGAAAAAAAAGAAGAGGAAATTGCCATAAATTACCAGGGGATTTTGAGGGAGTGGTGGGACTACCTGTTGTCTCATCTCTCACTCTTACACCACTCCTCTTCCTTCCTTCCTTCTCTCTCTCTCTCTCTCTCTCTCTCTCTCTCTCTCCTCTCTCTCTCTCTCTCTCTCTCTCTCTCTCTCTCTCAGCAACCATTCATTTATGTGTAGGTCGAAATCACGCTCCCCTCCACCCCAACTAATAGCATCCTGCCAGCCACTGTAATCAGAGCTGTCACATGTTTACGGCCCCTCCTGCCCCCTTGTTACCATGGCAGAGGCTAGCGAGCCATGTTCTCCATGTTCCGAGCTGAGGGGGAGGATCAAAGAGACCCTTTATTTGTTACAGAGAGAAAGGTAGTGTGGCATTCTAGCGCGGAAAAAAAAAAAAGAGCCAGTCATTGCTGAATGGAGAAAGGAGAAAAAAGAAAACCGAAGCTGGAAATGTTGAGTAATAGGAGCAGGAGGTTTCCGGAATTTTTTTTTATTTTGGCTTTATGCATCCAAGTTATTTAATTAAAGTATTTTCCAAACATATCACAATCACCACACAATAATGTAAAAAGAATAATTTGTTCCATACTCACTAACAGGGCACTACAAATTTTTGATGCAATTTTATTTATAAAAAAATTTTCCCTGTAACTTGTTGCAAAATTCATGGTGCATGCTAGACACAAGTGCATGCTATACATGAGTGAATATGGTAATTGCATCAAAATAGTTGTTTACATATTTGTGTCTGTGATTGCTCATACAATGTTTACAAATGTTTATTATACTGGCTGGAGTCTGGCACAGAATTTATATAATATCTTGGCTGGAGCCTGGTACATAATTTATATAATTTGTTGTCGAAGAATGTATGATGTGCATGTAGTAAGCAGTACTGTACCTTGCTGACCATTGCATAAGTTTATTTTCCACAAAATGTGTGGTGTGCCAAGTCACCGAGATTATGTTGTTATTTTACATTGTTTATTTATGTTAACATGTCAATCTATACTGTTTACCTACAGTTTTCAATATACTTAATTTGTTTATGTACATTTCCATATTGATTATATACTTTTTCAGTGTATTTTCATACTTTGGATTGTTATTGTTTACATTTGGGAAACTATCCACTTGAATACTAATTTGTATGTTATTTGGGTTATGTTTGCACTAACTACCAACTATTTTCAAAGAATTATTAAAGAAACAACTGAACGAAAACTGTAATAGTTTCCTTTCTAGATAGTTACTTATCCTTTACACACCCATAGATATACACATCATTACTGTTTTACAGTGCAAATATTTTAATTTCTCTAGATACTGAGTTTGCAAGTAATTTTAATTTGAATGAGTGGAGAGTTGTAGAGTAGAGCTTTTGATGGCGAGAATAATTATTCTCCAACAATTGAATCAAAGTTCATTCTGTGTGCTAAACAACATGACTAACACCACACACTTTAATTGCAGCAGTGAAGATATCAGGTTATCTACAGTTGGTAAGTCAGTGTATACATTGCAGAGTGTGAACCAGGTGTCGAGTGAGCGTTACCATCAAAACCAACAAAAGTAGTAGCAACATTCCCCTCTCCGCCCCATATTCCCAATTGTTTACACAACTGTGTACAAAACTTTCAAACAATATTCCACTCCTAAGAGTCATCATTACATTCCAGTGGTATTTACTATAAATTTTTTACAAATACATAAAGATTTTTTTTCTTCAATTTCACTTCCTCATTTACTCCCTGAAGAACCCAATATTTTAACTTTGTGCATATATCTATGGTATTAACTTAAATAAGATGTTTTTGAATTAATTTTTTTGCCACAATCTGCAATGCATACATTAAAATCATGATCAAGTTATTTTCAGTTCAGCTGCTTTTCAATTCTGCAACATATTCTCCAGTCTTCTCACCATGAAGCACATGAAAATCTGTGGTAAAATTTATTGTAAAAACAAAATGATGTATTCGGGTTGGTTATTAAAAGTGACTTGTTCATGACGATCTAACACTTTAAAAAGAATTGGATTTCTTTGTTATTGAAAGTGAATTACAAAATGCATGCAAAACTTGAGAGGTGAATTAAATTAGCTTAATGGCTTGAGCACATATGTTAGTATGTACTATCAAATATTTTGACCAATTGCATTTTTATCCTAGCGCTAGCTGTACTGTATAAATTGCATTAGTAAAGGGGAGAAATTGGTTGATGAAAATGTTTAAAGATTGCCATCTAGTTATGCTATAAAAAATTCTCCTTAATATGGTAGACCTTATTTGTAATTTGTGTAGTATTTAAATTATTTATCTCATCTATAATCTCTCAAATGTCACTTAATTGGAATGATATCAGAGGTGATGGTGCATTTTCATATTTGGTATAGGCTTACCATTGTGTTGTTGAAAGCTGTAAGCATTTTGCAGACAATGTTGCTGCTTCCTCCATGGATTATCTACTAGCCAAGAAAATGGATGTCTTAAGTAGGAAGTTGTGTTCCAATGCATGTACGTACTATATGAACACACCATGTGTGGTGGTCAAAGTAATGATCAAACTTAACAGTTCTACGGAATTTAATTGGGGTACTCTCCATAGGCACTGACATAGTATTCTCAGAGGTAACGTGACCTGGATTAGTCAAGTAAAATAATGACACATTTGACATTTTACTATGGAATAATACTTACTAAAATGCTAAATTACCAAATCACAAGTGACTTAATAGCATATGAATTGACCGCTACTACATATTAAAATACTATTGTACTAAATGGTAACTTTGAACACAGTCTCACTATGTGTGGTATGTTTGGGTGTTGCTGTTTCTTTTACATAAATATGTACAAATAAAAGATTTTAAAAGGCGTGAGGTGAGCATTTATAAAAACCTACTAAAAGATGAAGACAATTAGTGTCTATGAAACCAGCATTTGGAAATGAGCGGGATGAGGAGGCGATACTCTTGCCCCTTCTGTATTGGACTATGTCTCCAGTACAATTACAAATTTGACAGTATGCCCAGTTCAATTATAAAATGCCCCTAATCACAAGTTGCTCTGTACTACAAAGATGCTTTATGTTTTGTTGATGAATAAGCACTAGATATTGCCAAACTACAGAATGGTCCTTTGTGTATAATTTTTGGTTACAGCCCCCAAAATTTCATAATTGGTCCAATCAGATTATGAAGAAGTGACTGAGGTTTCAACTGTTTGTTACTTATGGTTGAAGCATGGCTGCCAGTGGATTAACCCATAGCTGCCTGTGGAGGTCTGACCCCTTTTGGACCCACACCCAATAGTCTTTGACATGCCGCCTGAGGATAACGTACCGCTCTGTGTCCATCGTGCTGAATTGCGCAGGAGTTTTAATAGCAAAGGGTATAATTCTTGCATGTATGGCTGCGAACTTGGCAGAACACCTAACTATGGACCTTTGTCACCTACTTAACCCTTACAAGGCCGGTATGAGCTCCTTCCCATATGCCAAACACCCGGAGGAGTGGTGCTAATGGCAAGCTAGAAAGGCAGCTACGCCTCTGCCACAAAGCAAGGTTGCTACCCAATGCTGACTGTACCATGTAGTCTAACCTCCCAGAGAAGAGCTCACGCAGCCAGACAGATGGAAAGGCCTCACATCCCAGCTACCTCCACTTGTTTTCAGTCCCCATGAACTCTGAAGCGTGTCCACATGCTATTGTTGCAGCCTTCCTCCGGAACACAAGAACATTCCTTAAGGGATCGCTAACCCCTGGTTCAGGAAGAGGCCGCGACACCAGCCCGACTCGAGCCATGACCAGCTCCAGCAGCCATCACTCCATCTGCGCACCTGAACCCAACATCAGTGCCAGGTGCCGACTACCGTTACTGCAGCTCGGTCGGTAGCAATCCTACCGGTAAACAAATGGCAGTGTGTCCACCCATCCGCAGGACAGTGAACGCAGTGGAGGACTTTGTACCCAGACCAACAGGCCATGCGTCCAGTGCTTTACACAGGGACACCACAACTACCAGAATATGTGGGGAGACAGCATGCGGACCCACTCACGTTCACGTCTGAGTGTGAAGTGGAACTCTGGTAGAACAATGTAACAACCAAACAATGGCTAGGTCCGAGCCCATAAACAGCTCGAGGGCAAGGCACTTGAATGGTGGAATCAGTATGGGGAGTTTATTTCAGAGTTCCCGCCTTGCTATCCAGTTCACAGACGAGGAGATAATCGCACCACTGAATTCTACAACTAACCCAGGCCACCGACGAAGAAGCCGAAATATTTGTGCGTCGCAAAGTGCAGATGTTCAAGCGAATTTTCCCTGATGGAGATGAGCACAGCTGAGTACGCAACATGATTTCATGCTGCTACCCAAGCTATGCAATTTATTGCAGATACTGAACCCACAATATGCAGACAAGCTCGTCGAAAGAGCAAAGGAAACAGAACGCAACTATAAGCCCCACCCCTTACCTACCCATTCAACATGTCCGACAAGAAACATTGGAGAATCAACACACTGCATATATTGCTGGACATGTTCTGGGGAATGTTCTCGTGTTCTCGTAGTATTCTCCAGGTCCCATTGTTCGCGTAGAACACACTCTTGATCAATTTGGTTATGAATCCATCTTCGGTGATCATGTCCACCCGTAAACGATGATTGACTTTCCTCAGGAGGATGGGATCTTCCAGCAAGATAATGCGCCTTGCCAGATGACAAAGTGTCCGTAAGTGGCTGGAAGAGCATGATAAAGAATTACAATTTCTTCCCTGGCTCAAAAACAGCCCCGATCTCAATCCAATTGAAACTCTGTGGGACCACCTAGAGTAAACCCCTCCATTACGACCCCATTTATTATGACACCTCTCTATTATGACCCAATCCCGAGGAACCAAGTTTTGGTCAAAAATTTGAGGCAAGTCTAAAAATAGACACAGTAATCCCTTGCCCAACTGTGGTATCTAGAACCTGAACAGCAGTTTCAGTTATGCCTGGATTTGTTTTTGTAGACCTTTTCTCCAACCAGAGTACAAGTTTCTATTATACACCATTTTCAGTCTATGGGAAACTAGCATTTACTGATGTTAGTGATCACCCATTTCTCAAGCTGCTGTCATAAACTTTGACATTTGTTGTCCCAAGCAGTGTGAAGCAATAAATTACTTCCTGCCAGAAGGGGACACTGGTGTATTGTCTGTTGGTGGGACAAAGAGAGGGGGGGGGGGGGGGGAAAGAACTGCAGGCCCCATCAGTAAGGATTCTTTGCCCAAGTAACATGCCTCTGCCTTACCCTCCCTGTCATTTCTCACTTCCATTAACCCTCCTCTTTTGCTGTAAAAACAGCAGCACATTACAGACTAGTTTCTTAATCAGTGTATGTATAATTTCAAATTTAATTCAAAATCCCTTTTTTAATGATTTTTTTTTTAAGTTATGTGCACCCATGCCTACATAATATGCTAATTTTTTCAGTGGGCTTATTTTTCTTTTTTCTTTTTTTTTTTTTTTTTTAAGTCGATTTTATGTGTATTGAAAGTGAATAAAGCCCTAATTACTTTTTCCTTTCAGCCAATTTTTATCTTTTAACCAACTTTTAAAAATAAATATTGCCATGTAAGTAATAAACACAGTGTGTATATTGCACCACACTTGGAAGTTAATGCCCAAGGCTAAAATCAATGTATTTATTGACTATTATTCAAAATGAGAGAGCTTTCAAAAGTGCTCACTTTACAGTGAAAAGCCTATAGATAAGTGTGCGCAAATAAAATGAGTTCTTATGTTACCATATTTTGGCGAACAAGACCGTGTGCGTGTATAGGTCAAGTCAGAAGTTTTTGATGAAAAATTCGGGATAGTTAATATTTCAAGTAAAGTGCACTAAATGTTTATATTCCTCTAAACATTGCCAGGCCTCATTGTGCCAGTGCAGAGGTCAACATGCCACCTACATTTCGTATAAATTCGACAAATTGACGTGGATCGCATCTATCAACATGTTTAATCAACACCGGGCCGCTATTACAAAGCGAACTGGCCCTGTAACGACGGCACTGGTGGCAGCTGGCAGGCCCCCGCCCGCCAGAATAATCTTGTAGCGGGCGGCAGACGGCTGCGCCACCCGCCAGCTTGTAGTCACCGACCAACAGTTGCCCAGCCCCGGAATAGAGGACCAATCAACAGATGCAAGTTGCCATGCCTGGCCGCGCTGTAGAGGATCTAGGCGCTTACCCAACTACGTGTGCACGGCAATGTATTTGCTGCTAGTCCCAGCACACGAGTGAACCAATGTATTTATCTTCATATATATTATCAATACATAAAGTTCTGTGTTTTTCTTCAAATATAAGGCATCTCCAACAGTCAGTGTTTAGTTATATTTAAATAATACGTAGTCTAATCTTTTCACACACTTCAATGGCCATGTCATACTGCGTTTGGGCCTTCTTTTTTAACAAGGAGTGGTCCAATATGCTTTTTTTGGGTATCAAATTAACCAGGAAAAATCCAGCTATTAAAATATACATATGTATTTACATTTAATTTAAAATGGGGTTTTTTATGCACTAGAGGCAACTGAACATGAACTTCATGCAAAAAAAATGGCAAGTTTGGGGGCATAGGGGTTAGGGTGAACCAAATCAGCCCAAAATTTTCCAAACGTTTTATTACGACCCCTCTCTCTATTGCGACCCTATTCTCGGGAACCGTGAGGAGTCATAATAGAGAGGTTCTACTGTAGTCGTGTTCGCCGTACGTCTCTTCCGTCACGCACCCATCAACTTTTCTGGGACGCACTGCAGACAGCATGGCTCCAAATACCCGTTTAGACCTTCAGCACTTGACTGAATCACTGCCAGCTCATCTAGCTGCTGTCCATACTGCGAAAGGCGTTACTCTGGATGTTAGCAGGTGTCTAATAATGTGATTCTACTATGTATGTACAGTTTTGAGTTTCACTTGTACTGTAAATAGAGTAATGATTTACTCTGCCACTATTAGATGCAGGGAAACAATCCTAATTTCCCTTCCTCCACTTGCGATAACTAGAGACAAGATTTTATTTTGAACTAAATTTCGGTGTTTTAAAACTAAGATTTCGGTGTTATAAAAATCAAGATTTTTGTCTTATTGGTTTTATTTTTCCAAATACAAAACACGTAATACTAAAAGATGCAGTATTATGATTACTATGTATTTAATATAGTACATCAAATTCTTTTCTAACCAGAACATTAGTGAACATCATTTAACTTAATAACTTTTAAAAGGCACGAAACATTGCATTAGAGCCTATTATGTTTGCTATATACTAAATATATTACATTAAATTCTTTACAGAACATAATTTCTCAGAATTTAACTTTTTAATAACTATTAATAGACATGAAAAAATGCAGTACACATTTAATACGTATTTAATATATATCACATAGAAAATATTAAATCTACAAGGTTGTGTAACACATTTCTCAACATAATTCAACTTTGTTTATATTCAGAAAATTTAAAATTATTAATATGTATAGTTTTTAATTTCAGCAAACCCTTATTTTACTGAGAGCAAAATTGAAACACTGTCAATTGCCAAGTAATTAATGTCAGATTTAATATTGCTCTTAAAAGATTTTAAATACTGAAATGACAGTTTGAAGCAGCTGTGCAACCCCTGCAAAGCTGGTAATTCGGCAACCCACACTACAGGCTGTAGATGATTATCTCTTGAAGTGCCTGTCACAGCAGGCCGCCACAGTGGGGTGAGAGGGACATCCCTCCATCTCTATATATATCTCTCTATATATCTCTCTCTATATATCTCTCTCTATATATCTCTCTCTATATATCTCTCTCTATATATCTCTCTCTATATATCTCTCTCTATATCTCTCTCTCTATATCTCTCTCTCTATATCTCTCTCCATATCTCTCTCCATCTCTCTATATCTCTCTCTCTCTATCTCTATATCGCTCTCTATCCCTCTCTATCTATCTCTCTATATCTATCTATCTCTCTATATCTATCTATATCTATCTCTATCTATCTATCTCTATCTCTCTCTATCTCTCTCTATCTATCTCTCTCTATCTCTATCTCTATCTATCTATCTCTCTCTCTATCTATCTCTCTCTCTCCCCCCATACACTTTTCTCTTCCTGTAGATGATTATCTCTCAGCAGAGCACCTTTTTCCTGCCTGTCCTTTCCCTTGTTAAGTGACAGCCTGTCAGTTTAGTTCTTCGAATAAGAACAGCACAACTACTGCCTCAAAACAGCAGCAGTTGAGGCTGTCTTACTCCAACATTGCCACCCTATCATCCTCAGCTAAAAAGAAAATCAGCTGATTTTGTGGGATATCGCACATTTGTCCCTATTTCCTGTTATTTCACATGTTTTATCATGATTTACAACAAAATCGTATCTCTAGTAGCAATAACATACAAATCTTTTAGCATTCAATTTCAACACCTGCGTGGCTATGCAAACAAGGAATATTGGTTTCCTGGTAGAGCATTGTTGGAAAAGAGCTTAATACAAATTAGTTTCCACTTCACCTATTGCCCTAATAACCTTCACATATGAAAAAATCTGTACCTAAATATGAAATTTTAATTAATCTATCTGCTCACAGCCATATCAAAGAAAGATATTTTTATTCCTACTTCCGGCAGTTCAGTCCAGTATTTTTTATTATCGCATGGTCTTACTAAGGCCAGTCTCTGGGACTGGCAACCATGGCATGTAACAGCATGCATGCATGAGTAATCATAGGTAACCTGATGGAAGGGGAAAGAGGGGATAGTTTGTGTTAATGGGTGGTGTCCATTATTTAATCTTTCCTCCTTTGAAGTCATACAGTAGTGACCATCTCAATGGTTTAGAACCAAAATTAATGCAACAAACTTATTTTTTAACCTATTCCCTGTAAACTTTTCAATTATTTAACCAAATTTTCACGGTTCTAAACAATGGGTTATTTCCGAGTTGTTTGTAGTTTTATTCAAGTATAGTAACATTGTATGTAATGTGGGGCACAGCAGTGCATTCAAAAATGGTTTCTCTAACAAATATGAAATGTCACTACTGCACTGTAATAGAAGTCAGATGAGATATACAGAGAAGACTAGGTCTGGGGGACATGGCTGCTACTCACACTGGTTGACTGACAGGTGTTCTTGGTCAGAGAGGAAGTCTGCTGGATGTCTGGTGACTCCATGGTTGTCCAGTAGACCCTGTGCTTGGCTTTCTGCTTCCTAGTAAACATGTAGCTCAAATGAAGATACAGCTACACTTGCAGCCATTTGTGCATACTCCATTTCATGTAACTTCAGTAAATTCTGACAGACAGTGCCCAACCTACACAGAACGTAAACATTAAATGTGCTCATTCATAGAGTATTGTGTCAGCTGATGGTGGCTGTGGGATTTTTATTGTTACGTTGCTGACATTTGCGATTATGAAGAGAAAAAAATTATAAAAACTATGAGTCTTATTTATAGCCAGATCTTAGTCCAAGGATGATCAGAGTTATATAAGGTTGAGATTTCTTGGGATCTTTGAGAAATGTTATAACAGGGTTCCACTATATTCACAAACCCCAACTAAGAGTGGGACTAACTTAAGTCAAGGAATCATTGAAGTACACCATTGCCAGGTGTACTGCACATGCACATTGCAGATTCTCGTCTCAAATAAAAGCTTTACTATGAAAAGAGAAGACACAAACATTCAAAAGTAACTTCAATCAATTCAAACAGAACTTGTTCCTTTAATTATTAACGACCAAATTTCCGATAAATTACGACGTCATCAATATATCACCTAGATTTAGTAGTCCATAATAATTAAATTTATGTTGAAAGCATGTACAACTGTGTAGAGCAGTGGGTAGGTTCATGATTTGTAAATGTGAACTGCAGGTTCGAATCTCTCTTGTTTGTTTGGAATTTTTTATTATGACTTATTTCTTTTGACAGCATGTACATATTGTTACAAAGTGATTTTTGCAATTTCACTGTTTTGTTAGGAAGTCCTTAATTCTCTGGGAAGATCTTAATTTTTTGTTATCATGCATTAGGTTATTTTAATATTTTCGTTGGGTTTTAGAGTATTAAATTATGTTGATCTGGTTAGGTTGAGTCCCTCCTTGTTGGAATGGATGTGAGTCTTTCTTTTTTTGGTGTTTTGGTAATGATTTAATAATTTTATTTTAATTTAGGTTTTGGTTATCATTTTGGAAAGTCGTTTCACTTTTGTTTTAGTACTTAGGGGGCTTTTTGCCCTTAATACAGCAGTCGTGTTTTTGTTTGTATTTTAATTTATAGTGCCTTTAAAATTCTTTTTATTAATTTTCTATACAGAGGCCCTTAATTCTTTTTACTGGAAGTCATTTATAATTCTTTTTATTTTTGTGAGCGGTTCAGGTCTTATAATTTTATTTTATTCAGGATGGGTTTCAATTATTTTAAAAGATTTGGATATAAAATTGATAGGTCTTTCACTTTGTCTTCCCGGGAATTCTCCTTTGACTTGTAGTAGATAATTCCACAGAGTTGCTGCAGGACTTGTTTGCCGATCGTGTCGGGCTGAGATCAGCCTTTGCCCGAGTGCCGGCTGCAGCTGTGCATGTTTACTTTTGCTGCTGCATTGGTGACATAATTTTCATGAACTATTTTTGTGTCGCACATGTGTCCGTAGGTTCTCGGAACCGAACTGAGGGAGAAGTTTCACTTAAAACAGCTGTGCGTTTGTAGGTCCCGCAAGGGGAAAAGAGGAGGCTTCGTGCTACGAACAGCAGACACTATGAAGAAAAAGGGGCTAACTTCGTGCTGAGCCAGTGTGTGTGAGCTGCCGCATGTATGCGTGGAGTGCTCTGATTGGCTGAAGGCCGGGTGACAACTGTGATGACGTCAACTGAGGCCAGATATTGGGCCTTGTATTGGAAGACAGTTGTGATGGGGTGAAGTTTTAAAGAGTTGTCATAGAGACAGCGAGGGGGCATTGGAAATTGAGAGTTGGTTAGTCGGTGAGTCAGTCGTCAGTTAGCAAGGAACGTCACTAACAGGCACGCTGGAGGAGCCTGGGTTGGCCGTACACCATGTAGGCCTACAAAGATAAGAACTCTTTGTTTCGTAGTTGTAGTTATTTTTGTGGGGGCTCCAGTAGGCGGCATACAGTGAAAGTTTTTACAATTGTTTTAGGACTTAAAAGTTTAGAAGTCTCTTGGAACTTTATAACATCGGTGAGGAGGAATTTTTAAGTTCTTTTTTTAAGCGACGTCTTTAATTGACGCCGATGTAACTTTAGCTCTGTTGGGTCAGTAGGTCAGGGTCTTTATTGTCGATAAAATGAGTGAAACTTTTCAGACTTTCTATTTGGTTTAACAGATGTCTTCCTTCCGTCGTAAAATTTGTGAGCAAATAGTCATGAATTTTAAGATGTAACACAGTAAACCAGATAAGATCTTTATGCTAGTCAAAAGAAGTTGTGATCAGTTGTTAAAAGATGAAACTCAGATATGAAAGTGCAGAAATAGCATTTAAATTTGAAATGAATGTATAAAAAGACTAAAGTCAGTTCTTCTGTTGTTTCCCAAACTAGCCTTTGCAGTTATCAAGTTGTATAAAACTTTTAAAACAATGCATCAATTATTTGTATTCTTTTATTCTTGTAATTTATAAGAGAACAGAAGCTAAATAGTTGTTATGAAGACTTTTACCCTCGTTTGTTGCCTTTACTGTGAAAATCTTTTCTTTTAAAATTATTTTGGTAATTTTATATTCAACTTAGAAGACTTTACTCTGATATAATAATTTTATTATGTAAATTAATTGTAACTATCTAGTCTCTTTTTTTTATAAGAAAACATCAAATTTAGTAAACTGACTTCTTAAAAATTATCTTCTTTCATTTGTAGAGTTTTAAAAGTTCCCCTTTCTATCTGTAACAAATAAAATTCATTATTTGTTTCATTACTGCATTTAATGGATGCTATTGGTGCTGAGACAGTTTACTATAAGCAATATTCTCAATTGAACTTAATCTTAGTTAATTAGTTTATCTTATTAAACTAGTCCTTGCTACCTATGTCAGTTTAACCTGTTCCCAAGATCCCAACATTTATGTTCACCTCTCCCTATGAAGCTCTCCTTATGAAGCGAGTATGACAGCTATCCTGAGCTACAGCAGTCAGTCAGACGTAAGTTTTCGAGTTAAAAGGCATTTCAGGACAGCCCTCTAAACCGTCGTGATGGTGGACGCCCCCTGTTACTTCAAAGGTTGGCCAAAATAATTCTAGACATTCAGTCATGTTGAAGTCGCAATGTTAATTTTACATATAGAAGTTATTTATTGCAGCCGTTGTACTTATGCTTTGAGCGTGCTACAATGTTTAAGTTGTATTTAGATGTTGTTGTAATGTCCAAAGGTTGTGCAAGTATTTGAGAGTTGTTGACATATTGACAACCTTTGAAGTAACCATCATGTTTGCCGGTTCTCGTGGAACCATGTGTGTGCCGATAATTTAGTCGCCGAGTGTGCAGAAGTTATTGAATAGAAGTGATGAATTATTACCTTTCTAGAGAGAAGTTCAGCTGATCTCTTACCAACATCCCCCCACCCCCCCTGGTGTTTGCCGTCACTGCAGCCGGATACCAAATTTCACCATTCCCTTCTATTTCCCCTATTAATTTTCCTATCTTATTTATTCGTTACACTCTTTTAACGTCTTTTTTCTCTCTCCCCCCCTTCCCAAAATATTAATGAAATTAATTGCTTCACTTAATAATTTTCTGTAATTACAAAAAAAATATCCTTGAAATATTTTATACATCTGACTCCAGATCCTGTATTGTAATACGGCACGATGGACGACGAAAAACTTAATATACCTACTGATAATCTTATTATTTCATGTTGATTTGTTAATTTATCGTGGCACATCCCTATGCACTGATAGTATGGGCTAGTTTCATTTTTTTATGCCAATACTCCCTTTATAATGATGATAAATTTGTATTTTAGTACTAAATACATTACAGAAATACATTATAATATAGTACAAAATATTTCTACCCAAACAATAGTCGAACTTGCACCCTTGATGCACATCAGCTCATAATGGGGCAACGGTAGCACAGTGGCTAGGACGTGCTAACGTTCCATCACGGTAATCCAGGTTCGATACCCGGCAGGTTCGCTCCCAGATTTTCGTATGTGGGAATTGTGCTGGACGATGCCGCTTGCCAGCTGGTTACAATAAAGCATGAGTATATTGAGGTTATGTGAAACTTCTCCACCTGGTGAATGCCACCAAACTCTTTCATTATGATTTATCTACATGTAAGAATTCCTTCCTGGTGGTGCCTGAAAACTAAATCCGCAGTAAACTATTTTTATATTTGCATATTTCAATAAATGTAGTTTATTGTAGGTACCTTTCTAAAATAGTCTTCCTGAGTGAAATAAAATATTGACAGATATCTGCCACATTGTAAAAGGGTTGCTTGCATGCTTTGGTATACCATTTTCCTTAACCATAGTCATGAAGTGCGTGCAACAACACATTTATGTTCTGAAGTTATAAATTTGTTGGTTTCAAGAAACAACTCAAGTGTTTTAATTGAATAAGTTAGCAAATAAATTATTTCATATCAGTGGCCAACAAAAGTGATTCTAGTGAAATAATTGTGCAAGACTCGCCACTATGTTTAAAATTACGAAGTGAACAGTAAGTTTTACTTGGTCAGAACACAAATATAGCATGTGGGAATGGCAACTAGCTATGGTAGCCCAAGTACTGGACTGAAATTGTCAGTCTTTCAGTGCCTGCCATTGGATTTGTACAGTTTGTTTACAAACGTTGTTTTATTTGCTGACAGAACAGCTGTCGCAGAGGGAAAACTTGTGGCTGCACTACTGTTTAAGAACTGTCAAAATTTACTGAAGTTAAACTAAACTAAGAATACACAGGATTATATTTTGGGAGGGATAGAACCTTGATTACTGAAGTAAGCACTTTATACAATAAGAAAAAAAAAACATTTCCCCCAATGTAAAATATATTTTAATTTCAAGTGCACACACAAGGAAAAATTGTTGCAATTGTTTATTTCAATTTACAGTACATAAATGTCAATTAATTTTACAAAATTTATTCATATTTGTTTATATTTTTACTTTTTGGGAGGGGCTGAAGCCCCTTTCGTTTCTTCTTTGCGTACGCCCCTGCTTGCAGTACAGCAGCAGTAACACAACACACCAACCAGCCAGCACTATTAAAATGTTATCCAGTATCCACATAGACAATAATACACCTTACAACTATAAGCAAACTTTCAAAACATGAGTGGACTTACTTCAGTACATTTACTTCATTTACTTTCAAGATTTAATTTCGTACAAAAGAACGCACACTTTGAAGGATACAAAATGCTTTCACTGTAATTACAAAGAAATGCAAGGTGAGGAGAAATATAAAAAGCCAGGGGAGAGGTTACCTGCAGCTGTAGGGTAGCCAAACGCTCGTGCAGTAGCTGCCGCTGGTGCAGTTCTGCACTGGTCACTTGGGTACTGCGCGGCTGAGAGCTGTACGGGGTGGGCTGAGAGCCACGCCCCTCCGCTCGTCGCCGCTCACGCTCTTCCTCCCAGATGCTCGTCAGCCCAGGGTTCCCCTCCACCCCTCCTGCACACAGTACACCAACACAATAGCTTTCATTTGTGTAGGAAATTCATTCTTTCCAAAGTTCCACTGTCTGGAGCCTAGTGCAGAAATGGTTTAAGGCGAGGCAGGAGATGACAAACATCAGTAAGAACTATCTTTGGTGACTTTCAAGACAGTGAAACGCTACGTGGGACTCACGAATGACCTTGTTAGAACCATGGCCCTCAAATTAAGAAGCAATTCTGTGCCTCCACTCAACATTTTTGGACCTCTGGGTAGGTTAAGCACTTTCACAAACAGGAAGATTGTTTGGTATAGACATGTTATATGATCACTGTTTTACATGTTAGAATGGCGACACTGTGATGCCATCATTGTAGTGGGGTGTGCTTCTAATTTGTAATCACTGCTTCTATATGTTAGGGGTGCCTACCCCCCTAGACAGTATGATGCAAGGAACCACCCCCCTTACTCCACATTTTCTCCTACTGTTTTTTGCTGGTTGTTCATGCATGCTATGTGCACACATGTGCCCACAGCACAGACCAAAGGTATGTTTTAAAAATAATACTGCACTAATTACGTCATAATCACATGCCAAATGTTATGAATTTATGAGTGTACCGCAAGGTAATATAAGTTGCCAGAAAGCTATTATTGCATTTTTAAAATAGGTGTTCATAATCAACCAAAATAAGAAAAAAACAGTGATTCTAACATGGCTTGTTACCTTAACTGTCTTGGTACTACGAAGTTCAGTGGTGCATTCATTGAGAAATGTGGCAGTGCATTATAATTATGAGCGATAAAACATCCATATAAAATAGAACTTACATATACTGCAGATAAAACTAATGGTTTTCAACCTCTCGCATTAATTCTTCAGCAACTTACTAACATGTTCGCAGCATTTGGAGGAGGTAGGGGCGAGAAGGAGTTAAAGGGATGAAGTAGAGCCACGTCAGTCAGGATTTTGAAAAGGGGAGCAGAGGTACGGAGTGACACACATTACAACCTTGAGATGGTGATGGGGAAGAACAAAGATAACATCAACCAGCTACTATATAACCAACTACTATCGTTATGATGGTGAACAACTGTAAATTTAAAAGAGCATTACATGAACTTGTAAAAATCCCAAACACATCTTCAGACAGAGCAGTTTAAGGAAGCCGCAATTTTGAAATGCTTAGCTGTTCAGATCTTTTGTTAAGTACATGCAAAACTGCAAATTATTCCTGTGTTGCTACAATAAAGAGAAAAATAAACATTTTTATTGAGCAGAGCATTTAAGCAACATCTGAGAGAGGTTCAGGAGATTTGACATCAAGATCTGGAGAGCCGATGAAGATGAAATGAGGTGGATGTGGAGTAGTCCCAGAATCCAGAATGCAAGGGTGGGGGGAAAACATGAGATCTCAGAGAAAACCCGCAAGCCAGCGGCATCATCCATCACGATTCTCACATGTGAAAATCCTGGAGTGCCCCCACCCGGAATCAAACCTAGATTGCCTTCGCTCTAGCCACTATACAAACGCAGCCCCTCAGGAACATCTCAGAAAAATTAGATAGTCATTTATGCAACCAAGAACTGACTGATGATGCTGTTAATTAATTCACTCCAAATTTTATCCTGATGTATTTACTTCTTGTAAAACTATTCTGGAAATAAGGCTTTCAGCTATTACCATCACTGTATTTAAACTCTACAAATCAGTTGTGGTGCCCAAGCAGTCCAGGGCTGAGCACAAACACTCAATAAGAAAAAATCTAAGTCAATTTAACAATATTAATCAAAACAAGTACTGAAACTGTTACACTTTTAATTATACATCTACTTACTTGGCGATGTGGCGGAAGACGACATGGGAATTAACATAGAAAAAATATGAACGATGGAAGCAAAAACATGATATGATAACAGTGGTGAAGGGGAGAGGATTCTCAGCACAGCTCAGGCGAGTCATCCCAGGCGGTGATGTGCAGTCTCTGGTGTCCTCTGCTGAAGTATCTCTTCTTCGGGCCGTGCATGGCATAATAAAGCAACATGAGTGTAGTGGGGAGAAGTCTCCCTCCATCAAGAAGTCGCGCATGAGCATCCTCTCAAGTCATGGCGAGAAGAGTCGCCAACCAATGAGAGAGCAAGGTTAGGGCGTCAGCCAATAAACTTGAACTTTGCATATGGCCCCAAAGTGTGGTATTGAAATCATGTGATGGGAAAATAGTGCATGATACACTGCGTGATTCCAGGAGTCATAGGATGAAAATATCGTGAAAAACAAGACGTATTTCCCGTCAAAAGTGGTTAGCAATCGTAGTCACACGGTGTTGAAATCACAGCAGGCAGTATTAGAGCAGATACAGCGTCCTGTCGCAGGCAACACAGAACCTGATAAGTTGCGACAATACTTCACTAAAATGTTCTCTATCTGAATTGGAAAGCTTGCGGATGCCCGCGGCACTACACAGTATTTTACATTGAAATAATTTTTAGTTTTGTAGGCGTGCTTTTTCCTGCAATGTTAGAACAACTTGTCCTGTCTTACTATTCCATAGGATATTAACTTTCAACTTTTAAAAATTAAAAAGTTTCTGTTGTTTAGGCACAATTACATTTTTATTCTTGCCAAAAAACTGGTGAAAACATGGAAAACACTATCGTAAAAATATGTATGCGCACAAGATCCGCACAACTCGAAACAATGGACGTTCACGTTCACATTAACTATACGTGACTGACTGGAACTTCCCTAGACATGGGTGTGGTAGAATTGGGGTGGTGCCGGTCATTTCCCAGAAAACAGGAGGTGGGCAGTAATAGTTTGCACGCACATGTGGCTACTTTGCACTTATTCCTTGAACCAACCCTTAGGGGCAAAACGAATAATACATCCAACAACTTCCTTTCTTTTTCCTCCCATCCAAATCAGTCCTCGCTATTTTCCCCACACAGAAGAATTCCTTTAAACACATGATTTTTTAAAACCATTTTTCCAAACCTATCCCCGGAAATTTCTATGATGCAACTTGCGTCGTGGAGCATTTTTCAAAGAACGGTTGTGGTGTTTTTGCTTTTCTACAATTACCTTGGGTTTTCAAAAAGTGAGAATGAGACTAGTACTCATGTCATTATGGAACAGCAACAGGAATCTTACACCATAAAACTTTCAATATAATAACTGCAGATAGCCTCTACCAGTGAGTGAAACATGGTAGTAGTCATAATGTATACAATTTAATTTATGCCAGCATTTTTAAGTCATAGGGTATAAAACTTATTTTAGTGCCAGTGTAAAACAATTCTGGTATTGAATTTTAATCATGCCTGACTAGGCAGTTTATTATAAATGGAGAAATGCCATTCTGTGGTAATGAACTTTTAATTATACCTTGTGGGTAGGAGAAGAATATCAATTCTGGCAGAGTAAAAATATTTTGTGATATTTTTAAAATTTATTATACATGTGTTTTATGTGCGTGCAAACCCGAAAAAATGGGGGGGGGGGGGGAGGGGCAACAAACTAGTAGTGGTGTATGGCATTGAACCCTGAATTGTTGAAGTAATTAATTGTTTCCTTATTTATTTTACATTACAAGATATAATCGGAATAAAGGTAAGTGTAAAAGTGAAACTGATAAAATAGATTTATGTTGTTCTAGTAAATGATTTTGCTGTAGTTAAATAAGTATATGGCTCATGATTTACCTAGTGAAATTTCCCAAAACTCCAGAACTGAAAAAAAGTAACTCTGACTTACATTAGCCATAAGATCCAGTTAATTGCATTTAAAAAAAGTTTCACAGCATCACTTGAAAAGGGTCTAGAAGTAGCATCTCCCATTATGTGTCGTAATGGCCTGCACACAGCCTTGTTGTGCAATGCCTCATTGAAACTAGCACTAAAAAATTCTGGGAGTTGGAGGTGCTGCATTTTTCAAAGTAGCACAGGCAGGTACAGGTAACTGGCTGGTGAGGTGCTTGATGCATTGTGTTACCCAAGTGCTGGGCCAAGTTAGCATAGGTGTTGCAGGTAACGAAGTACTTGGGCTACTGGGCTTTAGACAGCAGCATGGCACGAGACTATAAATTCAGCAATAACGTGCAAGTACAGTTTTATATTCCACCACCTTCAACAAGCGTCCCTACAAAAGTAACTGACCCCCTAGCCCCAGCCACACCACTTTATGTGCAGTATACTGCTCTCAGTAATAGTTTCAGAAATCACTCATTTATTGTCTCACAACTAAAATGTACTCCAAGTAGTAGGCAGAGTTTGCTCTCCATCTTGCTAATATGTCCTCTGACACTCCTAGTTAGATAGACCACATTTCAAGGTGCATCGGGTCTTCTTCTAAGGATAAACTGTCCGTACATGTTGCTCTCATCAGAGAATGGTAAAAGCAAAGTTACAAGAAAATTTGTCTACGAGTTTCATTTCACACAGGAGATATTTTAACGCACACTGGTTTTCTATAAATACCACATTTCACCATTTTATTTTGGGAATCTCATTAACCATAGAACAACTGAATCATTTTGACCAGGACTAGAAATTTCCATACAGGCTTAGTTTGCAACTGAGTGAGTGAAATTGTGATGCGCTCAACAGCAAAGTCATTAACACCCACAGGAATGCTATGTCTAAAACACATTAAAAACCTCCACAGGAGGCAAAATGGAAAGTTGGTTAAAAACATAAAAATCTCACCAGAAAGCATGAACAAAAGTCAGGGAAAAACAAATAAAAACCTCCACACAAGACAAAACCGAAAGTCAAAGAAAAACAGATTTAAAAATCTCCACAGAAGGCAAAAGTACTGTTATATGAGATACCTAAAGGTCTGAGCAGTAAGTAAGAAGGAAAAAAAAAGGCACCTTTAAATTCCAGTAATTTTGGTTGTCTGCCACAAAGATTGACAGGTACTGCTCAAGAGTGCGGCTAAGCCTCTCTACTATTCCATCTGACTGAGGGTGAAAGGCTGTAGTCCTAGTCTTTTTTTATCCCCAGAATTGTCGTCGCCTCCTCGAAGATTGCAGCTTAAAAGTTTCTTCCCTTATCAGAATGGAGTTCTAGTGGCACCCCAAACCTCGAAAAGACATGTTCTATGAATGCCTCGGTCACAGTACGTACTTTCTGGTTTTGGAGAGGAAAGGCTTAAGGCCACTTAGTAAAATAATCTTGAACCACCAGTAGATACCAATTACTTCTCTCTGTGATAGGCAAAGGACCTAAAATGTCTACTGCCATCCTTTTGAATGGGGCACCAACATTTTATTTCTGGAGGTGAACTTGTTCGCTGGACCTTGGACCCTTCCTCACAGTGCAGATGTCGCACAATCGCCACCACTTCTTAACATCCTCCCGACAATGAAGCCAGTAGAATCTAAGTCTAACTCTGACAAAGGTCTAATTAATACCAAAGTGCCCACTGGCTGCAGCATTATGCAGTTCCTTCAAGATTTCTTAAACCCTGCATTCTGGAATGACCTAACTAACCATGTGTGTTTTCAATCATTACTTTCCCAGTTTCTGTAAAGTACACCATCCTTCAGTACGAAGGAATTCCATCGTGCCCAGTACACTTTGACAGCTGTTCTCTGGCTAGATCTCTCTTCCCATTTTGGGCGACAGCCAACTGCTTTACAGTTAGTAATGTTGGCAAAGTGGGATCATTCAGCTGATATTTCCTAATACCCTCATCACTCCAGGCAGGTGACCCATCACAAGATAAAGAACCTTGAATTCTCGTCCCCCATACCTTCAGCGATTCACCACTATTTTCTTCCTGGCGTTTGCAATGACAACAAAATGGCTCACATGACCGCCTACAATGTACATCTGCATTGCTGTGAAGGCGTCCAGATCTGTTCTATATTTCAAAGTCATATTCTTGAAGACACTGTATCCACCGGGCTATTTGACCTTTAGGGTTCTTGAAATTTAGTAGCCAGCGTAATAAAGCATAGTTGGTTCTTAGAATAAAATGTCTGCCGTAAAAATAGGAGTGGAAGCGTAAAATTGCCTTCACCATGGCCAAAAGCTCCCTGCATGTAAAACAGTAATTTTTCTCAGGCATATGCAATATATTACTGAAATATTCTAGTGGTCTTTTCTTCCCAACTTGAACCTGAGATAACACAGCTCCAATGCCCACATCACTAGCATCAATGTCCAAAATGAACATGCCGTCAATTTTCGGGAAACCCAAGACTGGTGGAGATATCAGAATTTCCTTTAGCTTACGAAAAGCATTTTCACACTTAGTGGTCCAATGAATTTTTATTTTTGCCTCAGTCAGTTCATGTAGTGGCTTGATGATTGTGGTGGGCACAGGTACAAATTGATGGTAGTATGCACATAATCCCAGAAAACTCCGCAATTCTGTTTTGTTGGCTGATGTCTCTTAATTTCTTATTGCTTTGATCTTCACAGGGACTGTTTCGACTCCATTGGCATATACTATATGTCCCTGAAAATTTATTTTCTTTTGGAACAAATAACACTTCTTGGGAACCAGTTTTAAATTGACTGCACCCACTTTCTGGAATATAATCTCTAAGCATGATAGGTGGTCTTCAAATGTCCTTCCTGTCACAACAAACAATGCCATCTCGGTAAACCTAACAAATGTCCAAAGGCAAAACTTTTTCCATCAGGTGTTCAAAAGTGGCAGGTGAATTACATAGCCCAAAAGACGTAACTTTAAAGAGCCAGGTTCCTTTCCCTTGGCCACAAAATGCAGTCTTCACTTGGTCCTATGGAGCCACCTCGCACTGCCAGTACCTACCCATGTCCAAAGTAGAAAACTACTGTGAATATGCTACGCTGTTTAATGAGTCCTCCATCCTTGGAAGTGAATAAGAGTCTTTCTTGGTCACATTATTAAGCTGGTGAAAATTTACACAAAACCTCAGAAAGTCACCTTTATTCTTTACAAGAACTAGTATTAGGGATGACCATGGACTAAATGATGGTTCTATCACATCTAGATCCTTCATTTCCATCAGAATTCCCTAAACTGCCGTATGCGAAACTAGTGGCAGTCATCTTAGTGGCTGCTTTATAGGCCTCGCATCTCTTGCGCCAATGTGCTGGCAGGGACATTAGTCCATTCAAGGTCATTTGCTCCGCATGAAAAAGGCATTCCTATTCCTCTGAAATAATTCAAAGACAGCCTTCTGCTGTCGCTAGTTACAATTTTCTTTTGTTCTCACTAACAGTTCCTCCAGTATTTCTGGTAAATGACATTCTATTTGTTTTACTCTAGAATCTTCTGGAACATTTGCAAGTACTTGTGTGACCTGCTTGCAAACACCTAAAATACCCCCTCCTCGAGACAAATAACATTATCAGACAAATTTATCATTCTAACTGGGAAACTGTTAGAATTAGAAGAGGCCAATGTCCTCGCCACAATGACTTTACTTGACAGGAAACTAATGCTCTCTGACAGCTAAATTAGATCCAAACATCTAACAAACTTTCTTTGACATCTGCCTGTAATGATAATTTCACTATAAGCAGGCGGCACAGTGGGTTGACCAGATACTACTGGGCAGCTAACTAGGGATGACAAATCATGCCGGACACCACCAAGTCTCTACTGCCTACCCTTAGCACACCAAGTCGAGTATCGATACAGCACCTCAATCTATGTAGTACATCAAGAACCAAAAAAAATTCATCCTCTATTTCTGCTATGTAAACATTGTGCTCTATGCTAAGGTCACCAAGTTTCATGATCATTTTTCTCTTACCGATAACTGGTGTGGTCTCACATGTTATTGTAGTCAAAAAGAACTGTTTCATGCTGTGTGGTGAGCCGTGGGGGGGAAGCCCCAAGGATGTCTGGTCTCTCTACTGTTATGGTCGCCCCAGTAACGATGACCATCTAGCAAGTAACATCATTCAGGCTCCCCTCCTCAAGTATTGCATCCCAATCCTGTTTCACTGACTGTACATGTAAGAACATTGGGGCCTTCCCTCCAGCATTCACGGACCTTTGCCCCCTTAAGATCGGTGTTTACAAGTTTTCTGAATGTATTCTCACCTGCCTCTCGCTGCCTCTTTTCTCGCTTCTGCTACTGCTATTGTGGGCAGTAGCCTCTCAGGTGGCCCAGCTGTCCACAAGACCAACACTAAGGCCTTTTAAGAAGAGGGCGGCGGAGCTCTCTAGCAGAGAACCTGGAAGCAATGTGTCTTCATAAACATCTCCATCTCCTTCAGAGTCTTCTTGATGGCCTCGTCTTTGTTCAGCGTCACTACCCGTACTGGTCATCAGAGTGTGACTCCCTGTCTTGCTGACTCCACCTCCAGAGATCAGGCTAGGGCCTACTGCATGTTTTGGGGTGCAACCAGACGTACCACTTGTCGTACCTTTGCGTCGGTAATGGCATCTATGAAAAAGTTGACTGCAAGGATGTTGTGCACCTCCTCGGGATACTCCTCCAGATAGGTGGGAGAACCGCACAATGTCTTGCCATAGCTCCTGCAGTAGCTCTCCTGGTCGCTGGGTGCAGCTTCGCATTTGGGCATGGTGAGCACGTAGCAGGTACTGGTCGCCAAAACGTAGTTCCACGGCTGACACCAATGTGGAGTATTCCAGTCGATATTGCTCTCGCAGAGATTGTAGTATGCTTAGTGCAGGGCCTCTCAGTACTGCAGCAAGATAATACGCCCACTGTTCGGTTCCAGTCATTAACGGTAGCGACCATTTTTAATTGGTCTTAGTATTCACACCATGAAGTCTGGTCATCATAAAGGACGGGCTTAGTAGAGACCCCTTCCCCACTCCTGGCTACACAACAGCAAAGCTGCATTTCTTCTTGGGTTCCTCATAGGTTGCTGTATTGGTTTCGAATTGCACTACTACTTCACTTTTCTCGGTTGCCAATGTGGTGGTGGCAGAATTTCTCAGCTACAGAAATTCCTGCCATTCCTTCTTCACATTGCACTCATTTTGTTCTCAACACTGCCCATCCTCTAACTGACGCTGTCCATTCCTTCATTTACAAAGCCAACTTTCATATTCACTAACTCGCTAATGCCTTCTCTTTTCCTGTCTACATCCTTATTAACAAAGTCAATTTTCTTGTCTACATTCTCATTAAGAGTATATTTTCTTACCCAATAAATCACTTACATTAGTTATCTGGCTATTTACAATCTCGTTTACACTTGCTATTACTGAACTAATTTAGTTACTTACAATTTCATTCACAATTTCTTTTACACTAATAATTTGGCTACCTAGTCCCTCAATCAATGATCACAGTGATTCGAGTTCTGCAGACATTTTCCTTGTAAACATTTAATGCGTCAGTTGTACAAAAGACTTAATTATTTTCAGAAACAGTTATTCCAATTAATTAATTTCATTGAAAACACTAACTACTTACCTGTAGCATAACTTTATTTACAACTGATAAATTGGCACAGCCCACACTGCTGCGCAGTGCACCTGCGCACCCTACGGGTCGACTTTGCCCCATCAGCAAGTGTTGAGAGCATTTGGGGCAAGTCTAAAACGGCATACATTTATTCCAGTGGCTACAAGGTGAAAGAGTCACTACAGGATCGCAGCACCCCTGCGACCAGTGACGTCGCAGCCGCCGAATGTCAAGAGGTGGTAAACTTGTCATCAGTCTCCACCCAGGGCGATAAGAAAAGCATAGTGGAATAACTAACCCCTGTGCTGGAAGGCTACCAACCCCTGCACCCCTTTGACAGCCTCAAAGCTGGGATTTCGACCATATAAGGATTCCCGAAAATGCTCTTGACAGAGTTCGTCAGCCTGCCGACCACAGAGGTTGGAGGGCTCTTCTGGGTCTACATAAGGCCTCTACCTTTCCTAGCTTGAAGAAGGCCAGCCTTCCTCTCCAGCAGCTTACAAAAGCAACTCCTGCACTTACCCCTCAGCAAGCGGATAAAACCTGGAGGGAAGAACCAGAGGTAACTTCGTCATCCTCATCTTGCACCCTTTTACCCAAGTCACTCCTTGACTTCAATGGTAGCAGGTCGCCGCGACATCCCTGGTGGACAACCACCCCTCAAGTCTCTAGTTTGCTGTAAATTGCGACAATTAGTTATTTTTGGAGCTAGTTTTGTTTGAGTTAAATTTTTATTCAGGTTCGCCTTCACCTGATGTAACTTAAATTATTAATTTTTATTACTCTATTTAGAATTATACAGAACCAGATACCTATTGTTTCCTTGAAGCATAAATAAAAACTCTACGTAAACCATAAACTTTGGTGAGGTGGTCATATCGCACCCCTTGATCATTTGTACTTTCTATGACATTCTTTGTTAGTGTAGTTTCATTTACTTGGCTCTAAACCAACTAAGCATTACCATGGAATAAGTGCGAGTGGGCCGAACCCCTCGGATTCCTGGAGCTTGCAAAGGTTATAGTCTGAATAAGACCCAAACTCCTAGAGCATGTCCGGTACACCCACACCTATCTGCGGTAGCACTCCAACACTAGCCCATCACATCTCTCTATCAGTGCCTCGGAGTGACTGAGCAAGACACTCCCAAAAAGACTGCACCTCGATGGCTACGAAATGAGCGAGCTCATTCAATGAGTTGGTATATGGGAAGAGCCTTATCTAGTGAGAATTTATTATTTGTATTGTATTATAAGATTGGTTAAATTAATTAATTCACATGACTAACAAGGGAGGAGGACAGAATAGCTGAAACAGTCGCAGAGCTCGACGATTCCTAAAGAGGCAATTACCCAATTAAGTAAGGCACCGTAAGTCGACTACTCACAAGACTGCACCCCCTCCACATCTACCAGAAGTCAGTGTTAACCAACCCAGTAGGATAACTCTTTACATCGCCTGCAAACACGAGACATATTTGGATCCAGTGCTAGGCATCTGTTGGTTGTGGCAAAGCTACAAACACATTAGTTATTTGGACCCTTCTACACATAAACTTAATGCGAAGCCACCTGCGCCATCACAATTCAGTAGCACTACTCCAATAACAATGTGTAAGATAAGAACTAACCGGGAAGGTTCTTAATATCATCATACCCCAAAAACTATACGAAAACCCCGGACAGCATCTCCTCCTTATAACTTTGTTTCCACTCGTAAGCCTATGAGGCTGGCACCCTATAGGCGTCACGGTGACGAGCAAGGAGTAAGAAACTATCTGGGACTACATTAAAATCATCCCCATTCCATTGTCATTTACATCCCCACTTTAATTGTTAATTTTTTTTGTTTGTTATTCCCTCTTGTGACAGCTGGCTTCCTGTATTTTCACGGCCTTCACGGTGAGCAAGGTCACGCTCCCTGGGAGGGAGAGGTTTTTGATTAAGCTCACCCTGGGGTTTGATTCCCCTCCAACCAATTTCAACCCTTCTTTCAGGCGGTATCCCATTCCCCAATGTGGACAATCCTCAACTTCCCAGGCAAAAAACCCCCATCAGAAACTTATACATCGCCGAAGGGTTCACCTGCCTTATCCTGGAGGGAAATCAGCACTCCTTACGTTTCCACCCAAACTTAGAGCAAAGTTGTAGGCGTAGAAGAAAAAAAAGGAAAACAAAAAGGGAGAGTGTATCAGAGTTTGTGAGGGATGGAGGTTTTAATAAAAATAAAATAACTAAATTCAATAATTATATTTATACTCAATGCTGCAAACAGGCAAATATCTGTTATTTACTGGTCTGGGCATCGTATTAACTCATTATTATTCTTATTGTTCACAATATTTAATTACTATCTCCATTTCAGTTAAAGTCTTTATAATAGTCTTTACTCTTGCTAAATTAGCAGACGACTGTATTTGAATCATTGCAGAGAAGTACAGATACCTTCTAGTGTGGGTAAAATGTTCTTAAATTGATTAATGTCCCTGCCACCACATTAATGCAAGGCCTATAAAGATGCCACCAAGACATTAAATATCCCTTAAATTGCTCAAATTATTTCCCACAAGTTTAGTTAAAACTGTATTTCCATCATCCCTAATGTCTTTTCACTCACGCATCCAGTCCACAGTCACACACATCAGTCCCACTCTTCAATGCACACAAGCTCGCCTATGAAGTCTCGAAGATCGCTGCAGTCATTCCTTGCCGCTCCAGAATCGCCCAACTGTCGCACGAGACATCAAACTCTCGGCTCTTAATCACACTCCCCTCAGAGGTCTGCATGTGGTATTTATACTTTATGTAGATGACATAAAAAATGTTCTCGGCAATCCAAGTTGTTACAGGCAAGGTAATGGTGATGCTGAAGACATTCCTAAATGATAAATGGAGAAATAGGAGGTTCTAAGGTTCAACAAGGCATGAGCTGCGATAAGTTTATCGGCGTATGTGGCAACATCCTTTATAATAGGTGGTTCGCATTATCTAACATTACAAATTTGACCTACAGCTATCCCCTCCCACACGAAGGAAACACCATGTAACGCTGCGATTTTTCCTATATGATTATTATCTTATCATTATTACTTTTTTGGTTTTGGACTATTTGGTTGTGGTGTCAATTAATTAAGATAATTTTCAAATTAAGATTTAATATATGATTTAAGCAAAGTGCTATGTAATTTTAGTTATGTCACAAGGTTGCTCAAATAGATATAATTTAGAGGTTATAGCTGTTATTGTTGTTATTAATTTTGTCCTAAGAGGTTATCAGTTATTGCTATTGTTATTCTTTATTGGTCCTTAAAGGGTATATATAGTCCATTCACACTTTCTTCAGCCTTTTGGAATCAAACATTTGAAAAATCACCCTAAGCGTAACATGTCAACCTGTTGTGTTCAATCACTTGTATTCCAAAATTATATAACCCTGTGATTAACTTTAAAGTACTGTGTTCTTGAATAGATTAATAATCTACTTAGTATCTTCTATAACTTATAATATTCATTTTGTACTAAATACAAATTAACAACAGCGAGAACAGCGATGTGTTAGCAATGGCTGATAAGAAATAGTTCACAGTTACAATATTATTTTAACCTCGTTTTTATGTATACTATTTGTAAATTAAACATTGCCAAATGATATATTTGTATTGTTACGTAGCATTGACGGAAACACATTTTATTGCTGCAGTAAAAAATTTCAGTGGAAATTACCGTGCGTAGGCTCGCTCTAGTGACACTGTTTTTTTTTCATCCGGAAGAAAACTTTAAGCTAAGCAGATCTTGTCGCTCTCTCTCGTTTTCTCTCTTTTCTCTCTCTTCTCTCTCTCTCTTGGGAAGTTTGTACCACCTGTGTGGCAGGAAAAGTATAAAGCTTGTTATTTCAAATTTCAGCACATTTTCTACTAATTACAGCAACAATAATGATATTTGAAATTGTAATTTACAACTTAAATGAGATTTTATTGTTTAAATACCTATTATATGTAATTTAGATGAGATGTGATGGCACGACACTTACAAATCCAGCAGGTTGGCAGACGTGGTGTGGAAAGGAGAATCTACAATCACGCGCTTGTCCCAACCCAACCCAATATGGCGGGCGATTATACACATTGCCTTACGACTGGGACTGGGGAAGAGGTCTCTCCAGTTGTCGGGCGGCTTGAGCTTGTTCCCGAGGGGTTAGATGTAAGTTGACGCTGGGTTACAGCTCAGGTTGGACTATGAAGCAATAGCTGCCTTCCTACCTCACCAATTTGCACCACTCCTATGGGTATATGGCATAAAGGTAGGTACTAAAATCAGCCCCGCTAAGGAAGAGCAAGAGACGAGGATCCCTAACTAGGTGTAAAGCCATTTGTGGCCGAGCCAACCAGAGTCGTACCCGACTACTCCAACAAGTCAGCAAACATTTTCATGTTTAATGAAATATCACTTCTGTAGCACCCCATAAGGAGCCTTCCAAAGACTGGTTTCCAGTTTGAAGTACACCACAAATACTGATGCTCCAACTCCCCAGCCGGCATTCAGCGAATGTCGCTTTCACAACGCCACCAATTGAAGAAACACCAAACATTTTTGCACAGAATAATTCAAAGTAATCTAAACATTTTGATGTGTACAAAAATTCCCTAATTCTCAGAAAATTCCCCGTTTTCCCTAGCTGTTTGAAATTCCATGACTTTTCCCTGTTTTCCAGGTTTTCCCCTGTTTGTAGTCACCCTGAGTTTCCTAGAGTGTTGGCCATATAAGACTTACCTTTGGTGCATCTAGGAACGTTTGACAAACCACCTCGCCTTATGTCCATCTGGCGTAACTTCTGCTCGGAAAATGCTTGCTACAGATGCCGCCCTACCCTTCCTCTGTTCGTCGCCTTGACCACATGACATCAGCCAGCCTGCCTCGTAACACCAGAGCACACTTCGGGACGAAGATGAATGAACAATATTTTGTAACCTTCTAGATACTTTTGAATAAAGTATAAAACAGGGTCTCACCCAGGATCGGGGAGAAAGGACTGGGTTTCAATGTAGATAAGAAATGCTGTTCCTGAGGACCTTTAAAGTGGTAGAAGACAGCTTGTCGCCATTTTAATAAGTTAAACAATCATCTAATCAAATTAAATAATTACTGAAAATGTAAATTGTGAGGAAATATATATATTATTTAACATAGTGATATTTTTGATACACAATTTTTATCTTTATAGCTGCTGAGGGAAAAGTACTTATGTAATGTTTTTTTGATATATATAAAAAAGGTAAATTCATGTACAATCTTTACCTGGAACAAACCCAAACCCTTTTTTTTTATAACATTGGGGGAATCTCGAGTCTTTTATATATTTCCACCTTCATTGAGGAGACACTGTGTGTTGGCACAAACCATCACACACAGGATAGAGAAAACTGCACCACTCTGCTTCCTCAATGCAGAGTAATCAAAAGGTGCAGTAAAACAGGAATTTTTAAAGTAGAGAAATTTGTAACAAAAAATGATTTTGGGTTTGCTCCAGTGCTCGTCGGGTGACATAAATTAGGGTGAGTCAAATGCATCAACAAAATGACTTCTAGAGGTATTGCCCGCATAGCTAGGATCCAGAACCTGTCAAAGGATGCCCTTCAAAATTTACTTATGGATGCCGGGGTGTCGTTCAAGCCAGACGACGGGATCAAAATCTTACATCAGCTGGTAAGGAAAGGAGGCATAGCTGCTCAACAAGAGAGTGAGTCCAGCACAATTTGCATCTTCAAACTTCCTAAGTATTTATCTTCACAGTTAGTAGAAAATTTTGAAGTTGTTCACAGCTTAAATTTAAAATCTGTTATTAAATGATTAGTCCAAACGTCTAGAGTCATGTCACTGAAAATCTGTGAAATTGTCTTGCTATATGTGGCCATAATATTCAAAATGCCAGAGCCTTTGCAACATGTAGTAGGGCAGGCATTAAATGAAAGTACATCATTTAGTGACTTCAGTCAGGTAATTTTACGACAAATGGGTTCACCAGTAGCTATAGCGCACCAGCATATGAAAATACTCAAAAAATTTCAAAGTCCGCATGAATCAATGCCGCAATTTGTAAGTGAGACCATTGGATGGGTAGAAGTGTTAAGTTTGCTGTGTGCGGAAGCACATTTGGTTGAGATAAAGATTTTTCAATTTATTGCTGGAAAATAGTAAATATTTTACTTTTGCTTCCAAGCCGAAAATGTTAAAAGAATTATCAGCATTACTAATGCAAGTGGAATTAAAGATTGGTGATTTAGACAAAGAGAGCAAAAAACTGTAACACAGAAGCAGCAATGCCAAATTTGTTTTCAAACTAACCATCAGATAGCTAAATTCTTCTATAAGACACAAAAGGGCAAAGGAAATTCTGGTCAGGCAAAAACTAAGCAAAAATGTCAGGTTTGCTTTTGAACTAACCACCCAATGTAGAAATGTTTTTATAGTTAAATGGAATGTGATAGGAAAGAAAAATTGCTAGAAAATGGGAGCCAGTCAGACGAAAAGGTAAAGTCAGAAGTTACAGAAGTGTCAGACGATAGTAAAAATGTAAAAGAAATAATTTGTTACAGAATCGGTAATCCTGATCAAGTCAAATTTAGTTGTCCATTAAGGGGAAAGCCTGAAGAAATAAGCACCATTATGAACGCAAATTTATATAATAAAAATGGTCTGCTATATGTCCTGCTTGTGATTGCCAATTTAACGGTATCAGCTCTGGTAAACTCCGGAGCTTCTGCGATGCTCATAAAAATGAAACTTTAAATAAAATCATGCGTGAAGCACAGATGGGAACCATACAGATAAAACGGGGCAAGTCGTCGGTTTTTTTCCTTAGCCGATGGAGGATTGATCAAGTCAAGTTCAATAGCTGTAATAAAAATATAGATAGAACATTTTTCACAAAAAGTAGTATTCCGTGTGTTTGAACATCTGTCAGATGACATGATATTAGGTATCAATATTTTTTGGGCAGTACGCATGCATGCATTGACGTAGCAAAGAAGATACTATAACTAATTTTTTCCCCTGAAACAAAAGTTAATTTACAAGTAAAACCTTCCCATTTCCATAGAATTAAGTTGCTTCAACATTCTGAAGAGGTAGTTCAAGCGTTAGATCATTTTAAAATGGAATATAATGAATGAAGTGCTTACGTCAGGGGCACTAAAGAAAGACCAGTAGTGTTAAAACTCAAAGATAATAAACCCATAGTATGCGCGCCCTATTGTGTGTCAGTACCTAAAATTAATGTGTTTAAACAATTGATCACAGATTTAAAAGAACAGGGAATCATATAAAATTCTACTAGCCCATATGCGAGACAGTCATTTTTATTGCCCAAGAAAACCGCGGGACAACATAGAGTCAATTGCGATTATCGAAAATTCAATAAGAAGTTGTATGTCAATTCCTATCCCGTACCCGTCATGGAAATGGTATTTCAGCATTTGCAAGGGGCGAAGTATTTCACCATTCTGGATTTAAATTCAGCGTTCTTACAGTGCGAGCTACACCCTGATAGTAGGGCACCGTTAGCTTTTTGTATACCATGGGGCTTATATCAGTGGACGCGTTTGCCTATAGGGGTAAAATCTGGAACCCTGTATATCTGAAGAGTGTTAAATCACCTATTAGGAAAATATCTGTATAAGTTTGTGTTCACGTACATAGACGTGTGCATTTACAGTAATACATTACAGGAATATCTGAAACACTAACGGCTAGTACTACACGAACTGCATAAAGCAGGTCAGATAGTAAACCCAAAAAAATAAGTTGGGCACAACAACACATGCAATATTTGGGATTTATAATTTGAGGGAAGTTTACTCCTTTTACCGGAAAAGGTAAAATCATTGTAAATTTTCTACAGCCTAAAAATTTAAAAGGAGTACAAGGGTTTTTAGGGATAGTAACGTTTTATAAGTCTATACCGAATTTTTCCAACCTTACAGAGCTGTTAAACAAGCTAAAAAGAAAAAAATTTACTGTTTGAGTGGAACGAGCAGGAAAATGCTTTCCAAAAATTGAAAGAAAAGCTAGCAAATCCACCAGTATTTCATCTGCCAAATTTTTTCAAGGAATTTGTTTCTGCATTGCGATGCTAGTTCAATAAATACAGGAGCGTGATTAAATCAAAAACAAGACTGACATTCTGTACCCATAGTGTACGCTAGTAAATTATTGACGCAGGCATAACGGAAATATACAATATATGAAAACGAATGCTTAAGATGTAATTTGCGGATTATTTAGACCATAAACCGTTCACGTTGTACAAGGACCACCAAGCGCTTAGTTGGTTATAAAAATCTCAAAAGCCAACATTTCGATTGATGAGGTGGTTGGTAAGGCTAGTCCGCTTGAAGTTTAATGTACTGACATGTGACATATTTTTGTGCAGTTGGCATGCGCTCTCTACTTGCACCTTTGCCCCATCATCAAGTATCTTACGCTCATTTGGGCAAGTCTGCAGCGCATTATTATACTAAAGCATGTGCCTACTAGAGCTACAGGCATCTCATAAACTGAAATTACCCACACATGATTAATAAAAATATAATAACTAATTAAAGCAGTCAAGTGGTCATCCTAACCCCACCCCGAGAAATTCAAATCTCAAAGAGCCACCGACATTCTGAGCAGGAATAAGCAAGTTCAAGGGTTTGCTGTAGGAGCGCAGCACCCATTCTACAAAACCGCCACAACCTCCAGAGCCTTTAGCATAGGCCGTAAGATAAGGTGCCATACCAGACACGAAAGCAGACATGAAAACACCAAGACAAGACTGCCACTTAGCATTAATGCCATATTGCAACACATGAATGAATCTTCCTCTCTTTTCATTCGAAATCCGAGCTGTACGGTGAATCCGCTTCACCCCCAAGAAACGAGAACGTCGGTGACGTACGAGACGCCTCAACGGGCAACGGTGAAGCCTCCGGCGACGACGGAATCTCAATAACCTCGTCCGAAACTTCCTCTTTAACAACAACCGCTTGCGCTTTCAACCAAAACGGCGTCTCTGCATGCACCTCCTGTACACAATTAATAAACCAATCATCACGTAACGGCTGATCGTTAGAAACAAACCAAATAGGTTTATGCCATAGTAGTAAATTACCAACAGCACCCTTAACAGGTAAACGAACACTTAAACCTTCACATAACCGCTTTATTATTGACATGCACTGAAAATTAGCATTAAATTCCTCAAAAACAATAACATCATAAGAAAGGTCCAAATCGCCAAATGCAAATTTACCACAGTCAGGATAGAAAATTTTACAATCACCGAGAATAAGGTTACAAGCAGATGACTTACCAACACTGGAAGGTCCAAACAAATACAATTTTGTTTCTTCTTATGACGCCATCCAGAATTAACCCACGAGTTATGCCATTCAACAACAGTATTGAACCAGCCAAAATAGTTAATGCAGCATATGTAAATAAGGACGATAGGTCTTGGACTGTAAAGATTGTTGATATAGGAGAGTGTTACATTTTGTTGTCTTTTTGTACCGTTTTGGTCTTCAAGGAATAACCGCTAAAGCAGGTAGTGGTTTGTTGGAAATGTGTTTCTTCAGGAAGTCCCATACTCAAAAGGATCCTGCACCTAAGGAAATTAGTGACATTGACTCTCGTGATATAATATGTTGGAAGACTTTTCCAGTTCATGAAGGGAAGATCGATAATACTGCTGTTATTAGCATATTTGGTAACGCTTCCATGTTTTCTCGTAAGAAAATGAAGTTTGAGCTTAGTGATCAGATTTGGTTGTATCGTAAGCTGGTTGGTACGACTGGTGACATGCATATTCATGGTCATACTGAATTGTATTTTAATCCATAATAAATCTTTTTTGCCGTAATAATCGGTTTATGTTATGTTCTTTACCTTTTTTTACTAACTCATTGTTCCCACTTGGGAACAGATAGCGGTATTTCAAATTCAATTCTAGACCATCAGAGCATTACCAATTAAATTGTGACAATTTAATTGTGTCAACATTATACTTCACGTTAACTAACTTTTTACAGGATGCCTCCTCCTGATCTAGTATTTTATGACTTAGCTTCCTTTATTCATATAATTAATTTAAGATTTATTAAGCGAGTACGGACTCACCATGTTTTCCTAAAGACTTAATAAAATGTAATTATTTTTGCACCAGTGATTTGGAGAGTAAATTATTTCATGTGTACGTATTTTTCGTTTTGCCATTTGCTTAAGAAAAACTTATTTGATATTAAGAATTTTCAATTCATATTGAATTCTCCATTAAGAATTGCTGGCAGTAAATAAACCACAGGTGCGACAAGTAACGTGCACCCCTACGACAAAATACACACACCAACAGATTAGCAAGCCAAGGCCTGCCTTTAAGGTAGTTCATCGGGAGCGCCCCTCTGCAGTTAAACAAATCCATAACTTAATTATTTAGACCAGACCTAGTCTGAAAAGGCTAGAAGAAGAACTAAACATCCTTAAACTGAATTAATTTCGGGTGGGTGCTTCGCCCATATCTCAGACAGATATACGCCCTTCTCAGTCGGTCCCAGTCTGAATAAGGCCTGACAGTGATACTGAGATTGGTGGTACCGTTGCTTGGTTTGACACGCTAGGAAACTTTTAATTACTTGTTCATCTTTCTGGTTACTATAATTTTACTCAATACCTTACCCAGAGCATGGCAGACGAAGTAGCTTACGTAGACGAGCTCTCAGAGAAACTATAAGACCACCGAGTACATTAAATTCAGAAGAAAGTGAGAATATTAATAAAGTAAAACTGAAAAAATAATGCTTATTAACCAGGAAAACTTCTTGAAAGGGTCAAATTATACATATGCAGACAGACAAGGTGCACAATTCAACTTATTAGGCAGGAAAACTACTTAGCAGGGTTCCACTGTAATATATTTACTGAGAACTATAATTTGCCTGTAAATAATTCCTTGCATTCATCGGACCCACTCTTTGGGCCACTTATTTAATTTCCAGGAGCAGACCACCCTGCAATTGCTTTAATTTGAAGCAAAGGAAATGCATTACAAGGAATTGATATTCCATGCAATACAATTATTCCACTAACACCCCGTCACCAGTATCACTGCCCTGCAATGCCACAACCGACATTGGCCGCTGTGCCAACTGTCAGTCATCCAGCAGCGGACTGCACCACAAACTTCTACGTCCCAGGTACAGTGCCCGGTTAAGTGACATTACTAGAGTAATTGATGACTTCGTCCCAAGTCAGAAACCAACACATCCCACAATTCACAACAGTCATCTCCCGGAAATAGAATAAATTCATGTAACCATTGCCCCTATGTGAAAGCCACCTATGCCCCCTTTGCAAACTAAACCCGTACCTTACTTTGAAGTATCTGAAAGTGATCAAATCCCCAGCTTTTGGTCTAGAGGAACCTCGGGTGATTTTAACATTAGGATTTATCCTTCTTTCACCTTGGACTAGGCCAACAGTAGGGAATTGTAGACCAATCATCTTCCCAAAGTGGAGGACCACCGACCCAGCTGATTTTTATATTGTGTTTATCCTGAGCTGACCTGGGCCGGTCTAACCACCAAGGAGGTAAAGAGCAGATACCCCAAAAGGGACTAGAGATTAGGGTTTCATATATGCTTCTGGCGGGTGAGCATGCAACACTCCCAGTAGAGTAATTAAACCTCACTATTTTTCAGACTTTGAAGAAGTGGGAAAAATTCACAACAGTTAACCTCTCCCCCAGGACTTCAATACAGCTCCCGGAATGTGGGCCTAAGCAGTTATAATTCAGATATACCCATCCTCCAGGCTTCAGTACAACATATTGGCGGGATCTATAATTTGGTCGCAGACGCGCTGTCTCGCAAGTACTGCACCGAGGAGTTTGAGCTAGAAGAGTCGGTGCAAAATGGGGCACCTGTAGAGTGTGTATCAAGGGTAGACAGTCAGCTATTAGAACCAGAAATAGGAAACAAGAAGTTCAAAATTAAATATGATACAAAAGTTTCCCATTGTGTTTACTGACATTAAAGGCGACCAAAATTCTGATACGGAATGTAAGCAAATTTCGTCTGAAATAAAAAATGGAAATTCACCTTAAGTTATTCATAAAGGATTTTCTGGAGAATGGATGAGAGAAGGGAAATTCAGAGTTTTCGTACCTGAAAATTTGAGGGTGATGGTATTTAAATATTACTATGAATCTTATTGTGGAGGGCACGTAGGGAGTGACAAGACCATCAGTCTCGTATTAGAAATTTTTACGTAGCTGGGAGTACGTACCTACCTTGAAAACTGGGTAAAAAGTTGTGATATGTGTCAACACTCTAAACCTAAAAACCAGAAACAAGAAGGCCAATATGCTGGTACAGTAGCCACGTATCCTTGGGAACGTGTGAATTTAGACGTAATACGTCCTTTGACCCAGAGTACCTCGAGTTATGTCTATGTCCTAGATATTTTCAACAAATTTAGTTTATTTTTTCTGCTATAAAAGCAGTATAAATCTGTAAGGCAGTAGTGCAAAGGTTGAATAGTGTATTTGGATCACCCGTATATGTAGTAACAGACAACGGTACATATTTTTTGTCATAATAGTTCAGAGATTTGAATTTTATATGGGGGTAAAAAGGTTCAGACTGCTCCGTATCCCCCACCGGCAAATTTAGTAGAACAGGTGAATCTTAATATTATGATTGCCTTATGCTTCAGTCAGATATGCAGTGTCACTGGGATGACATATTATATTTATTATTTTTGTGTTTTAATAATATAGTTCATAGTGCACATAAGTATGCATCAGCTGAAGTGCTTTTGGGGAGACGATTGATGCACCCATTAATAAATATGTGTTCACTCCACTGTATTTGTTTGGAAAATGTGAATAACAAAAAACTCTAAGAAATATGGGCGAACGTGACACGTAACTTAATTACTTATCACAAAAAATGGAACAAAAAAAAAAGTAATGTAGCTTACAAAGGTATAACCTTAAAACCGGCTGATTTAATTTTAGTCGAGACTGACCACCTCAGTTCAAAGATTGATTGTTTTAGTGCTAAGTTGGGCATGAAATGGCTCAGGCCGTTTTAGATTGTTTGGTTCCTTTCGCCCATAACAGTATTGATTGAAGATCCACATTCTCCCAAATATGAAAAGGTTCATCTCCCAATGCAAAAGATATCATGTACCCACAAGTTAAAGGGGCTGTCCCCTAACCCTTTTGAAAATCCTAATACTGTTTTCATCAGTGGATGTAAAATAATATATAAAGTAACCAAAAATTTAAAAGTTATTGTATTTTTAAATGAGTAATACTTTCCAGTGTATTTTAAGGACATTTTAGAGAGAGTACAAAGGTTTACTATATAAGGAAATATACTCTACTCACTGGATAAATGGCTGAATTAGTGTATATAAAATTCACAAGTATTTAAAAGAATTATTATTCCCGTATGTGTGTGTATAACGTATAGTTAACATTATTGATTTCATATGTGGATAAAAATATGTGTAAAGGATTTAAATAACAGCTGAAAGTAACGGTTTTTGTTCAACGTTTCGTTCAGTTAGACCCTGGTGCCTGTCTGTATTATGATTGCTGCTATCATCGTGACCCATGCCGAAAGGAGCTTGGGGTAACGACCTGGCCAGCCTACGCCTCAAGATTTCTGAACGAGTGGTCGACACTGCGGGTCGTATTCAGGGGAGGAATGCGATGGCTATGCCTGTAAATCGACTGGAAGTTAAAACCTACAGAACCCTAAAATGGAACTTGCTATAAGTATTGGCTGTAAGGTATGCTTACTTATGGTGTGTCGGGAAATGTTCAACGGACCATCTCACCTCGCACTGCCCTACCCCTCACCTGTTCGTCGCCTTGACCACGTGATGTCAGCCAGCCATGTACCACCAGAGGACACCTCCAGACGAAGACGAACAAACAACATTTTGTAACCTTCTAGATGGTATTGAATAAAGTATAAATATATGGTCACACCCAGGATCGGGGAGACAGGACTGGGTTTTAATGTAGGCAGGAAATGCTGTTCCTGAGAACCTTTAAAGGAGGGGGGCTTGCCACCCTTATAATAAGTTAAATAATCATGTTACCAAATTAAATAATTATTGAAAATGTAAATTGTGGGTAAAGATATATAATATTTTATACACAATTATATTTTTGATACATAACTTTTATCTGTATAGCTGTTGGGGAAAAGTACTTTAATAATGTTTTTCGATATACAAAAAAAATAATTAATTTACAATCTTTTCCTGGAACAAACCCAAACGTTTTTTGATAACATTGGGAGGCTCTCAGATCTTTTCAGAGTTTTCACGTCTGTTGACTGATTTTCTTCACCTCTTCCAACTGCTGAAGAGGTGACAGCTAGAGCCACGCACTACGTGAAGTTAGGGAGAGTATTGCAAAGATAATTCCGGGCTGCCTGTTGTGACGGTTACGGTTTCCTTTAAAGAGGGAGAGGTGTTTGGAGCTAGAGGATGAGAATGCAGATGACAGGAAGATGTACAAAGTGGGAAGGGTGATGAAAAAAAGGTGAAAAAGAGAGTAGGGGGGTGGAAGAGAGCTTCGAGCATTGACCACGTACAAGGAGAAACTTGGGAGGGGGGGGGAAGCTTGGTCCTGTGTGGGCGTGGTTTGATGGTGAGAGGAAAGGAGAGTAGCGGTGTGGGCAAGGCTGGAGGATGGAAGGTGGAAGGGAGCAAAGCAGTGTGGGACACATATATACTAGAACCAGCTTCTGCTATACACCCTACACTCTGGAGTGAGGTCAACATCAAAACAGCTGACTGTGAGCTGTTTAGCATGAAGCACGTGCTACTCTCGAGTAAGTGGTTACAGTGCTGACTGCCCTCCTAATGATCAGTAGGTGTTCCTACCATGGTGTTTTGGTTGCTACTCTAGCCTGGTGGATCATGGTAGATTCTAAGGGGGGACGCTTAGGGGGAGGATACCATCTGAGCGGAGGTGTGGGGAGGGGAGTCAAACCCCAAAGTGAGTCGAGCCGTGATCGTTTCCCGTCCGGGGCGAACAATCTTCTTCCCTGCTAGAGCTGCCAAGATACCGGATGCCAGCTATACAGGGGTATGAGTAGTGAGGTGGATTAATCAATAATGATGATGGGGTGCATGATCCTGCCGGAGGGATTGGTGCTCTAAGCAGTGGCCGCTTAGGCCGGCGTGTGGGGACATAGTTCACGGGAGAAGGCCCTACTTGAGGTTTTGGGGTGACTTTCGGTGGCAGTGGAACCCTGATAATCTTCCCGGAAGCCAAATGGACAGTGCACGTATTCTGTACGTCTTTCCCCTCGTCAACCTTGAGCGGGGTTACGACTACTGCGGGCGAAGAAGTCTCCGGATGGGGGTGACTAACAGGCCACAGTTCTAACCATGGCCAACAAGCACCTAAATAGGCATCGAGTTCTGACTCGTAAGCATGGGGGATAAACTGTGAAAAGGGCAGAGGTCTAAATTCTGGCTCCGCGAATGGGGGCGAGTCCTCACACTCAATCTCTGTAATGGTCGCCGCTCTTTGCGCCGGTTACGGTTCTGGATACCACCCTTCTTACTACGCATCTAGACCTGCCTTCTGAACTTTCCACAGACGCGCAGTCCTGGAGGTGCGTCTTATTTAGACTCACCCAAGGCCCTGGCATATAGATATGCAGTCCGGTATTACGACGCCACTGAGGTTACATGAGGGAGCACCAGAAACCCAGGAGCTGCGGTATGCCCTTTCGGACTCGAAGCCTTCTTCAAGCCTTGTCTCCTGTGGAGTTTGGCAGGTTCACGACTGATTCGCAGTGGGGTTTTGATGCAACAACTTTCACTGTTAGAATATTAATAAATGATCGTGGAACTATACGTAAAAAGAAGGTAGAAAGTGGTTACAATTTTACGTAATATTTATTATTACGATTTATGAAAGTGGGAAGTCCCGGTTAGATTATTAGATTATACTGACTAGCTAAAATTGATTAATTATGTTAATTACATCAGGTGAAAGTGAGCCAGGCAAAAGAATAAAACAAACATTATTCTGGTTGCAAACATACGTTAAACTACACTCTTTACGGCATACCCTCTCCAGGGGAATTTTTCCAGAACGGAAAACGTCGCTACGACCTGCTATTGCGGAGTCAAGGAATTTAACTGAGGTAAAAGGGTTGCAGGGTAGAGGAAGTCTGGTTACCTCTGGAGCAACGGGCAGTCTTCTGCAAGCTGCTGGATGTTGAAGCCTTTTCAAGTTGGAGCCATTTCAGGCTGTAGGAGAGGAGAGAGAGAGGTCTTGGTCAGATCCAGGGAGTGTTAGCTGACACATGCGGCTGGCGAGCCCAGCGTCTCTGGCGAGAGGCGTGCTCATACCTCCTTATACAATCTAAAATCCCTTGATCAGCTATCTTCCGGGGGTGCAGGGTAGCGTAGTCTTTCATCGCAGGGGTTGATTTATCAGGATTGCGGCACCACCGCACATTTATTATCTCCCTGCCTCGAGGCGACAACTAATTTACTTACCACCTCGGTCTGAGCGAGTACACTACATGCATGGAGTACACTACATGCATGACTATCACGGCAAATTGTGCACACGTTGGTCACTTAATACAATGGACATAAACACTCACAATTGGAAGTTAAAAATATCTTGCACCAGATTTGGGGAGCTCTAATGCTCAGAGTCATTGGTTGTTATACTCAGTAGGTGAACAAGATATTGCTACACAAGCACATACAAATATAAGCATACATATTAAAATACCCTCCTACAAAACGGCATTCTTTCTTGTATAGGCTGTTCACTGTAAATTGAGCACTTTTTAGGCCCTAACAATAGGCATTAACCCCTAATAAATATATTTTATTGCAGTCCAAAACATTAACTTTTGAGTGTGATGAAATATATACATTAGTCATATTTCAATGTTCACATTAGAAAGTGGCGGAAAGGTAAAAATTAATTGAAAGAAAAAATTTGCAGTACTTCACATATACCATTTCAAAACGTATGAAAATATTTAATTGTGTGCCTACACATCAAATCAGAGTTAATGCTGAAAAGAATAAAAAAAAACTAACCTAGCTATCCCTTGCAGGAGTTCATCTTATATTGTAGGTCTAACAGCTAGTATGTACACTGTGTATCTTTGCTAGAATGTTCAAGGTAAGTTCCTAAGGAATGTTCACTTTAGTCCATGCTGAAAAAACTCTTCCACGACAGCATTCTTCATGTAAGATATCATCACATACACACTTTCAAAACATATGGTGACATTTATAGGTTTACCTACACATCAAGTCAGATTCATGGGCGATCATTACAAAAATATAAAAGCTAAAATGTCATTGTAATGTCGAAGTCTCTGTCTTCAACTTAATTACTGGCACTGTGGTGAGCATCTTTACGTGATTCACTTATGGTAGCCATTAGTGTCACTGTGGTGAGCATCTATTCTTAATGTTACCTACTTAAGTGAAATGTCCGCCACTGAACACTTGAACCGTGAAATTTATAATGTCTATCAAAAGTTGCAGATGTACAGCTTTTTACGGCTGTATAAAAAAAGTTGACTAGCACATAGGCGAGTGACTAATTACAGGTTCATTTACCTCGTTGATTCTTTATACTTGAAACTGTACTGGATACTTTTGAATTTTAATTTAGCCTAAATGTGATTGTTCTGCTTACATCACCATCTTTGGTTCACGGGGCAGTGCAGGGGAGAAAGATCTTCACCCCGACTGCGGCCAGCATAGCTCGTCATGGTACCAGGTCGTGGGCGGCATCAATGGTCTCGGTGGCCAGGTCCTGGGGCGAGGCAGTGAAAGAGATTCACGTCGACTTCCACTGCGGGTGATGTGCCTGTCGAGGCGTAGTGGGTGGTATTGACGTTCTTGATGAAAGACGCCTCTTGCGTAGCAATATGGCGGGGCGGAGCACTTCCAATGTGGCAGCTTGATGTTCGGGTCTGCGGGTATTACAGTTTCGCAGGACCTAGGGACGAAGAACGTCTGTTGCAGATAGATGCCTCGGGTAGCAGTGTTTCCTGTGTAACACGAAGTTGGGACGGAGCACTCTTGTCCAAGCTTGACATCCAGGCTGGCAGGTCTTCCTGCATGGCAGGATCATGAGGCAGAGCACTTCCCACGTGGCAGCTAGACGTCCTGGTAGGCAGATTGTCCTGCGTGGCAGGTTGTTGCTGGGGCGGAGCACTCTTGTCCAAGCTCGACGTTCCGGCTGGCGGGTCTTCCTGCGTGGCAGGTGGTTAGGGCAGACCGCTCTCATGGGAGCTTGACGTCCCGGCGGACGGTTCTTCCTGCGTGGTAAGGGGTTGGTGCAGAGCACTCTCGTCAGAGCTTGATGTCTCGGGTTCCGGTGGTCTAGTGGCATCGTGTACTTCTTCGTCGGAGGACGACTTCGCTGAAGTTGGGATGGCCTTGACTTCTGGCTCCGTAGTTGTACCAGGTGGAGAGGTAGGCTCCTGGATGCTTCCTACCCCTCTCACCAAGGTGCTTCTGATTGCTCACTGATGCGGCTTGATCGGCAGGGTGTTTGACGAGGTTCTCTGTCACGGGGACTCCGCCAGGATAATTCGGAGCAGCTAGATTTTGTTTCGGATGCTACCTTCTCAACATAGCTGCGTGGCATCGAGGGCATTGATCAGTCAGAGAATGCACATTGGCGTTGTTTTACATTGGGCTTCCATAGCGCTATGTAACTAGGTGCCTTGTCAATTATGATGGGTGTCGGTTCAGGTCTTGTTGAAGGTCCTGGTTCTGTATCGGGTACTACCCTTTTGGGTGGGGGTTCTACTTCATCCCCTGATTGGCCGGGAGTGTCTCCTTCAGCGTTGCCGTTTCCAAGTATTGGCATGTCACCTGGGTATGGTCGTATCTAACCACGGGTGGCCTTACAAAACCGTCCACGTATATGCTCGGCCAGTAGACTTTGTCTCACTTGCCTGAAATGCGGTACGGTCCATTACATTTGTCAGCAAGGCTAGCGCTGAATTGGTTGCTGGCTTTGCTGAGTGAGTGACTTCGCAGGAGTACAGCATCCCGTAAGTTGAATTCTCTTACCCCTGTCTTCGGTTGGGGATATTTCTTTAAAATATAGGCAGTTTGAGCTTTCTGGGCAGGCGTGGTACAGGCCAGGGCTGCTAGCCGGATGTCCTCAGGTTGAGGCATATCAGTGGGTTCGCTTTCCCACTACCAGTCACCTGGACGGCGTAGGTTTGTCTCAGGAGGACAGTCTGACTGGTGTCGGCAACCTCGTTCGTACAGTGTCGAAGGGCAAACAGTCTGGTACGGATGTTCTTATCCCAATGCTTGTGTCGTTGCCCACACTGATACGGAGACACTTCTTGATCTCCTGGTTCCTCCGTTCAGTGTGGTTGGCTTGGGGATGGTAGCGAAGGGTAGTCCAGGTTTCTAACTCCCACCCCCAAATTCTTGACAGGCAGTTTGCCAGCTCTTAAACTGGGTGGCATTGTCGTCAGCATGGCTTTCGGATAACCCCATCATGCAAAAATCTACGTATCCATTTTCCGCATGATTAGGGTGGTTTCTTAACTAGGTAGAGGAAATACCTCTACCCATCTTGCAAATTGATGTTGCCACGAGCAGGTAGCAGTTTCCTTTCATGCTACATGGATACGAGGCCATCAAATCGTTGGCGATGTGGGTCCAAGCCATCTTGAGTTTCCGTAGTTTTGCAGTGGGAGGTGAAACCAGGTAAGCTTTGCCATGGCAGCACGGGACGCATTTGCTGACGTACTACGAGACATCGCTGCTTATCCCTTCCCAATTGTAGCGGGTTTTAATATCCAGTATGGTTTCCCAAGTACCCGGGTGATCAGCTTGGGGATGGTCGTGATGGTACCGGCATATATCAGCTCATAGTTGCAGCAGAACCCAGATCTTCCACTATATATTGGGCTGCCCGCTACTTGTCCATACAATGTCGTCCCATAGTGCATACCGTTGGGGCTGTTCCCGTAGTAGGCGTCGGATGTTGGGATCCTCCTGTTGGCATAAGGCTATTTGTTGGCGGGTTATTTACAGTTGAAGAAGTTGGATTTGTTCTTCCAGCCATCATTAAATCTGAGGAGGGTGGAGACATTTTCTCCTCTTCCTCCACAGCTTTCTCCTCCAACGTCGGGGAATTAGAGAAGGTGTCTGGCAGGTAGTTCATCTTACCTGGGCAATGTTGGACCTCTAAGTCGATCTCAGTAAGGAACACGTCCCACCGGCCGATCTTGGCCTTCGAATTCCAAGACACATGTAGCCATTGAAGTGCTTTAGAGTTGGTTCTAGAATGAAGTGTTGCCCTTCGAGATAATACCGATATTTCTTCATGGCCCAAAAAACAGCCAAACACTCCTGCTCATTAATGTGGTAGCGCTGCTCGGTTTCATTTCAGCAGGTTGATGAACACGCTATCACATGGGGTTGTCCTATGTCTTACTGGTATAATTCTGTGCCCAGGCCATTTTGACACGCGTCCGTTTGCAGTATTAATGGTTTCTCTCCTCGCGGCCGATTGAGTTGCTGAATATTCTTGAAGCTGTTCTTCAAGTCTGAAAATGCTCGTCATCGTTCTGGACCCATCGCCAATGGGTGTCTTTCTCAAGAAGTGGATGTAGTGGTGCCATATATTCCGCCATGTTTGGAACAAAGTCTCGTAGCCAATTACACAGACTTAGGTACCGTCGAAGCTGTCGCTTATTTGTAGGTTCTCCAGTTTCTTCAATTGCTCGTATCAAACTGCCTTGAGGGAAGTTACCCTCAGGTGATATGACGTGTCCCAGATAATCTATTGATGACTTGCCGAAGAAGCTTTTTGACCGCTCAGAAGTAATTCCATGTAATTCAAGCCTTTCCAATACTCGTTGCAGATGACCTAGATGTTCCTCCCAGCAATTAAAATATATTATAACGTTGTCGAGATAGACGAAACAGAACTCGCCGATGTAAACTGTTAGTACTTCCGCAGACATTGATCGTTGGAATATTGCGAGGGCGTTTTTCAAGCAGAAAGGCATGATTCAAAACTGTAGGATTTCGCCCTCCGGTGTTGTAAAGGCCGTATACTTTTGACTGTCCAGATGGACCGCAATCTGCCAGTATCCAGATTCCATGTCAAGATTACTGAATATTGTGGCTTTGCCAACATCTTGTAGGGTATGACAAGTCTATAGCTGGGAGAGCAAATTTGTAATTTACGCAAAGCCGCAATTTCCCGTCCTCCTTAGGTACAAGGACCATGTGTGAGTTATATGGGAATTCGATGACTCCACGATCCCCTGGTCCTTCATGTCGATCTGCTCCATGACGAGGTCACGGCGTTGGGCTGACACTCCATATGGACGGTTGTAGACTGGTACGTCAGTTGTAGGCCATATTTCATGTATGGAACGTGTGTCGTAGCAGTCCTTGTCCGAATGAGCGGATGTGCTCATCTAGTATGGCTTTTAATTGGTAGAACTCTGGTTCTTCGAGTAAGTGGTTAATGCTCATCGGGTCGATGGTCATTGGCGGAATGTCGTCTGGGTTTTGATCCCAGTTTACAGTAATACCGTTGGTTTCCCCCAGATAGGCTCTACGTTGTCCGAGATCTAGAATTCATTGATGGCGGATGAGCCACGGGCACCCTAGTATTACTGATTCAGACATGGTTGGTGATACAATAAATTCTGTTGGCGGAACAATACTTTGAATTTTTATATTCAAGGTAATTCGGCTGGTTACGTGATGCCATTCTTATTATTTTGTTTTGTGGTCTTAGTTCGGCGAGCTGGTTTAGCGTTACCAAACTTCTCCTGATAAAATTTCCAGTAGCCACCAAGTCAAGCAAGACTATCATTATTTACCTCCACCTCTGTGTGGGGGGCTACGGGAATATGTGCTTCCTCTCCCTTAATCCCTTGACGTGTGCCGCATCTACATCTATTCTAATACAATTACAACTCATCGCCTACAGCACCTCTCCCATAACTACAGGTATGAACAACACGTTGCCTACCCTACAGGCAACAGGAACATACAAGCAATGCCTTCTCACCTGGAAAATAAAGCCAGCAGGCACGCTGCCCCCTCTCACCGCGCACTCAAAGCCTACAAGATGCCCAGACCTCGGGCAAGGCCGAGCACACCCGACGAGGCACGAAGCAGAATCACTGACCGGAGGATTCTCACGCCACCCAGAGCCAGAGGACGTCATGACTACGGCCGCAGCCAAACTCGGGTGTCATTCTAATGCATCTCTTGCAACCTCCAATAGCACTGCTAGTGGTCGGGATCTTCGGACAAGTTACCAACCTTCAAGTAGGCCCTCGCGGCTACTTACTACGTACGTCGACGACCAGTCAACCCAACGACGTACAAACACTAACATTTTCTTTTAACTTCACTTTGTCCTCTAGACACCTTTATTTAGCAGTTTAACTTTAACTCTTTATTTTTCGCCTAGAACCAGTATTTCCCTTTTACTTAGAACCAGGTCACCTACACCTGGAGCCACGGTTACCTTGCTATCCTCGACTTGGTAGGAGGTAGCACAGATTACGTGTTTATTGGACTCTCAATAAACACACGTTGCTCTCTACCTTTCTATTTTTATTTCCAAGGTATTTATTTATATCCACACTTGAAGGTATGTAGATTATGCTGTGCACTGTCGGCGGAAACCGGGAATTTTCTTAAACCTAATTAAGACATACATATTAGACTGCTACCTGTTTCTTCCCAGCTACACATCAGCACTGTTAGTGCTAGTGGGGGAGAAACAGTGACGCCACAACCACTAGCAATATCTTCACACCAGGAGGCATGACAGACTCAGGTTTCTTCTCACCATCCGCACTCGTCAGTGCGCGGTGACTGTGGCCTGCAGTGTTGCCGGGCATCCTAGTGCAAGCATACGAGTAGAGGCTTGGAGGTCCACACACCTTGACGTCCCTGTTCAGCCCGCCTACGGTGGGGGATCAGTGGAGACTCTTATCGAGCTCAAGCCGGCAAGTAACAACTGGGTTACAATGTTAGTATTTCTGTCTCAGTGCACTGCATAAACTATAGAGCTGTTACCCTATGCCTCACGAGAGGAGGAGTGGCAGAAAACACAGGGAACAACACCTGACAACACCTGATTCACCCTGCTCTCAGGGCAAGGATAGCGTGACCCTATCCTATGCAGGATAGACAGGTGGAACAGAACCATGCCGCCAAACTGAGATGACGAGGAGCCGCACCTGCTCCAGTTGTGTTCATTGACTTTCCATCGTGTGTCCGCATCAACACCAAGTGTCACCCGGTTGTAACCGGACTCCTGACCGGTACTGTAGTACGCCTAGGCTGGGACAACCACATCTTTTGGTCTAAAGAAACTCGACTGTGGAACATCCGTTCCGGTATTGACATAATTTTTCCCGCCTAAGGAAACAACCTACCTAGACTACACAACTAGAAGTAGGAGTGTATAAGAACTAGCCAACACCCCTCATCTCATCCCAGCTACCTAAGCCACTTTTGGTCTAGTGGGTAAAATCCTCGACTATCATGGCCTGTCAGTCTAAGTGGGCACGCATCACCCTGGAGGATGGGCCCTTGTAAACCGAGGGTGATGGCCCACTTCGTACCCCAGCATCAGCATTTCCCGGCTTGATTCTGGAAGTTGGTTTTCCAGCTTGTCATGTTGGGATATTTGATGTTTTGTCAACTCGGTTTGGTGGCACAGCAGCTCCTTCTGGTTTCCGAGGGTAATCCTTGTTCTAGTGGTTCTCCAGACAGAATCAGCATTTGGGATACTGGTTTTTCTAGACTTGCCTGTGCTACAAAGTATTGCTAAACTTCTCGAGTTCTATCAACTAATTCATCCAAGGTCATGGTCTTGCTGTCAAGAGTACGTTTCGGAGATTTGGCAGCAACATTCGACAGATGGAACGTACGGCGGTAGCTTTGTCGATTCCGAGGAACACACGTCGAAACATTTGTTCTTATTTTTTTTGTATGAAGATTTCCGCTTCTTCGTCGAGTACCCAGGTCTGGCTATAAAACATGTCGTTAACCTAGCCAACACCTCCTTGCCCATGAATTCCGCCGCTATTCGGATACTGAACTGCTTCCAGTTCATTTAAAATTCTCCGTATCTTTATCTCTATGTGAGGGAGAGGCCCTTCAAATGTAGTTGGACCCGGTCAACCCATTGTTTCAGTGGCAGGTTCGTTTCATTGGATTCATTCTCGCATTCCTGCGTAAATGTGACTGGGTTTCGTGTGGGCGACCTGTAAAGTTGGTTATTTGAATATTGTTCTCTCTACCGGTAGCTGGATGGCCAGGTTGTGTTCCAGGTTAGATATATATCGGGAAGGCTTGGATCTGCGGGAGTGAGAGATGTGTTTTCTTCGGCATCTCTCGCACTGATAGGCCATCCCGGGAATAGAGACATGTTTGTCAGACCACCCTATGTATACGTGGTGATAGGGTTCACTGCACGTCGTGCACCTGATGCGGTTTATGCCTCACCTGGAGTATGTAATTTGGTTACAAAAACTCATTGGCTGTTGACGGCAAGCAGTACAGCAGTACTCTAGACCATCTGTATCTAGTGTGTCTTCCGGCCAGCCTATGCAGGCATAATGAAAGAGTTTAGTGCAGTAGGTGCATTCTATCCTGGCCTGGGCAGTCGAAAATGTTTCTAGCCAAAGTCTCAAACGACAAACTTCATTATCGGCATCTTTTAGCAATATGAAGAGAAAGAAAGAAGGCAAGATTGAATTCACAAAGGACACGACAGAAGCCTTTGTAAAAAGCAAACATTCCCTTGGAAAAACTTTATGAACCTAAAACAAAAAAAGGCTGAATAAATATATCGAAGGCAAGTTATTATTTTTATGGTTACAATTTTTTGCGGTTATTCCCATTTTCATTTAGGGCTGTACTATCAAAATTTTGAGATTGCTGTAAAATACATTTCAAGTAAATACAGTTAAGTAATAAATGCTGTGGCCGTTCATGTTTTACATTTGTTTCCAGCATTATGCAATACAGTTATGTTGTTTTATTTCCACTTATGTGTTTTCCTAGAAAGCCTTCCAACTGCCAAACATTTCCATTTTATGTATTGTGAGTAAATGCTTCAGTAAAAATACTGAGGCCTCTTCCTAGATTGTATTCTGGGGCAGGCTTGCAGCATATGGTACATTCATCACATTACAACATTTAAAAATATTAAGTTAAGACTATGCTCCCAGTTACCCATGAAAATTAAGATTTGGTATTAATTTTATTCAAGAGTCTTCTAAAACAATGAGATGCATATTAATTGCCTGAAGTATTCTAAATCTGACTAAGATAAATGAAAGAAAGATTATTTCCATGTTAGTATGATTTTTATTGTAATGATCTGCCTGCCTATGCATTAATTTTTTTTATGGTACACAATTACAGATATTGCAAATATAGGGCAAGGCTTTATGTTTAAATTTCTTTTGTAGGAGCTGGTGACTTGCCAAATGTGCGCACATTAAGGGAAAAGTATATTGAAGAATTGGCAAAGCAACTTATAGAAAACTTGAAGGAAATCCTTAAAGATAAGCAGTTGGACGTGTTTTGTGATGAAACTATAGACCGTACAGGAAGATGCGCGTTTGTTGTTTTGTTTCAGTATTTCGGCCACAACTTTAACAAACCAGATCTTGTAGTTGGTTTTCATTTTTTAGATGCTGCTAATTCAACTATTTGCACTCGAGCTATTGTTGATTCTTTAAAAGAATACGATATTAAGTATGATAATGTTAAATCCTTAGTAACACACTCTGCAAGATACATGTTTAAGTGCAGCAGTACTTTAGAGGTGTTAGTTGGGGATCATTAGCAGTATGTTCAGTGTTGGCCACACAAACTGAATCTTCTTGGTAATTTGTGTATAAGAACTGCCAAAACTGTACCTAACTATTATTAAGGCGAAAAACCTTATTTTGAATACCCAGAAGCGACAACACTGGTTTGCAATTTCCTGGAGCAGAAATATGGTGAGAAGCGGACCTTATTTCCCATTCCAGTAATAACAAGGTGGAACTCGTGGTTCATGAGTATGTTTTACCTTGAAGAGTACATGCTCAACATTGCATCAAAGCCCTCCAGAATGCTAGTGTTGAGTACTTCTGTGCACTGAACAAACACCAACTGGCTACTGTTCATTCACAAGCAACTTTTGTTGCTTGATTCCCTTCCTCCTATAAAGGCAGCAGAAGCAAGAATATGCTTCCAAAGAACCGCAACACAAGCACATACAAAGCTATCTACATTAATGACATAGGATCCCAGTAAAAAGTTTTTGACTAACTGAAAATACTTGATCCAAAAAGCATTATTCTAGGTAATGTAAACCCAGACCTTGTTGCGAACATTAGGAAACTTCCTGGTTCTGTGGAAACAGAAGATATAACTTCAAGTTTTTCTCAATTACAGATAGCACTGAATCCACAAGCTTCAGAAAATAATAGTGTTGACATTGTCAAAGCTCTCAATGTTATGAAACTGTCAAGACCAAGTTTTGCAACTAAAGCTTTAGAAGCCATTTGGTCACCATGTGCAAATGTTGACTGTGAGAGATTTCTGTCGTCGTACAACACAGTGATTACAGACAGAAGAACCATACTCAAAGAAAGTAGTCTTGCAGTAATGGCAATTTTTGATTTTGAAGATTTATGCTGAGACCAGTGAATGTACTGATTAATTTAAAGTGCAATTGTTCTGTGTTTCAAATTTCCAGTTAATTATCTCATTTGATGAAAAGTTACTGTTGTTTTCATATGGTTTTGCTTGTGTGACCAAACTTTACGTTTTTGTATTTGAAAATTTATATTGAGATGAGTGACTGTATTCATTGATGTAATGTGTGATTGCTTCTTGTTTCGAACTTACAGTTTATTTCATTTTATAGAGAGGTACTGTAATTTTCATGTAGTTTTGTTTGTATTTTCTAAATTAACTCTTACCACTTGAAGACTTATGCCAAAACCAGTTAATTTACAGAGTGATATAATAATAAGTATAACTTTTTTTTTCTGTTTCAAATTTCCAGTTTCTTCATCTCTCATTTTATAAACAGTCAATTTTTAAGAAAAATAACCTAGACGTTTGTACAAAAAAAAACACCCAAAGTGCATCCCCTACACATAGGGTATAGAGGTAGAAATGTGCGGCACGAAACAAAGCTAAACATAGCTTCTTGAAATCAGTCTAAATGATTTATCATATTTACTGGCATATTTCTCGTCCTGGCATAATTCACACACCCAAATTTTATGGTGCAGAATTAGGGGAAAACTTTTCCTTTCCTATTTCATGCAGCGTGTTTCTCTCAACGAGGCATGTAATGCTAATGGGCCCATGCTGCATGCACTTTGTTCCACCGCGCCAGATTGCTGACACTTCAAGGTCGCTGATCCCCTTCGATTTTTGGCTGCCGCGCCGCGCTGCAAACATGTAAACAAAGTCAGTCACAGAGTTGATTTGTATGCGGGTGGTTTTTTTTAGTGCAACGGGAATAGTTTACATTTATATTAATTTTTCTTTAGTACAAATGCATAACGGGTAAATATACCAGTCATACTGCAAATAAATTGTGTTCCTACATTACCATGTTTTAGCGAGTAATGCCATGTGCGTCTATAGGCCACGTCAGAAGTTTTTGATGAAAAATTCAGGACAATTAATATTTAAAGTAGACTGCACTACATTTTTGTATTCCCGTAAACAGTGCCGCCCTTCATTGCACCATTGCAGAGGCCAACACGCCACCTAAATTTCATAGAAATTCAACACATTGTAGTGACGGACCGACAGCTGTCCCGCCCAAGGACCTAGGGCCGAGCGACAGATGCGAGCCACTGTGCCAGCCGCGCTGCAGAGGATCTAGACGCTCGCCCAGCTACGTACGCACGGCAATGTTTTCACTGCTAGCTCCAGCACACGAGAGATTTAATTTTTAATATGTATCATCATACCTAATATCAATAAATAAAGTGCTGTGTTTTTAAAAAAAGGATCCCTGCTGTTTTGGTGAGGGATTACTTTCAGTAGACCCCATTTTAATGTTTACATGCACCTGTCTTGGCGATTCCTTGCATAATTCACGCACCCTAATTTTTTGAAATAAAATTTGGTAAAAAAGGTGCGAGAATTATGCCAGTAAATACATTCTTGTACATCCTGTATACACTCATTTGAACAGGTACGTATCATGTGTCAGAGCTGTTAAACATCCTTTACAGTAGTCTCCAAAGTCGTCCATGGTTCATTACCAGCGATGAGGCAGACTGGAAATACCATCGGCCACACGAGATCCATCAATGTGCACTACCTCTCGTCGAAATACTGTGACAATGTCTCGTTTATTGGCAAAGTGTTTACCATGCAATGGCCTCTTCATTTTGAGAATAAGATCATAATCACACAGACTAAAATCAGGTAAATAGGGAGGGTGTGGCAACCTCTCTCATCCCACCGCTGTAAAGAACATGTAACGCTACCTGCTGTATGAGGTCTAACATTGTCATGTAAGACTATAGCATTGCCCAACAGTTTTAGGACATTTCTCTCTAACTGCACAACGAAGATGGTACCACAGAAATGACAGGTAGTACTGTGCATCTACAGTATGAACTGGATGACACACTACCACACCTCGACTGTCATGCCAAAATGATTATCAACTTTGTGGGTGAATGGTTTTGTCATACCTTGTGTCTCTGTTGGGATCCAGGATGACTCCATTCATTGGACTGTCTCTTCAATTAGAATTCATATGATATTGCCCATGTTTCATCAATTGCAGTGATGTGGTTCAGCACGCCATTACCTTCATGGTGTAAGCATTCCAAATTGATACGACATGTGTCATATCAGGTCCACTTCTCTACCTCAGTTAAGTATGTGGCACCCACTTGGCACATATCTTCCATACAATTAAGTCCCTCCATATAATTTGGTGCATTGACAAAGAAAAAATACCTGCAAGATGGGCTAATTCCATAACAGTCCGATGAGTGTTGTCCATTAGGCACTGATCGACCACAGCCACTCATACATCATGGTCAGCTGACACAGCACATCCACTGCGTGGTAGGTTGGCTGTAGACTCTCTTCCCTGTTTGAAGGCCTCTGCTGTACCCACCTTGCAACAGTACAACAGGGTACAGAGCAATTACCTAATGCTTCCTGTAACTCTGCATGACATTCGCAAGCATTGCAGCTGCGGCATATAGCTATCTTGTGTACGCACGCTGTTCGACTTAAGTTTTGCCCTTCTCGCACCACTGTTATCCTACAATTTACATATGGAACATGCTTACAGCCGGACAGATGCACTCATATACCATATGACGGCAACAACATTTCAGCGTGGGGTAGCACACATTGACAAACCTTGGATAACCTCAGAGACTACTTTGAAGGATGTCAAACAGCTTGCACATGTATGATAGGTACCAGTTCAAATGAGTGTATACAAGATGTATGAGAATAAATCAATGAAACAGTTATTTCAAGCAGCCATGTTTGTCTTTGTTCCTTGCTACACATTCCTACATTAATACTCCATGTGGCATCACCCATAAAATGTACATGTCATACACATTCACCTGTACATAATACATTTGATGTGTTGGATTATTTTCGGGAGATCAACAAAATAGCAACGACTTCAGAATCGGCCCTCGTAGAACATAAGAAGAAAAGAAGAGCTACCATGCAGTTGCTAAACAAAAGAGCAACATAAACCACGAGCCTACCATGGAGGGTGCGAGGGTTGAGGATGGCAGAGGCTAGCGCATCAACCTCAAGTTCGCACGAGCTGATCCTCTGCACATTCTCTGGCAGCAACAATTCCTCCTCCACCAGTCCTGGAACACACAGCCAGCACTGTCATAGTGACAAGCTCTTCCAACCACTATCAACAAAACCACTTGTATCACTATTCAACTACATAAACACTCTACATAAAAATTTTCATTTCATTTCTACTTTCAGCGATCCATTTTCTTAACAAATATGAAATTAAAGATGTGGTTTTTTGTTATCCTTTCAACATACCAAATATTTGCACATATGGGGGAACCATTACAGGTATTGTACCTGGTTATATCAGAGATGGTGCGGTAGAAAATGACGTAATAGGGTTAATTTCATTCATTAACTTTTTCGCTGCTGTAGAGGAGTTTGGCAGATACGCAGTTCCTGGGTGCTGCTAAACAGATAACTCTTCCAGTATCTGCTGTGACACACATGCTAACGACGAGATATCTCGTCCAGGGTTCTGCTTGTGCTGCAATGTGGTTATCTTGTATTTTATGGACTGCTCATTGCTTGTGTTCTGTATTAGAATAAATGAGGTTTTGAAAGCATTCCTGATTGTACAGGAGTGTTATCTCTTTCTACAGCTTGATAAAATAACATGTTACTTGGGGCTCAGTAGAAGGCACAAGAGGCTAGATTTTCATATTCCAGTGATAGTTTAATGCATGTTTTCTAGCTAACTCGTTTCTATGTAAAGATTTTAGAGGTTTGCAAATATTTGAGATCGGCGAATTATATGCTAATATTTTGATATTCAATTCGAAAACTCGAATCAGTTATTTAAAAAATTTAATTTATGATTTTTTTGCAAGTACAGTGTGTAATCGTTACAAGTATGGGCTCTAACGAGACATTGATTCGTAATTGTGAGAGTTTTGTAATACACCATAAGTTTCTAAATAAGTTTATGGCAAAAATGTTTGGTGTTTAAGAGTCATATTTCCTTCTACACACTCATAGATACAAGCAATTTCAAAATGTGGTGCAACCACAATACTAGCTGCTGTATAAAAATTTTTTTTTGCAAATTCCCCAACTAATAAATCAGCAACATGCAAAGATGCTAATCTTACTTTACGAGCACAGCTGTAACTGAAAAGCAGATGTGGCAACTATGGAATGGTTGTTGCATCTGGCAACGCTGCCCGGCCAGTATTGATAGTTGCTGGCTACTGGCATGGGTGGCCTTGCAGTTACACATGGCAGCACACCAATGCATGATGGCCATGATGGTGCCATGCATTGCTTTCAGTCTAAACAGTTATGTAAGATGTAAGGAAGACAGCCGTTCATTATAAACACATATTTATGATAAATTATTGATGTATTACCAAGGGAACGTAATAATCTTTGTTTTGTTTGCAGTTAGATTACCTGTAACATCCTTACTCTGTGGAAGTATTTTGGTCTCGTGGTGGTTAGTCATGCTATCTCTGTATTTAGTGAGTGAGTCAACCTTGGTGAGCAAGCAAAAATGGTGGATGTTAAAGCGAAGCAATGTGCATACACTGCAACAAACATTAAAGATAAAGCATCAACTTTTGTTAAGAATCAGAAGCACATAAATTTACTTTAGAATTCATTACAGAAAACATATGCATTTGCCAATTTAACTTGTCTGTAGTTGGCTGGGGCATTTATAAATCTCTAAATAATAATTTAACCTAATTGCGACATTCACATATTCAGTGAGTGGTGTATAAAATGGGGATGTCAAAGTCGATACCTCGATAACCTCGATAATTACAGGTGATCGAGAATCGAACAGTTAACTGTTGAAAATCCTTGTCCACTTTCACATAAATATCTGAGGTTACGTTCCACAGCAACAGGTCTTTGGTTTTCCAAATAGGCTGAACCCGTACCGAACTCACATGCATTGACCGGAATTAAGTATTCAATGATGGTTTGACTAGGAAAGAATTAAGAGAATCGCCTCTATTATAGGCGATAATGCAGGGGAAGAGATAGTTGGATAATTGAAACTCGTGGTAAACAAGTTGTTTTTATCTTGATGATTGCCACGTGGCAGACTGCACTGCTATTATCAGTATTTGGCTGCCTCACTTCACTCTGACGTCACTCTATGTGCTGTATGGTGCGACTTTAATGGGAAAACTGCAGTGATTTCTTATTTGGGTACTTTCTGACATGATTCAGTACCACGTGTATACTGTTGCCAAAATTCTACAAACACACGTGGAAATCTACCGCACAATATCTAAACCTATAATGTCCGCGTAGACAAAACACTAAAACAAACTGGCAGTCACAAACGAAAGACCACCGCCGCATGCACGGATACTGTTGAAGATAGCACGTTGTTGCGCCTATGTGTTGCGATCAGCGTTAGTTGATAAGTTGTGCTGGAGAACTCTGCATCTGTCTGCAACCAGATGTGGTTTGTAGATAAGAACCCTCGCTAGTGGCAAGCTCCTAGAGTTCCAGGTCACTGACACGGAACTTGCATTGGCTTTTAGTCTGTTGTACGATAGTTAGTAGTGGGAGAAAAATGATCCTGGACCAGGATCCTTAATACTACCAAGATTCCTGGTATTATTTTTAGGAGTTTTGATTTTATTTACCTATTATTTAATGGTATATTAGATAAAGAACAGGTACATTTTTCGTACCATACATATTTCCTGTTTCTGACATTTTCGTTTTTGATGTCAAAATTGAAAGCAATTGTTTTTCGTGTTTACCTTTACCAAAAATATCCGTCTATTTTTTTCTAAAAGTAAGTAGTGTTAAAGTTTTCAATGTACTGAGGATTATATTTATATAGAGGTGAAGAAAATGTCAAACGATGTGTGGAATTATTTTTCAGTTGACACAAATGATGCAAATTACTCATTTTGCAGGTTGTGTTCGGAAAAATTTTGCGAGGTGGGGTTAGTCGCACAACTAGTAACATGAGAAAACACTTACATAAACATGACGAGTACAAGAAAATTGCCAATAATTACGATTCAGAAGATCTTTTGGGCAAATATACATGAAGCAGCAAGTCATCCAGTGTCCCGGCAACTTAAAATGTCTGGTAGAAGCATTTGCACTTACAATGCTAAAAGAAAGGTTACTTGAATTTCAGTTTCATTACTGAATAGCATCAATATTTGTGTACATATTGGTTAGCTTCATAACTTGACCTAAAATACTGCATTGAGAAGTTGAGAACTTTTGTTTAACTTTTTTGTATAATACTGTCTCTATATTCATTTCAAATAAATCATATATTCATCAAAAATACTGATTTGAACTTGTTAGGCCTAATTAGATATGCCTGAATGTTACATAAATATAGGAAATTAACTTCACTTAGGAAATCAGAAAGTCTTTCGTGCAATTGTCTTCATATTTGTATCTGTACATTTGACCTATAAAAGAAAATTTCAAAAGGATACATTGACTGTAGGCACATGTTGATAATCACTATATCTATATGTATGGTATCGGAATTGAGGTGGAATTGAGTGAAATATTTTGCTGTTGAAATCAAGAAAAATTTATATTTTGATATCTCTAGTATAAAGTAGCTATCATGGCTGTATTGCACAGAATCACAGAATTAAGTAGACCTAGGTCTAAAGCAAAGTACTAATATGCAAAAGAATGAAATAATGTAATGGACACAATCTGTAAAATGCCAGTCACACTAAGTACATGAAACTCCACTCTTACCTGAAAATGTGTTATTAACAGTGTAAGCACAGCCCTACCAACAGTAACAATATTAAAAACACTGGCACATGTACTAGAAATTGCACACTTTTGTGAATGCACAAGATGATCCAGTCATTAGAATAAGCCCTTTTTTTACGTACTGTAATGACAATTAGACTTTGCAGACATGAATTAGTCTGTACCCTTTAAATTACACTGTATGTGAACGGTTTCTTAAAATTAACCAAATAGGCCTACTTTGCAGTAGGCTACAGGTACCATGTTACAGATAAGTTATACATATAACAGTTTTATTCAGTTAATTACATTAAAATTTTTCATATTCTAAATTAACTTTCTTTTTAAATTGGTTACAGTTCTTTAACTTAACCTTGTTGAAATTGTTGTAAAATATGTTTAAATTTTTTTTACTAGGAACAACCACCACCCTCAAGTAATTTCTCTCTCCACCATGTAACAGTTTATAAAAAGTACTTTGAATTAAGTGCAAATCCAGACCAACAGTCAGGTTCACCAACCATCACATTAAAACAACAGACATTAACACACCTTCTTGAAGAAAAAAAATCCTCTCCCACCCCAAGTACAAGAAGCAAAAGAAATTTCAGAAAAAATTGCATGAATATTGGTGTTGTGCCATCTGACATACACCTTCAATCAGAAAAAGGTTTCAAGGATTCGAGGATTCAATTCAACACTTGAAATCTAATTATCAAATACCTGTTGGTACCACACTTTCGAGGAATATTAATTCAGAACTGTACAAAACTGAACATCAAAAAAATACAGGACATCTTTCATGAAGACTTGTGTTTGGATGCCAATATGCAAGCTACATCATGCCAAAGTACTGCATTAACTACTGACAACTGGACATCACGAGCAGGTGTTGGGTACCTGTCCCTTGCATACCATTACATGAGACAGTGTTTTCAATATATGTTTTTCACTTTGGGAAACACTATTATTAACGATCCTAACACAGCTGAAAACCTTAGACATGTATTGTTTGACATGTGTCAAAGCTGGCATCTACCATCATTCATGCAGAATAGCAAAATAAAGATTTTCATTGTCACGTGCAATGCCAAAAATCTGCATGCTGCCATATCTGGTACTCAGTGGAACCAAATACAGTGTTTCACTCATACTTTACAGATGGCAATTAATGACGCAAAGTGTGCTACAGCTAGTGTAACAAATCTCATTTCCAAATCCAGTATAATTCTTGAGCACTATAATTGAAGACATGCTTCAAAAATGAAACTAAAAACCCTACAAGAAACCATGGAACTCCCACCATTGAAGCTGATGCAAGTCGTTTAGATACGTTGTTACTGTGAGTTCATGATTTTGAAGCAATTAACATCTTTAAAAGAGGCAGTGGCTGCTGAATTAACAGCATTCACTTCAGATGTTGAGTGTTTGTCTTCAGCAGAATGGAAATTAACTGGGGGGATAGTTGAAGTACTCTGGCCTTTCGCAGAGGCAACAAAAGATTCAAGTGGAAATAGCTACCCTACATCTTCAATGATCATACCCATGATTCATTGTTTGGAGGCATCTATTAATGAGCATATAAAAATTAATAAAAATGGCACTGGTCTGCCATTTGCTCAAAATTTGGTTAGATCACTAGACAGCAGATTTCCCTTGTATAAAATGGATCCGGTAAATGTCCTTAGCACATTCACAGATCCTAGGTAAAAACTTTTAGTCTTAAACAAAAATTAAAAACCATGCAATAAATTTAGTTAAAAGATAATCACGCTTATTCAAAGTAAATGAAAACTTGTGCATTGAAAATGTGTCTCCTTAGCCAACAGAACCAACAATTTCTTGTCACTGTCCCTGTGGGATGAGCTACATAAGTTGCCGCTGACATCACACTCAGATACCACAAATGAAAAAGAAAAGGAAATTATAGAATTTGTGTCAGCAGCACATTTGCCAAATGCCAACAACCCATTTGAATGGTGGGGGAAGAACAGACATCATTATCCACATGTGGCTGCAGTAATTCGACTCTATTTACCTCTGCCTGCAACACAAGTGGTGAGTGAGAGTGTTTCTCCACTGCAGGAAATACAGTGACAGATAATCAGAAAGTGCTTTTGCCACAGCATGTTGAGCAACTCACTTTTCCCCATGATAATCTGAAATGAAATAACAAATATTCATCTAGCTAATAAACAGTAGTTCACTATTGGCAAGAGAAAATGGTGGCGGGACAAATGGCGGAGTTGCAACATACAATTTTATGCTTTCTAGTAAGTAAAGCAGACGAAGGGCGTTATATGTATAAAGAATTGCTTGAAGATGATTCTAAGTTAGAGGACTTCAAAATAATCTTTCAAGAGGTTATTGACAAACGAAAAAAGTTATTCGCAAGTTTTTGTGCGTTGTGTGCTAGCCCACCAGCAGATGACAAAACCAACATTAATGAGGTCAAGGAACAGTTTGCTGCTTACGTAAAGTGTACAATAAACTGCTTACAAAGAAAAGTGAGGTTAGGTTTTCCAGGGGCACTACCCATAAGGTGTGAGCAGGCTTTTTGCCACAGATGTCAATGTTGCCAGCATTGCCACTGCCTGTTTTTAGTGGTAACCGTGAAGATTGAAAGGATTCGTGGATTTATTCAATTCTCTGTCTGGTTGGCCATGATTCCCACTTAACAAGAGTGCAAAAAACTTATTTTTTGGGATGTCTAAGAGGTGAGGCACCGGAGATAGTAAACAACGTACCTGTCACACAAAAGAATTACAAATGTACATGGAGTCTGTTGGAGAAAAGGTTTCTGAGTGCACACATTACGAAAAATTATTCACTTATCCGCGGACAGCCATAGTGAGGGTGCTATCAGCAAATTTGTAGCATGCGTGGAAGAGAACCTGAATGCTCTAAAGGCACAAGAATTCAGAGTTGAAAAGTGGGATTTCGTATTGTTAAATATCTTGTTGAAGAAGCTGGACATACATATGCAGCAGGTATTTGAGATGTCGCATGAAGAGGACTTCCCCTCCTACCACCAACTATGTAATGAAGTTCCTTAACTGGAAGGCAAAAACAGCAGCACAAGTGCAGTTGGCAACAGTTGCAGCACAGAAACCAAGCCATTCCCAGAAGATTACAGGCAACAGGTCTCCAGGGTTGACCAAGTGGTGGCCATTGAATGAGAATGGCTAGCCAGCAACAAACCTCACAAAAACTAGACTTCTATGCACTCACCACAAGTCAGACAAGCTGAAGTGCTGTGTGTGTGAGGGGTTCATGCACTACATAAATGCTAGCTATTCCTCACAAAGTCAGTTGAGGAGAGACGGATGTGTGTGCAAATGCAGAGGCTGTGTTTCAATTGTCTAAGAGGACATAATGTGGCAGTACAGTGCAATTCCAAGTATCACTGCTAGCTATGTTAACAAAGCCACCACACACTCCTCCCCGTTGCAGAGAGACATGATGTGTAACGTACCGGGAATATATACTCACTATAATGTCTTCGTAGTTTGTCTAGAGGCTGAGCCAGGCACTTCTGTATGTTAAAGGGGGTTAAGTTTTGCTTGGGTACTGGCGCATTCCCGTTATACAAAACTGGCCATGTGGCTATGCGGCACCACACGAAATCAGGTGTGAGCAATACAATTTAGCGTCTTGGTGCCACCACTGCCTTGGATATACGTGGGCGACATTTGGGTGGAGCAGCACTTGAGAAAGGAGTGGCTACTTCTGGAACAGTGTTCGGACTAGTAGTGACCTGTGGCTTCGGCAGAGGTGTAGGATGAAGAATAGCAGGCACTAGGTACTATTACTGGTGTTGAAGGTTGATCAGACAGGCGTGGATACTCGACGATCCAACCCGGGTACTAGACAGGGTCAGTCCTCTCGGGTAGAGTTAAGAGATTGCTGGGCACAGGAACTTCCCCAGAGTCTTAGCTAGCTGTTTGACCATGGAAGGCTGATATTCGTGTACTCTACCTGATGATAAGAGTGTCTGCCTAACTTTTTCCTTTAAGCCTTTCCTCTCGGCATAGGGCATGCATTAAGAATTGGAATTTACCCTCCTACTACTGGACCACATCTGCAGACTCCTTGTACAGTGATACATGTGGCACCATGTATGGTAGTGTACAGGTAGACACCTTACTCCCAAGTCTGGCAAAGACTGCGGTACACAAGGGAAGTCAGGCCTCACCTTGTCCAGATACACACACAAGTGTGTGGCATTGTCAGAGTCTTCCCAACTTAAGGGACACGAGTCTCTCTCCGCAGAGACCGCTCAAAAGAGGCAAGTGAACACCAAGCAGACAAGCTGTTCCAAAGACAGTGTATCTGTGTAGCTCCTCCTTTCTGTCAATCCCAGAGGGTTGAAGGGAAGGGCAGCCAAAGCTAGTGCATGTTGGGTAGAAAAATTGTGTCAGGCTCATTTCAGTAAAATTCCCCAGGATCACCTGCAAACCTACTAAGGAAAGGTCATAATTCTACAAGGAAGATACTCAAAGTAAAATATGGCACACGTTCTATTCCGTTTGATGGAAAAAAACACGTGGTGAATATACTCTAGCTCCTGTTCATCAGCGCGAATTTCAGCTGGAAAACTACAAGTTCAAATTATGATGGCCGATAAAGGTGACCGACACAACAAAAGGGGAATACAGTCAAGTTGCTGCAGTGTAGACAACAAACTCTTGCACAGTTATACGAACATGTTGTAGGTAATGATGTACCATAATCGCTGACACGTAGCAGGACGACAAAGCAAGGAAAGTGACAGAATTTAACCTTGAAAAAGATCTTAAAGGAGAGGTCTTCTACAGATACGTCCGTAACTGTAGGAAATCACAGGGTTTGTGCGGCATGTAGCAGATAGTTCCTAACTGGCGTAACCAAACCCTATCGTAAGTGTAGCTTAAGCTACGAACAGGATGTTGTGCTGAGCAACATGTGCTAGAACGAACGTAGAACGGGGATTTCCTGAGCAGCAAGTGCTAGGAAGCGAAAATTGTTACAATAAGCAAAGTAGTAAGGGCACAAGCTGGTCAGTGTCTGAGTAACAGGTGCTAGACAGGTCTCTTCCCAAGCGGTGGGCACTGGGAAAGAAGAGACTGGTCTCGAGACGCTGGCCGTCTCCACTTTTATACTAATCTCGGGCTACTGCCCGCTACTGATTGGCTCGTGTCGCTAGGGTGAGGGGTAGTCGCAGAATGGGGGGTGCGAATGCATGTATTGCCTCTGTGATGTCACCGGCTGGCTGGAAGGGGATGCAAAACAAATGACAAGAAATAATTACTACTAAAACTATCTAGTGGAGCTTATAAGAACTCACTGTCATTAAGCATTGTTACAGTGGGCTGGCCAATAAAACAATCTGCAAGGCAGACAGTACAATCTCACATATTAACGGGATAAAGTTAACTTCCAACTCCGCAAAAACTGACCTAGGGATAGAGCAGAAGCCATTAAAATCACCACTGATAAAAAGACAATGTGTCAATTCACCCCCTCTCTACTGCAACTGAAGCTTATCCTTAGGTCGTGAAAAGGCATATTCTCCGTGGAGAAATATAGCACTTAATCTATAGTCTCCATCTAAACAAGATGAGATAAGAGCTCATCTCTGAGGAGAAACGGAAGACAATCTGACGAGCACTCCGTTTTTCGTTCAGTAGTCCCAACTACAGAGGGATGCAGTAGATTAGATTCTGATCAGGTGGAAGCCACTGGTATATGAACGCACAGCTTTGCTTCTTATTCCACCAGCACTCCTCTTGACTAGCATTCTGCAGGGTAGTAAAAAGGTCGAACCCCCCCTCTTGGAGAGGAAGAGCGTATCTTCCTTTACTAGCCTCCATCACAGTCAAACAACCTCTGGCATCAGCGCGCAGAGACAGAACATATTCCTGGTCTAAGTTTACCAAGGTTGTAAAGAGGAAATAGTGTTCTGCTCAACTTTTACTGTATTGCAGCCGGAATCAAAAGCATGCTTTCACAGTCACAATCAACATTCCACTCTGCCACCACTCTCAGAGGGATGGTGGAATGAAAAGAAAATTCCTTTGTAAGAATGCTAGGTGGTCCCCTCAATAGCAATTTTTTTTTCCTTTGTAAGAGGCACAGCTGTGTGCGCTGCGACAAGGCGTGTCGCTCCCCTCCTCAGGACGGGGTGAAGGTAGTTCACATCACAGGTGGCGTCTAAATGCACCTTTAACTGCCTGCCGTAAAACCAGAAGAAAAAAGGGAACACTCACTGTCTTGCTCAGACACACCAAGGCATGACGCTTTTTGAATAATTTAATTTTAACTACGTCAGCTCCATCCCTCAGGTCCCTTGCACGGACTTTGAAGGTTAATTTTAGTACGTTAAGAAGTGAGATTGTACTGTCTTCCTCTGAGCTTTTATTATTCACCAGTCCATTGTAATCATACTCGGAAGACAAGCGAGTTAATTTACTCCATGCTAGATCGCACTTGTAGTAATATTGCTCATCAACCAATGGGGGTTAGGCACCGGCCCACGATGAGTATATAAGCCAGTTCTTTTTAGTTGTCTAACACGCGTTGCTCATGCATTGACCAGCCAGCCAGCTTTTAGTTCCAGCACGTGTTACTCAAGCACTGACTAGCCAGTCAGCTTTTAGTTCCAGCATGCGTTGCTCAGGCACTGACCAGCCAGTCAGTTTTTAGTTTCAGCATGCGTTGGTCAGGCACTGACCAGCCAGCCAGTTTTTAGTTCCAGCACATGTTGCTCAGTTCTAATTAAATTGCTAGTCTTCATTTCCAGCACTCGTTGCTCGGAATTGACCAGCCTACCATTTAAGCTTTGCTTAAAATGTCAGTCTTCAGTCCCAGCGCCCGACGCTCGGGATCTGCCACGTTTGTTGTGTCCAGCACACGTTGCTCAAGCACCATTCTTTGCTACGTTAAGTATTTGTATTGTTACCGTCGTTCCAGCACGCGTTGCTCTGAACAAGCCCCCGTCTATGGTATACATCAGCAAAGTTTGCGGTAGGGTAGGCTACGTCAGTTAGGATATATTTGGTACGTACCCCACAGCCTTGCATCCCTCCCCCCCTTGCAGCTACCCTGTAGCTACAGTAAATCCTATCCCAGTCTTTTTAAAGACTAGCATCCTGTCAAGCCACTGTTTAGTTTCCCAAGCTCGTGTCAGCGATACCGTGACGTTCAGTTGTTCCTTCAACACGTAAGCCAACAATGCACAAGATTCTTCCACAGAAATTCTCACAATGCATTCCCTCCTTTTAAGTCGGTCGCCTCTAACGACCACCCAAACGATAGCTTTCGAGGTTTGAAGATTGCACCGCTGGCCCGAAGATAGAGTGCTCTCACCACGTTTTCATTTTCCTTGAGAAGAAACTTTTAACTTCAGTACTCTTCCATGTAGTAGTAGTAGTACCTTGTAGTCACCCTTGTCACGTACTTGCTGGTATTCATTGGATTTACTCAGTCAAGTAACAGATTTGTTGGTGTACAGATCAAACACTAGTATAGGCTGCCCTTTTCACCAATCCTTGGATTGTGGGAATGGGGGAGCCTTACACTGGTACACCGTCTGCGAATCTGCAAAGCCACCTTAGTGATTACATCTCTTCGGAGCGGACTCCTGCTGAGGACCTGTAAACCCTAAGTGGTAAGCCGGTTACCAGGCTACGCACCCTAGCGGTGACATACGTTAACGTCAATACAGTTGAGTACCTGCGATTGCGTTGCAACTTGGTGGGGTAATTTTCACATCCTAATGCCTTTTGTCAAAAGGAAGGGTTTAAAAGAGAAAGTCAGTAACACTCGCATCAGGTCAAGCGCACGAGTATCAACCCTCTCTAGTGAAACAGATAGCTAGTCTTTCACCCAGAGAACAGGCACAACCTCCAGGGCACTTAAAAGAACCAAGAGTGATTCCTGTAATGCCATCTGTTTTCACCACCTAAGCGCTCTGGACCTGCAGCATACCCCAAGTGTGTTATTGAGTACTTGAGACGGCCTGAATTACCTCCTACTCCAGTAATTGCATACCTGACTCCAGCCGTATTACGTCCTGTAACAGTATACAGACAACCGGAAATTCCCCCTGCATTGACAACACCAGTGACACCTGCCCCAAAGAAAAGAAGATTTAACCGTATTGAAACGTCTTAAAGGTAGTCTTACCTCCACTGTACGTGCAAAACGCCAAATTATACTAACCCAACCCCATTTTGTGCCCTGCCACAGAGCCTCACAGCAAGTTCTGTATTCAGGCAGAGCTCCTGCACCCCGACAGAACTGAACCCCTTTGAGAGGAGAGCCTAGTTCAACTCCTCGACAAAATTCTCACCCGCTGCCTGCTCCCGCCTGACCTATGTGAGTACGAGTTCTGAGTACGTCACGCGTCAACACATTACTATACCTATCTCACTCTCTCTCACAGCTCTTTAACTTCGACCTTAAGCCGTGGTAACATGGGAATGGTCAAAAACTCAGATTGAAACAAGCACTAAAGAAATTAGAGTTTGAGAATAATCATTCAATCATTCCAAAACTAAGCGCAGGAGAGCAAAACCTCTTTTCGCACCTCCTACAAAACCAGCAGGTAGACTACCACCGGAGCATTTAGTAATTGTTCATTTTGATATGAACATACTGGTACTCTATCCCACTTTCCTATCAGTCATACACTTCCATTCCTCCACACACCACAGGAACCTACGAGCAGTGAGAGCCCTCTTCAGCCACAATCAGAGTCGACAGATGTTCCACAGCCAGCCACCCCAGCGAGTCAGTCAGAGAAAGAGGAAGGGGCCACTGCCTCGTGAACAACAGGTAAAATAACATCCCGTAAGTGTCTGTGATTCCCAACTTCCTGCCAACACGTAAGCTTACCTGACCAACACTATACACCGGTGTTCTGCCCAGATGAGAGAAGTGTCTTGGGGTATGATCCCAGTGATACTGGTTTTGCTCTATTTGAAGGAGACCACCGTAACTCATAAACATACTGTACATAGCAGAATTTCAAAAGTGAAATTAAATCTAGGGGTTATAGTCTCCAAGTCATCTCAAACAGGAACGCCCGCAGTGCTCCAAAACCTTAACCTGACATTCCGTGAGGGGAGAAACCCACTTCTGAGCTAGCCCAGGGTCTTTTGTGCAAACCTCGATGACAATAGGAATTGTAATTCTGATTTTACTTGTACTGTGTAACACTCCTACATTATCAGGCACTTAGGTTACAGCCCTCATTTACCACCCATACTGAGTTGGCCTTGTGCCTAACAGTTTTGGTGTAACTGATTTCTTGTTAATACACTTGGTGGTTTAAAATGCTTCACAGTGATCCCCCCCCAAATTTTCCATCAAAATAAACAGAGCACCAGCAAACTTACTTTCCCACTACCAAAATAAAATAGTGTTGGAATGCCCCCCTAAGATATAATATCCTAAATTGATTACTGGAAAGAAGTTAGCCGACACCAGTATTTCAGTGCCTACCACAACAGGAAACACTGGAAAATGCAAGTGTGCCCTAGACTCGTAATATTTGTTTACAAATGTAGTTTTCTTCACTGACACAACCGCCGTGGTCAAAAAATCCATTGTGGTTATGGTACTTTGCAAGAACTGTTAAAATTTACCCCACTTATATTAAATAAACAATAATAATACTTAAGTATTTTTGTCTTTGGGTTCCCCACCATCTCTCTTAAAAGCAGAATATTCAGGTTAATGGCAGGATGGCCAGCAATTATACGTTTTATTTCAGCAGCCTCAGTAACCACAGACTTCTTTAATTTGCCATGCAGAAAGTTTGCCATAAAGCACGTATCACCTAGTTGACACTAGATGATCAGCAGCACACAGAGCAGGCAGGTAGGTGTAGAGTCAAGTGCCCACCTGAAGGTGCAGGACGACGGAACAGAGCTCGCTCCAGCAGCACAGGGCTCATACCATGCAAGTTGTAGTCTATCATGAACTGCAGGACGAAGGGCAGGTGAGCATAGTGAGGCTGCAGAGCGTGTCCGAGCACTGCGCCGCTCTGCAACACACAGCACACACTACACTAACCCTATACACTGTTAAGCACTTTCTATACTATTATATACTGTACATAGTACTATTGTGAACTGCAACACGAAGGGTAGGTGAGTGGAAGAAGACTGCATAGCTTACCTCAGTAGCGCACTGCTCTGCAACACACAGCACAATCTACACTACCTCTATATACTGTACAGCACCAGGGTGACTACACAAAACGTGAAACTAAAGCTGGTATTCTTAGTCACTTTTGCTATGGAGATACACGCCACATTCAATGTGTGTCTTGTTTCGGCAGGAAAATGAGTGTCTTAAAACGAATAGTGAGTTGTTAGCATGTTGGTTACAGTTGCAAGCTCTCTCATAGTTATGAGAGGACTTGTCCTAACTTGAACAACTTGCATCCTGTTAACCTCTCTCCTTGTACTTTTAAAAATGGTGCAGGACATATTGTTTTGATAATTAAGATGCAATGCACTGGAAGATACAATTATTTTTAAGTGGTGACATACTGTTCTTGATCCACACAAATGGAAGGGTGGAAATAACACAGAAAATTAAAAAAATTACCTCAAAAACCGATTAACTATGTACAATTATATTTAGAGTATTGGTATCGGCTGATACTTCACCTTTTCACAATGTATCGGTATCGGGCATGGTATGGGCCAATACATTAGTATCAGTTGTACACAATTAAGCACGTTATTACTTTCTTTAGACAAAAATTACCATATTTCGGTGTGTATACAATAAAACATAGTTAATTCTAAGTAGATTCATTCGAAATCATATATCATATGAAGTGTGTATTCGCCCCCAAACGGAATAGGATTTTATATGATCGTGCCAGAGTTTTCACGCCAGTTGACTGGTTTTCATCACCTCTACCGCCCGCTGAAGAGGTGAAAAGATGTGACAGTGCCACAAAGTTTGGGAGAGTAGACAAAGAAAATTCTGGGCTGCCTGTTGCAACAGTTGAAGGGAAGAAGGAAGATTGTTGCAGTGTGGGTGTAGTTTGATGATGGAGAGAGAAAAGGAGTGTAGCGGTATGGGCGTGGCTGGAGGATGGGAGGAGGAAGGAAGAGAAGGGGTTTGGGCGATGTGGCTCATGGGAGGGATGACAGACAGCCCGTGAAGGGTTGACTTAAAAAGGGAGGAGGGGGGAGACGAAGGGAGCGAGGATTGAGATTTTCAGAGGCCAAACACAGCTTAGCGAAGGGCTGCTTGACACAAAAACGCCACCCAGGAGCATGGGATTGAGACAACATTCGCTGGAAGTTTATTCATAGTAGAGGGAACGAGAGGTTTCTGGCTAACAGAGCTACAGTTTTAAACCTAACTTTTTTTTTTTTTTGCATTAGTAATTAGGCCTAAAGGCAACAATTACAACACCTATATTTTACTGCATGTGAACATATTGTTAATGACCACGATAAATGCAACAAACTTATTTTTTGGGCTATTTCCACCTAATTTTTACATTTTTTTTTTCAACCAAAAATGTTGTGGTTCCCCAAAACAGGGTTGTAACTACAAGAGGGTAGTTATTCCTAGGCCCGTAGTTGCGTTTACTTTGGAAAGGAAAAATGTGAATTTCTTAAGATGTTATTTTCTTTACTTAAAAGAGTCTAGGAAAAATGTTTCTAATGTATTATTAACAGTAACACTTTTTTCTAAAATTCAGTGCAAAGCGCATTGGTATCGGTGTATTGGCAATGGTATCAGAGTATTGGTATCGGAAAACATGGTATCGGAACAATTCTAATTATATTTATATGTTACTTGCTCATATTATAATAGTTTGATGCAGGATAAGTATTATTTTTAACAACTAAATTGTAAATATGTTTAAAAAAATCTCTGCAAAATTAGGAATATAACGACAGGGGGGTCATTAGCACCCACTAGAAGTAAAAAATTAAAACAGGAAAGACCCCCACAGGAGGCAAAAACCAAAGTCAGGGGAAAAATTAATAAAAACCTCCATGGAAGGCAAGACTAAAGGCAGTTAAAAAAAATGTAAAAACCTCAAAGGAGGCTAAAGGATAAACACAAAAACAACAAACAAAACAGGATAAAATACTCCAGAAGAGCAACAATAGAAGAAAAAAAAACAAGTCACGACAGATTAAAAAGACCCGTTGCATGTAAAAATGGGAATACGCCGCACACAGACATACCCCCATCACACAGCAGTCTCCGTATGTCATTAGGAAGATTAAAAGTGTGACAAGATTGGCAGGAGGGGGTTCACCACAAAGCAGGTACTTGTAAGTCAGACAAGTACTCCTGCTGCCAACCATGACAGACAAGGCCACGAACTGCATGTAGCAAATTGCACACAGGGACACGAGGATCACAAGGTGGAAGGCTGCATGCCTCAGCAACCATATCTGCTGCTTCATTGCCCGGGATGCCCACATGGCCTGGAACCCACAGGAAGACAACATGAACACCAATTTGCACAACCCCAATCAGCTTCTCCCAGTTTATAGAATGAAGCGGATGAGTTGTGGAACCACATTGAATGGCTGTCAAGGCACTCATCGAATCGGAGCTCACACGTCATTTACGGTAAAACCCTCAACACATAAATTCTTAGCAGAAATAATTTCCCATCAAGCGGGAGATGTTGCAACATAGCATAATGGATATTGTCTGGGCCAACAAATGTATGCTTCAAGTGTTATAAAGACTGATCCAACTCGAGAAGGGTAAAAGGCTGGTTGTAGTCCTCCTCACCCGAGCCACCAAAGAGGACACCCAACATCTTGCATGTCTCCTTGATGGCTCAAAGTGAGGGAGTGTAATATGCACTGCTCGAAACATCTAAAAAATATTGACCCAATACATCTGCTACATTGTCCCCTCTGTAACAATATTGTTTTTGACCTGAAGGAAGGAAACCTGTGTGATGAGAGATTGTCCGCACAACTTCCGAACACTGTCCCAGATAAACTTACCAGTAGCATGTACCATGAGCGATGAAATGAAGTGTCTCCAGGATTTCCGCCGGCTGTCCTTGATGACACGTCAGGCACAAGCCCGACAGATGCAGATGAGCTACAGGTTAGCTCAAGTAGGGTGAGCACTAAAGCGTCTGAGCACACGTCGTCAAACACGGACAGCATCCCTGCATTTGTAAATCCACCAAGGAACACACCTACGACCACAAGGTAAAGATTGGGGGATAGCCTCTCCAGTTGACCCAACACAGAGTTGAAGAGTTCCACTGCCACATTCACATCAAGAGAAACCTCAGCAGTGAAGTGGAGGGAACGCTGGAAATGTGCTCAGCCGTGCCTGAAGTGGCTGACAGCTTGTAGGCACTCAGCATAAGGGGCGGGGGAAACAACGTGCTCGCTAGTTGTGTAACCTTGTAGCCACATGTTCAGTCGCCCGGTGGATTATCGGAGGCCGAGAACTAATGTACAAAGTTTTGCGTGCAACCACCCCCACGTGAGTGGTTGAAGAGGACACCTATTGCGTAGGTTGAAGTAAGGGTATACTTCACGTAAAGAGTGATGAGTCATAATTGTAGTTTATTAGTAGTATAAGCGGCACGCATCATATTGGTTTTCTTCCGCACATCCGTATGCATCAAAACTCCCATCCCGTCCCGCACTGTCTGGTAAATGGGACCGAGACACTAGGGGTTGCTAACCCCAGGTTCTGGAACCCAGAAGCTGCAGCCTGGAATTGACGATACAGTGTTGGCCGACACTGTATCACTGACCTTCAGCCCGTGGATTGCACCGCTTGTTCCAGCCAGCAACCAGCAACAGTTCTACGGACAGCTGAAGCAAAGACAAGTAAGCCAGGTAACCCCGACACCGCTCGCTAATTGAATACCTCGACACGTAAATACCTAGTGGGAAATAAGGTATCCATCCGCAAGTCATTGGTCAGCCAGACTATAGACAACTTCGTTGCGACCCGCCAACCAACGTGCCCAGATAAGGTAATGGGCCGCACACCAAATCAACCAGTAAATCCCTATCGCCAAGTGCTTGGTCTAGCACAATCAAAGCTACTATGACCGTGCTAGCTATTCTTTAACCCAGCACATGTCAACAGTTTGATCATATTTTTGTGTTAGGACAGATGTGGGGTAGTAAGAAGGGGCCCAGTCAAATATTGTTTGCTTACACTTGAAAAAAGGTGAGGAACCTAAACATACAGCAAACTAACATCTTTCAGTGCAATACCAAACAATAGTCACAGTACCGAAATGATCAGCATTACCACCTCACAAAGATGTGTTCCACAACGTAGGTGTTTCCACTACTTTGATAATCATCTGCACAAGTGGTGATGTGTAGTATATGGTAATGTTAACTTGTGCAGCTAGGGAATGGAACAAGCAGTAGTTATCGTACTGTAGGAGCAGTTACTGGTGTACCTGCAGCAGGTCCGCAGCCCTCTTCACCATCACTGGGTTGTATAGAGACACCTTGAGGAACTGCTGTTGTGTCTCGTGGTAGCCGTAGAACGGTCTGCAACACAACATCAAGGGTGGCTATTGTAGGGAAATGGGAAGACAAAGCAAACGAATTTGGGAGTTTGTCACCAAGTGCAGCCTCCTTTCCTGCCTTTCCCCGCATCCGTATATGTACCTGCGGTTCTGAAAACATTTGCTTTATCACTGCAACACTTGACAGGTGCCACGTCTAAAACATTTGTTACCTTGGGCTTATAATTAATTGTTGTTAAAGCCAGGAAGGTGGCTACATACTGATGCACACTTTATTGCGACCGTTGTACATAACATACCTAAATAACCAATTATTAGTATATAAAACCTAAAAGCAATAAGATAATGTAAATAATTTATCTCTGCAAACACATGAAAAACAGTACACAAAAAATGCAAATGTATAAATACAACAGGCACTATGAGACACGAGTTTCAGAGTAACAAAAAATAGAAAGAATGAATGTCTACTGTTTCATACCTTTATATAAAAGACAGGGATTTGAGTACTCCCAGTGCAGTACTCATCAACAGACACACACAAATTGTGTCGTCCTACTTTGTGTGCGTATGCCTGTTGACGAGTACTACACTGTGAGTACTCAAAGGCCTGTCATTTCTAACAGTTCCATACCTTTGTAATTTTCTTTCCAATCCTAACATATGTAATGTCTATGTACAGTAGAACCCCCTTTTTGCATCACCTTTTTTTACATTTTCCCACAAATTACACCATTTATTTGTGGTCCTGTTTTATCTCCATTTAATTGTATGTACATCTTTCCCGCTAATTAAAACACAATATTTTCATTTCTCGCTATTTACACTTTTTCTTTACGTTACTGACAGTGGACAAAATCCACATGACAAGAAGATAAGTATGTTGGATGCAGACCACGTTTTTTCTTATTCATGAAAGGAAGTTACACAGAAAACAATTGTGAAATGCATCAAGAAAGATGGTTTTCCATGTTTAGTGGTTGGCAATGAAGATGAAGCCAATTGAGCCATATGTATCATTTACTTATTTAGTCAACATTGACTCCGGCATGATTATTACTGAAGAACAGTCAGTTGAAGATATTGTAAGTTTCCATGTGATGGAAAGTCAAGACCAAAAAGATGAGAAAGCTTGTGAAGAAAAGGGAAATGTACGTATGCCCACCAAGCATGAGGTATTATAAGCTGTATCAACTGTGAGAACCTACTGCTCTGGATTCTAATGTGAGGACAGTATTTGCAATCAGCTGAATGTCCTTAACAAAAAAATTGAACATGTTAGTAGTCAGCAGCTGAAGCAGACGAAAATCACAGACTTCTCTTCAAAGTCTAATCAAATGGACAGTGTGAAGAGTTGTCGTGCATTAGTAAATAATCATTCTAAATTTGTATTACCTTAATTCTTATTTTTATGTGCTTTATTGTGAAAATTCCAAGTTGTGACAGAAGTTTTTAAGAATGTTCTATTCTAGGCAAAGTTTGAAAATATGACTATATTTGTCAGTTTATTTGTTCTATCTTCAATATTTGCCAATGTTAGATACTTTTTCTTACTATCCATATTCAATTTGTAAATGTACTGGATTATATTTTGGTAGAACTTTCCATATTCTGCTTTTTTTTTTTATATAAAAGATTTTTGTATAGTATTAAAGGTATGTCAATGTTGATTTATTACAACTTCATTCAATTTGAAACACTTTACTGCATTTCCCTCATTTTACACAATTTTTTCTGGATCCCTCAAATGGTGTAAAAAAGAGGTTCTACTGTATTAGCAAATAATGAAAATTAATATATTGCACACAAATTCTCTTCAACTATGCATAGGACTCCGTATCTGATAAGGGATTGGCAAGCTCTGATTCAGATGAGGAAATATCTATATCACTGGAGTCACTGACACTATCCACACATACAATAAAGCTGTCAATAGCATCTTCCATCTGCCCATCCACCTACCAGTAGCGTTACTCTACTTTTTAAACATGTAAACAACAACCTTCCCAATCTTGCTTGGTGAAAAGGAAATTGCTCTTCTTGTTACATCTTCCAACTTTGTTGGACTGAAGTCTCCTGTGATATTGTTTTTGCATACAAGTCTCTTGGCCTTTGCCCACGCGAATTTGATAGCATTGAGTTCGCACATATTGACGGCGGCTAACAGCCAGCGGCGCTAGAGCCCATGACGGCGATCACCATGCATGTGTCACATGTCCAGTACGTGTGCAAAGAGGCCAATAATTTTGAACTTTCATATAAATGTTATTTTTCAGTGTAAAATGTGTTCTATTGTATTTGCAGGGTGTAATATGTATTAAAATGTGTTCAAATGTTTGTTACTATTTTTAAATTGTCTGGTTATAAAATTCAAAGAGCCCGCGGCACCGAGATTAAGAACACTGATATTCCGGCATAAATGCCCTCATAAAGAGACACTAAAATAATACGAAAATTCATAAGAAAATTACAGAAATGTAACACAATATTTAATTTAATTTGTGCCATTTTATTTTCAATAATAAAATATTTTACTCGGCATGCATAGCACTTCTGCTTATGTGAACCCCGTAGACGGCCATGGTAGGTCCTTGCGACGCTTGTCTCTGGACAGTCTGTCGAGGAGAGCTGGCGAGGTAAGACACTGTCACATATGCACTACAACTTTTGTTCACTGATTTAGATTTCCATAGTCAATTTAGTTTACCAGTCAACCTTTGCTTGTGTACGTTTTTGCCAGACATTTTCCCCAGTATTATGATTCCATTTTATTAATTTATTGCGCATTTGTGGCATTTTTCACTTAATCGAGGAGGAGTTGAAAAATGTCGGAGAGGTCACGCAAACTGCGCAATTTGAATCAGGCACCATCGGCCTATGTTTATGGTGTTTCATTGTGACTTCTGGGTTATTACTACGCGCAATTTTAAGGGCTTTGTTTTTATGTATGTATTTGAAAGTAATTTTGCGTGTTTGATTATTTTATGGCAACATCAGGCATAACCATGTGGCCGACCGATGGCAAGTCTTTGTATATGCCATTGTTGCATTTGAGACCTTATTTATGTAACATTGTATGTGCAATAATTTATTTCAGGGCTCTATGTCAATTTTATTCCGGGTTCAATGTATTTTCCATGTGAATTAATGCTTTTTGTAATTGACCACGCGGTCATGTTAATGTTTGATTTTACTGCAATTTCGTATGTTACAAGACTGTAACCACTTCAATCGTAAATAGAATAATTTTCTCAGCAAGAATAATATTTTGTCTGAATTTAATTTGCAGTTTCCACGCAGAAATATTGCACCACGTGGTCCACTACGAACTTCATCCAGCGGCATCCACACCATCTAAGCTTATTTTCACACATGTGTGTGTTTATTGTGAACACTCATCTCATGTCCCATCTTATTTCATGTATCTTTGAGGGTTTACGTAATTTTGTAATTAGTGTACAGTGCAATTACTCCTGTCCCGGCTCTGTGTAAAGGCCATCACCACACTAACCATGTGCTGGAGGGCGAACCCTGACGAGTTTGCATTAGTGATGGCGAGTAATCACACGTGTTAATGTATCAAGGGTTTCATTTGTATTCACAGTGTCCTGTCTTCAGGGAAAAACAGTCAGTCCAAACTAGCAACTGTCGACCCTCTTCCCTTGTGAAGATTGTGCTTTCAGGCACCTCAGTGAGATCATCCATCTAGGTGTGCGCTAGAGTAATTGCAGGCTGGGGAGCACCCAAGCAGAACTGGCTAGTTATGAACGAGATAATCATAATTTAATTGGCATGTTGATGTGTATGCATAATAACAATAAAAACAAGTCTACAGTGAACTTACCTCTTTTATTCAGTAGTGACAGTGTCCTAGTCAAATATATTTTATTAAGTGTTTATTTCCAGTGATATTTAATAAAAAATTTAGTATTGCCTACGTTTTTCTAAGTACGCACAGGTGAGATGGACACACAGAACCCACAGCATTCCTGAGAACCCTGAGTCTCAACAGTGCGGTTATTGGGAAGTATTTGTGTCATCGTTCGTCTCGTGTCTCACCCGATGGCATAAATATATAGGCTGTTCACTGTAAAATGAGCACTTTTGAAATCCCTGCTTAAGAACTACTTTAATACACGTTGTGTATTCTTCCACCTCATGTAAAATAACATTGCCATGGGCCTCGTCACTTTATTCAAGAATCAGTCAAATGAAACTGTGAAATTATTAAGAATGTAAGTACTTTGAAATTCTGCTCATTTTTACATTTTAATGGATTTTAATAAAAAGGAAAATAAATAATTTTAAGTTGTCACACATGGTAACATAACACTTTTTATTTGACATCAATACTACTTTCCATCCATCGTTACCAACTATACTGGGCGAATGTCGCAAAGAGCGCCCATTTTTATAAGGTTCATTTCTAAAGTGCTCACTTTATTGCGAACAGCCTTTAAGACGGTAACCTAATATCATGGCCATGCAATTAAAAAATCTCACCTATTCTTAATGTTTTTTCACTGTCATTACAAATTTGAATAAGTTCAGACGTCATGTTTTTTGCGGAATTCTATATTGTTATTCCAACCAATTTGTCATTTCCTTCTTGACAGAATACTCTGTTAGAGGTTTGTTTCTTTGCATGCAGTGAAACAAAGCCTTGTCTAAAACAACACTTTTTTTTGGGAGATTAGGTAATAACACTTCACTAGTCCACTTTTGAAATTTGTTTGCATTCATCTGACCATAATAGTCTCCAGAAGACTTTTCTGCCTTAAATATTAATAAAGTGCTGTCTAGAAACACAACTCAAGTTCCTGCGTGCAAAAGAATTACGCAGTTTAATGAAGGAATATTGGTCAGAACACCAAGCTGATCTTACGTTGCAAAAATTTGTTGAAGGTGAAATTTCTGTCCACCCACAATTCATCAACGTAAACAACTGACAGCTTCTCTTCTCTGTAACCTCACAATGATATTCACAGTGCCAAAGGACAATATTTTGGTGCTCAATTAAAATGTTTCCTTTGTTGCATCACCTTTTCCACTTAAATCCCATTTCTTTCAAAATTTGCCACAAAATGTGCACAAACATTACTCTCATCCTGAAGAAAGAAATGTTAAGTGTGATGATTTTCATAGGAGAGTAATGAGGGATCTAAATTAACACTTTTATGTAATAGAGAAGAGAGTACCTACATGTCCGTAACTAGTCAGTGCATTTAAAGACAAAATTGACTCGATTTTGTCTTTAAATGCACTGACTAGTTACGGACATGTAGGTACTCTCTTCTCTATTACATAAAAGTGTTAATTTAGATCCCTCATTACTCTCCTATGAAAATCATCACACTTAACATTTCTTTCTTCAGGATGAGAGTAATGTTTACGTGGTGTTGACAGTGATGTATTGGTAGTTATAGTAATTAGATTGTGGAGCCTACAAACAGAAATACCAGAATAATTAGATGCAAGCAGGTTACCTTGGTTTAATTAAATGTTTCACTCGTCCATCACCAGCCTCTTCATCACATTCTTGAATTATATGTCTAATAATGTTTTGTGCCTCACTGTGAATTGTTCCCTTTTTTTCACAAGGGCTCAATGTACAACACTCTTCAAACACTAGTCTGACAATCCCATAACGTTGGCAGCTTGTACTGTACCACTGACAATGCAACATCACTACACAACCAAGATCACGAAGCAGACTAAGAACCTATCGTTTTTGTAGTGGCTAGCACAGTAGCTGTACTGTTACTGTGGATGCATGAATTAGCAAGGGTCTGGCTCTGCGGCCCCAACCACCACCCTTCTCTACAGAGTTCCCTTCTCATCAGCTCCCTACAAACCATGTCCACGATGCCTTAATCATCTACTGGTTTTACCCTTGTCATAGGTGATTGGACTAGTTACTGAACATCTGCCATTAAATGAACACTATGGGGTTAATTCACAAAAATAAGATATTTTGGATTGTATAGTACTATTCATAATTTTGTAGTGTTTTGGTATACATGTAGAAGGCAGTACAGTCATCTGAAGAACGAGAGTTTTACCATTGTGCTAATAGCTCGCATGCTAAGTTTGTGCTATTGTGATTATGGCCATCTGAACACTTCAACTGTTAAGGTAAGGACTTTTCTCATGATGATCTATTTGTTCTTTCTAATATTAAAACTTGAATACTATAATCAAAGTCATACCTGTAGAGTAAATTGGGTCTTTAAAAAGCATATTCAGTAAAAGACAAACAACTTTTGCATCTTAGTTTTGTTTATTTTAAGGTGTTCATTGCTGGGTAGCAATGAAGTTTTCATTATTGCTTTGTTGGCTTCCAATATGGCTGGTTCTACGGATATAAGCTGGCATTTAGTCTAATCATGTGTTAGGAGAGCACACAATCAGTGAATGAACATCAAAACTTGAAGGTGTTCATTCAATGAAACAGATGATCTAGTAAATGAACATCTGTGATTTAATTTCCTAAAACAACTTAACAACCTGGTTTCATACTGTTATTGTTTTTTTATGCCTTTTTAAATTGTATATTTATAACAGTTTTATCATTTGTTTCCAGATGGACAAGAATTCAGAGTCTGCAAAAAACCTAAGGAGGAAGTGTAAAAGATTTAAGTATAGTGAAGAGGATCTCAATTTAGCGCTGCAGGAGATTAAGGAAGGTAACGTAAGTTTAAACAGTGCTTCTAAAAAATATGGTATCCCTAAAGGAACTTTCATAACAAAATCACAGGAAAAGTTCCTATTGAAAGAAAAACGGGACCAGATACTGTATTAAAACAGAAGAAGAGCAGAGATAAAAACTTGGATTCTTAACAAAGCAAAATTGGGATTTCCAATGCACCCTGATATAGTTCAGGATGCAGTGCAGAGTGTTTCAAATATTTGTGAATGGAAAACTCAGTTCAATGATAATAAGCCTGGAAGAAAATGACTGGATTTGTTCCTCAAAAGACATCCTACTTTTCAGGGCCAGATTTCCAATTAGGCCGAATAGGCCCGGGCCTAGAGCGGCACTTTTACAAGTGGCAACATGGAGAAAAACATGTCTGCCTTAAATTGTCATCATTGATGCTGAAGACAGCTGCATTACTTCGCTATCACTGTGAAATGCGACACACAGGCACGAACAAGCTGTGTTGATAATCTTCGCTTACACGATACTCTCTAGATAACAAGCTGCACACAGCGCATATTTGATACACATGTTTCCATTTTCAACCTTTATGTTCACACTGGAATTCACTTGATAAATTAACCTTTGTATTTAATTTCACAAAACTCCCATCCTGCCCGTTTCTGCCCCAGTTTTATCACATAGATTGTTCTGGGGGGGAGGGGGAGATTTGAACCTTCACTACCCTCACGGTGAGAGGATTGACCACTGTGATAAGGGCAGTATGATTCAATATCATTGTTCTCTGTTTTTGAAATGGTATAGTTGCCAGTTGGCACTAGTTGTCGTGCTGATGGAATGCGCGTATCGCAGCGCAGGTCACATCATACTCGCGTTTTACATCAATGTTGTTTATTTATGTTCAGTCAAACTATAAACATGTCCAAGCTTATAAGTGTAAAATAGGTATGTGTACATCTGCGTGCTTAAGTGTTGCGAATTTAGCTGCCTGTGAATCGTGAACAAAATGAGTACCCAAAGAGCAAGACTCAGTGGTGCTCAATACAAAAAATAAAAAAAAGTTAAATAAGAAGTGGTGCTCTTTTAAAGCAGATCACTAAGTTTTTTTTTGTATGTAACAGTGATAACTGACAGTACGAGGATGTCACAGACGCCATGGCTGCAAGGGATAATGCTACCAACAGCAGCAGTACTTCTATAAATCATCCTTTCTTTGATAATGATGACTTAGAGGCTACCAATGCATGTGTTTTGCCATTCCCAGAAAAATTATTTTCTTCTCAAGAACAGCGAATCTCATCATCAAGTACCAACAATTCACTGAACAGTGGCAGTATCCATTTACATATCCATGCTGAATAGACCTGTATAAAATTTGATGGAACCAGATGCAACCAGCAATCCTAAGCAGCTTGTTTTTGAACCTAGTACAGAACTAACCCGGTGGAAAATTAATTAGGAGCTACGAGACTATGTGGCTGTTCATGGAATCAAACAAAACTTAGATGCAGACTTCAGTGCTTCAAAATGTAAGTACCCTGATAAAGAAAGGCGTGTTTCAAGGCATATTTTTTCTCGGAAACTGCATAATGGGGAGATACAAGTTAGGCATTGGCTAGTATACTCACCATCAAAGGGATGTGTTTTTTGTGCAACTTGTTTGCTATTTGGTGGGGAAAATGGTATATTTACTTCAGGGTTTAATGAATGGAAAAATGCTTCTAAAAGAGTACAAAATCATAAGAATTCACCTCAGCATTGCAACACTTAAACTGAGAAGAAATATTAAAGCATGAATTGATAACAGGCTCATTGCACAATTTTCTAGGGTCGCTTAAGTTTCTTGCAGAATTTGATCCATTCATGGCAGAACATCTACGAAAACATAGCGATAGAGGTTCGGGACATACATCTTATCTTTCCAAGACCGTTTATGATGAAGTGATTATTTTGATGGCTGAAAAGTAAGGGATGAAATGGTGAAGGCAGTGAAAGAAGCTAAATACTTTGGTATAAGTGTCGATTCCACTCCAGATATTTCACAAACTGATCAACTAACATTTATTATACACTATGTTAAGAAGAATGGAGTTGGTGAACCAGTTGAACGGTTCATTTGTTTTTTTATCAAATGGACGTAAGTCAGAAGAAATAGCCAATGCTGTTTTTACTGTTTTGAGCAAATATGAGTTGGACATAAACTGCAGGGACCAGTCATATGACAATGCCTCGAATGTGTCTGGAGCATATACAGGCGTAAAAGCAATGGTGAAGGAACTTTGTCCCTTTGCTGACTATGTGCCATGTACAGCACACACTCTTAATCTTGTGGGTTCATGTGCTGCAGAATCTTGCACTGAAGCAGTATCATTTTTTGGACTGCTACAAGAACTGTACAATTTTTTCTCAGCTTTCACATACCACTGGGCTCTCCTAGCTCGAAACTGCAAAGGAGGAGGAGGTTGGACACTACAAAGTCTGTCAAAGACTCGGTCTACTCGAAATGATACATGCTATACACTAGAGAGCAATTTGTGTGGACTATTTCAGACCTTGCAGACTTTAGAAAATTATAGTTCAGAAAAACCTCAAATGAGAAATGAGGTATCTTCATTGAGACAAAATTAAATATACTAGAAACTGCATTTATGGTAGTCTTCTGGACTGCAATCCTTCATACGTTTAATGCTATTAGTGCCAAGCTGCAGTCAGTAAACATAGATTTGGGGCAAGTTGTGAAAATGTACAATTCGCTGTCTGACTTCATAACAAATTTTAGAGAAACAGAAATGTTTGACCGCTATGAATGCCTTGCGAAGTCGTTGAGCAGAATAGAAATTTACAAATTTGACAAGGGAATGAAAAGGAAGTGCACTCTTGAGGCCTGGTGAGACTAGGGCTGGAGAAATAACTCTTAAGACTGGGTCAGATAATTTTCGTGTTGGTACATATAATGTAATTCTGGATACACTAAGATCAGAACTGCAAGTGCGAAGTGCACATTACAATGAGCTTCAAGAGAGGTTTGGCTTTTTAGAACATCTCAGCACGTATGAACCAGCACAGATTTCTTCAGTTGCACGTAAATTTGCCTCTTACTACAATAGTGATCTTGAAGCATTCATTGTAGAAGAGTCATTGCACCCTAGAGTGCATGTAAAGCCACAAACACCTGACGATGAAGGAAATGTCAACCTAACAAAATTAAGTAAATTTTTAAACCAAGAAGGGTTTGTTGAAGTCTATTCCAATGTAAATATAGCACTCAGAATGATTCTCAGTGCTCCAGTAACCAACTGTTCAGATGAATGCTCTTTCTCTACTTTACAACGTGTGAAAAACTACCTGAGGTCAACCATGGGAGAAGACAGGTTATCGGTGGTGGCATTGCTGAATATCGAAGGGCAGATGCTGCGGGATCTGGACTTCAAGGATATTATCAATTCCTTTGCCCAAAGGAAGGCTAGAAAAAAGAACTTCAGATAAGACATGAGTTATCTTACTAGGCTTAAGTTAAAGTTTTTTTTCTTTCATGGAAAGCAAATTAAATTTCTAAATGTTGTCCTTACTATTGAATGATACCATGTCTATATTTTCATTTAATCATTTTCCTAATATTTGCAGTTCTGGTTGTCATTATTTTTTTAATGTTGTGATTTATTAACAATATATTTACACGTTAGTTCAAATTAAAATTTTGCATCTCGTATGCTCTCCGTGGATCTTAAAATAACAAATAAATATGAATTAGGAAAAATAAAACAGTTTTACTGGAGGGGCGGCACATTTTTATGGGCCTACAGGCGGCTACAAAGGAAATCCGGCCCTGCTGCTATTGTGAAAAGGAATGATGAAATAATTTCTAAGGGCAGTGCATTAGTAACACCAGAACCAATTAAAAACTGGTTTTCTGTCTCAAACACACTTGCAAGAGGAAGGTTGTGAAGATATCTTACAAGACAGTTCAAGAATTATTAACAGTGATAAAACAGGAATACAGCTTTGCCCAAAAACTAGAAAAGTTTTATGACCAAAAGATTTCAGTAATCTGTAGAAATAGCTGGGGGGCAAGAGAAGTAATCAATTATAGTGATGTGCAGCTTTACCGCAAATGGAAGCATTATTCCTCCAATGATTACCGTATTCTGGCATATTATAGGCCGCATGTATGTATAGTCCGCACCATTAGTTTTTGATGAAAAATTAAGAATAAATATATTTCAAGGTCACACTGAATTACTGTATTCCTGTAAATATTGGTAAATCACGAATGCATACAAACATAGTAAATTCTGACTTAATTTATCCCCTACAAAACATTTGAGACAGAAAATTTGGTATGATGTGCATTGTTTACGAATGTTCATCGCACTATTCCAAAGATGGTAACGTGACTTGAGAAAGCAAAACCATGGCAACATGTTACACAAAATGGCGTCTATCAGTCTGGACTTGCGGTAATGCGGTGGACATGCAAACTACACAAGATAACTTTCTCTTGCACAGCAGAGAAATTATTTTCTCATGTACATCTTGAATACTGTGATTGATAAAGTGCAGTGAATAGGGTTACCATAATTTTGAGTTGACTTTTTCTAACTTTCTGGGAATATTTATTAGAGTTACAATTTTATACATAATCCATTCGTAATTATTGTGAAAAGATATTCAAGTGAAATTTCGAGTGTTGTTGGCAACATATCGTGAATCGATATCCCAAAAATATGGCAATGCTGCTTCTAGCGCATCATTACCAACATGGCTGCCACCGAAAACATTGCAATATTGATTGCTAAACATCTAATAAAATTCTACAGTACATATTTCATATACATATATATTGTATTCCCATATTATTTCAGTGCACTTTTTTTTATTTCATGCTCTGTAAATACACAATGTGTAATCTGAGACATTATTATTTATTTTCTTTTTTGCTACAAAGAACAAGTTCGTGATTAAATCAACAAGAAGTTATTTCTGAAGTGATAAATTATATAAAAATAACTAAATGCAGGGTAGTGAGACACAAGCAAAAAAAAAAAAAAGTGTATTAAAAACGTATTTTATTACTGGTGCATGTGTACATATTGTACTATATATTGACGTATGCATTGGTGAGTACAGTTCGTATTTATACTTTCTTGTTAATAATTTGTTGTTTAATGATAGGAGCATGTAATTTTCAGCGATGCCACAAAAATATTTGTTTGATCAATGGGGTGAAAATTAAATTTCAAGTTATACAAAAACTGACTATATTAGCATTGTTTAAATAGGGATTTTGTCTTGGGACCACAGAAAATGCTCTGTGGACATGAACTTTCGGTCAAACCGAGTTAGTTGATTTAAGTTTATACTGCATATGGTTATAAATAATCACTTAATACAGATTTTTGGGGGTAAAATTTTTTTTATGCAATATCTTGAAATTAGGCCTCAGCTCACTTTGTATAGTCATTTTTTTTTGGTTAAAATGTGTGGTCTATACATGCCGAAATACAGTATTTACCCATACAAGAGACTTCCAAAGAATACTGGTCAAACCATACCTAATGAATGGGGTTTTGAGAGATAAGACTCTGGATGGATGGTTTCAAGCACATTTTACAAATACATAGCCAACATTATGTGGCCATGGTTACTAAGTAAAGGGGTGAAGTTTCCAGTAATCCTGTTTTTAGATGGTCACAAATCTCATCTGAGTTTAGAGCTGTCGGAATTTTGTGCTGAGAAGGGAATTACTCTCTACTGTTTGCCTCCCAATGCAACTCACATACTGCAACCATGTGATGTGACAGTGTTCCGTGATTTGAAAGTAATGTCGAGAAAAGATTTTCACTCTACAAACAGTCATTTGGAAACATCACACAAGGAAATTTTGCTCCAATTTTCAAAGAAGCTTTTGATGCAGCAGTTGCCGAATGTGATAATAAATGGTGTCAGAGCTTGTGGCTGGTTTCCTTACAAATATGAGAATGTTGAATACACAAAATGCATATCTTACAGGCACTAAGAGTTTAAAGACAGTAAACAGCCAAAGTGCACAGATGTCTGTAACAACAAAGGAAGACTTTAAAACAGATTTGAAAGTTATAGAATACTTGATTAGACCAACCAAAACAGAAAAACTGTTGGAGACAGAAGATGATAATGCTTCCCCATTTCCAAATAACAGCATCATCAGAGTCTGGAAAGCCTGCAGAGAGAAAGCCCAAAAGAATAGTAAATTTAGTCCTGAGAGGCAAACTGCTCAGAATGACGCTGAACAAGACGATTGTGAATTGTTGAATATGTCAGACATTCCCAGTATTGAAAACAATACTTCAGCAGCAAAGAGTGACTTGCTAGACATAGGTTCCCTTCCTATTGAAATTGATGGCACCATTTATCATAGTATGGATGTGATAAACATAATGAATGGAATCACAGAAATTTTGAATATTTGTGATTTCGAAGAAGTCATAATGCAGCGTAATGAAGAAACTTACAGAAACAAAAACAATAAAAACATTGCAGCTGGAACCAAAGATGATCTAAATATTCCTGCGGCTGAGAAAGAAGAAACTGTAATGTACTGTAAAGGAGAACAATGTATATATCACTGCTGGAACCAGAGAAAATTTCAATATTCCTGATGAAGAAACCATAACACAAAGTAATGAAAAAGATTTAACAAAGGAAACAAACAATGGTGATAAAACTTTGCAAATGGAAAGTGAAGACTATGTAAATAATCGTAATAAAGAAGTTAGTGAGAAAGACATTGTGGAAGAAGTCATGAGCATGATACTTGAAGAAACTTAAAAATTGCAAAATAATGACCAAGATGGGAGAACAGTCACAAGCGAAAACATCGGGAATCTAAGACGACTACACAATAAGGAAGAGAATGATTTCCCAGATACAATAATAATGCAAGAACGAAGAAAGAAGGTTTCTGCAAATTATGCAATGCAAAAAGAAATTATTAAAACATGTGACAAAGAAACAGATTTGTGGGAGCAACATTAGCATTGGCCATGGGATGGTGAGAAAACAAGGAATAAAGAGAGGCCACAAAGAAAAACAAGTAGTATATGCCATTGCATATTCCATAACCTCACATAAATGGTGTGAACTGCAAATTGAGAAGGAAGATGAAAACAAGTCAAAACAGCAAATTAAACAAACAAACAAACAAACAAACAAAGAAAAAAAAGGATAGAATAAAAAAAAAGACAAAGTACAATTGTGGACAACACACCGGCTAGTAAAAGAGAGAAAACCAAAGAACATGGCAAGAGAACTACTACTGTAAGGCCTGAGAAAAATGAAAAGCTTTATAAAGACCCTAAAAGAGAAGATATTATTTCTGGGACTTATATTTTAGTAATGTTTCAGTCAGGAGCAAAGAAGAATCTAGAGCAGTACTTCAAGTATGTTTGTGTCACACAGGAGTTGGAAGGGGAAGAAATTAAAGTCATGGGACTGAAGTACGCTGACAATAAGAAAGCATTACATGCTGTGGAGAGTGATATTTCTCTCATAAGTTTCAGTGATATTATTACAGTTTTACCACAACCACTAGTTGAAAGTGCAGGAGATAGAATTAAATATATATTTTTAACAACACTATTGATGTAAAAGAAATTTGATGTGTTTAGGCTACAGAATGCTAACTTTATGTACTAAACCATTTTTTAAATGAACATTACATAAGCGAACTATATTTATGCTAAATATTTAACACTTTAACAAAGTTAACTTAGGTCTGTTACTGAATTGACTCTACATCACTTAGCCTAAATATTGTAGCCATCCTTTATGGTTTGATATGTGTTCATTCATTAGCAATGGGTTGTTCATTCTGTGGAATTAACTGTTCAATCACTAGTGCTTTAGCACTACATGTATTAATTAATTAATTTCTATATTTGTTCTTTCTTCAAGTGGTTAGAATATTTTTTTACTGGATTTCAGTTGTATGATGATTAAAAATATTCCAACAGAACATTAAGACAAACTATTTTGTATATACTAATAATGTATTTTTATAGTGCGACTTAGCCTTAAGTCTTCATTAATTGGTAGGGTCTCTACATTTAGCATTTCTCAATAGCAACTCAAAGCTATTTGTTACTTGAGATAGCAACTCTGTGTGTCTGTCTCTCTCTCTGTGTGTGTGTGTGTGTGTATGAGCATGTGTGTGTGTGTGTGTATATATATATTAGGGATATTTATATGTAACTGGATAGTTTCCAAATATATTCAATATGAACATATTTTACATCCTCATCTCAAAAACAGAATAAAAATTACCTTAATAACACAAATATGCCAAATGTTACTCCTAGTCCCACTTAATGTTACAAACTTCTGCTTCCCATCCACATTTCCCTTTGTCCAATTAAACCTAGCATTGCATGGCGATCCATGTCCTGACTCGATGCCCCTACCCTCATGTCGCAGGCGACAACTAACAGCAGCACATGAAAAACAATTGTCAGGATAAAAGCAGTTAAATGGTTTTCTCAGAAAATAGCAAACCTTTTAAAATATTATGGAATACATCGAACATTTATTTCCCAATGCAAATTAGATTATTCTCAAATCAATAAAAAATGGCTAAAAACAGACATTCTGGAAGGTAATATCCAAAACATAGGAGGTGAAATGAGGGTTCATCAATAAGCTGATGACAGCATACTACTGGCCGAGGCAGGAGCAGATACGTACATGGCAGATAGAAGCGCCACGCAGTAAACGTGCTGGGTGGTAGAGGCACTGCATCCCAGGGAAACATTGAGAGCCTTGTCGAGAGCAGAAGCCAGCCGGTACACCAGCCTCTCTGGGGGTTCTCTGTCCCCACATGGCACGTACAGGTATGGGAACACCCCATGCACGTGCAGGCATGCCTTCTCCCCTGCACAAACATAGCACAGACACTTACCAACATATACACTGTCCATTTTCATCTTATTCCCCAGAATGCAAATACAAACCACACAAGCTGATCTCCATAAAAAAGACATTGTATTGCTTGGAAATCCTTTAAGGAGGAAGCTTACTACAGCCAGTTGATGTGACCCACCAACCAAGAGTTCAATAACATTTTATCAGTTCCATCATTATTCCACCCTAATTTTTTTTTATCACTTTCATGACAACAATTAGAGAAATTCAAATGGTGTACTGCTGGCACCAAAGACAACAATAATAATGCTCTGTCCTTTAGGTGGGCTTTAGCAACAAAAACTGACACGTTTTGTACCTGTGGGAGTCGATCCAAACACACGGATAACTGGAACTAGGTTCACTTCTGAGCCACGGAATTCAGAGTAAGTGGCGTCCAGCAGAGGTAGAGGCTTGGTCATGTACGAATCAGCGGTCACCAGGCCCACGGAAAACATCTCTCTATCCCTTGGCAGGCCAAACGGGCTTTGCCATCATGGAAACACCTCCTGAAAAATACAAATGCCCATAAATAACCAGAAAGCACTGGCAACTGTTAGCAGGTCACAGTTGGGTAAAGGAAGAGAATTCACATGTAGACAAACAGCCTCATTCCAACATGCAGGCATGCACAACTCCAGTGTATGTACTGTCTTCAGAACCATGATGTTTACTGTTATGTACCACACATCTGTACAGCCTGTTGAGTGCACCAGCATAATTATACAGTATTTTTTAACTAAACCAAAAATTTAAATAACTACAAATGTTCTGTAGTCACATTGAAGTAACTACAAATGTTCTCTAGCAATTCCACACTGATACATGCAATTCTGTGAGCTGATTATGAACTCTCCGACAATATCTAAGTTTCAATGCTTCAGAGATGTAAAGAACACATAACTAAGTAATGAATACAGATTATATTGTAGTATGTGTTTCCTTTAACATTCATATATGCTGAAATATTATGTAGTCACATAATAAACTTACCCATAAAAACATGTTGCAATATGTCGTACACATGTCATGTTTTGTTATCTGCATATATGCCCAGGTAAGAGAAGGGAGTGCCACAACATCTTTACTTGCTCTGATGTGAATTGTGTTGTATGCAAGAAATGATAATGGTCATGTGTGAGAAAAACAATTACAGTTTTACCTAATCAGAAATGTACTGAACCAGAATAACTTAAGGTGCTGTAATACTTTTTGTTAACAGGTAAATATGATATTCAACTGGCAATAAATTTAAATAGCTATTTTTCTCTCTTGATAGCTGTGTGTATGCTGTGTTTTATAACCCAGAAATATGAGCTTTTTCTTTCTTAATGACATCTTTCATGTGTGATAATAGTGTCATGTGAAATACATAAATGCTCTCATACGAAAAAATATAACACAAACAAGAATATTCATAAATGAATCGAAACATTATAAGACTATCAAAAACATAAAACTATTCTACTAACACTAACTACACATTAAAAATTACTGATGTGCTATGAAAGACAGTTAAGTAAAAGTTGAAAATAGTAACAACACTTGCATGCCCAAGAAACAACAAAAAGGAAAGGTTCTTGGGACATGAACAATTGCAATAAATACATCAACAGAATATTAGCAAAGCAAACATGATAAAAGAAATTATTTAAAAATTCAAAAAAATTTTTCAAAGTACCTTTCAATATTTAAATAAATCATGTTAAATGGATTGATGGTTAAAGAAGGTTAAATTCAAAGTTGGGACACACTACTATTACACACAGTATAAACAATTTAAATTAATTTTAAAAAAAATTCAAACAAACTGGAAATAATAACGCTATACTGCAACTCTTTACAGTGCAATTTCCACTCTAAAAACAAGATTCACTGTACAGGTATAACTTGAAATGTGTAATTTTAAAACAAATAACTCTTTAAGTTGAAAACAATTTTATTTCTTCAAAAGGTTAACAGTAGTGCCACAATTTCGCTTTATAAGTCAAAGTACCATGTTTGCCCGAAAGGAAGAAGAGGTTTTTTGACAGAAAAGAAATATAAAAAATAAGGGGTCGTCTTCAATTCAAAACCTAGGACCACAAATACCATAGATGTGTGACACTGCTAGTTCAGTATTTGTTTGTGTTACAATCATATTACTACGGGCTTCTATTCGTAATTTTTTCACTCGGGAAGCAGTTAATCCTCCAAAATTGGCATGCCATCAGAGGATTTTGACAAATGCTTTTCATACTTAAATACAGTGTGTCCTATGGTTGGACGTATTTTAGTAGTGCTGAGACTGTGTCAGTCAACTTTGACAAGGGTCGCCTTATCTGATGTCGCCCAGACACAAACAGCTTGAGTAATAGTAGTAGTAGGGGCGGGCGGGTTCTAATACACTAGGCATATGAAATCTTTATGGGGATGGTCTAAAAATATATTTTGCGGATTAATGGCTAATACGATTTATTGGCTAATCCTAATCCGATTATTTTTCAAATGACTGCAAAGAGGAAGCGCTTTGCTGGGAAGCACAATGGCTCAAGTCACGAATATAACACCCACAAAAGTTTTACAATGTAAGAAAGATGCTGCTACCATACAGCCAGGTTGGACACACTATTTCATTGTGATTAAGTTTTCTTTAAAAGTAAATTAAATATATATTATTTATATGATAGCATTTCTTCTTGAAGGGTTTGTCACAAATTCATGCAAAAATACTTTCAATCTAAATAATTTTCTCAGCACTTCATAGGAGTAGTCTTGAGTTCAGGTTAAAATATTTTTTCCCTCAAAAATATTTTTTTAGGAAGTAGTCATCTTAGATTCAGGGTCGTCTTCCTTTCGGGTAAATACGGTATCTGCAACCTATGCAGCAAATGAGTGACATTTTGATGGAAAATTCACAAATGGACAAATTTGTATCACGAAGTGCAGTAGATAAACATTTGGCAGCTTTAAAAACTATTAATTCTTTTATTCCTACTGGAGCAATCACAGTGTGGCTGTGAGGTAAATCCTCAGAGCGCACAGAAAAAACCACTCACCACATGACAAACATGCTCCCTCATCACCATTCCACCTAACACAACTATTGAATATCAGAACAGCCGAGATTCCCAGTAGCAAAAAATTGTTAATCCATCACCCCAATTACCTATTGAATATAATATTTGTGAGAAATGAAATGTGTAACAAGACGTAAATTTCTGCTATTTATATTATGCTAAGGTGTTGGAGCCCGTTGTCCCCTATCTTCAGGATCAGCCTGGAGCACCGTACCAACTCAATGTGCGACCACACAAGACCCACATCACATGATTGTTCCTAGATGACTTCCATATTACACTACTTCCTTGGCTTGCACGTTCACAGAATCTCTCGTCCATTAAAAATGTGTGGTCCACGCTCAGACGACTGGCCTGCCACAAGGCACCGCCACCACAACTAATGATTTTGTACCGAGATATCATAGATGGACATCATTCTATACATGCATATGAGGGTCACAATTTAACTTCACATCAGAAACATCAAAACCAAGTAACAGGTCCCACAGAATAAATTAATGTTCAATCCAACACCACAAAGGAAACTGGAAAAATTCTGTGGTCTATCACTTATGAAGGACAAGAAAATCACATCAGGACTACAACTGCGAAGGTAAAAACTAGTCCCAAAGTAAAAAGCAATGCTGAGCAAACCAAATTGAATGTCATCATATAACAATACAAAAACACACAATTTATTCAGTGTATATGGTTGCAAATATTTACAATATAATAAATATGTAAGTGAACATATGACTCCTCAATTCAATATTGTATATAAGCTAAATTTCAAAAAGTAATATATAATGAACATAAAAAAATATGCTTACAATCTGAATAAAATGGTCTATGGTATGAGAGATCAAAAAAAAGAGAACACTGTGCAGTCTTTGCAAGAGGTTATCACATGCTACAAAGGAAAGGATGTCAATATAAGAGAAAGCTGCACAGTCCGTGCCAGTAAATATGTCAATAAGAAAACACTGAGCAGTTGCTTCCAGAGATATCACATGCTAAACAGAGGAAGTGTCAATAATAAAACACTGAAACATTTTTAATAGATATGTAAGATGCTACAAAATCAGCATGTCTAAAAGACAAATGTGTTATCCTCACTATGGGTAAATGTAATATGTTAAATCACTGTTTTAATAGGAGAATTCTGCATTTTACTTGATCAAATTACTGTTCAAATAAGAGAAAATGGTAGCCAACTGTGCATGTTGGTGGCAAACAATACACACAACTCCAATACCTGTAAGACCGTGCTGGGAATAATTAGGAGGTGAACTCATCTGGTTAACAACTTTGAACGTTTCTGCGCATCCCGTCACCTGGGTCGCACTCCGGGTGACAACTCAGACTACTGCCTGGCAGCGTTTCACGTGCCTTCACTTAAACTACTGTTACAAAATAACTAATACGTAAAGACTTGCCAATTTTTAAAGTTTTCAATCAGTAAAATGTATAAAAAAAACTATTAAAATGCATAAACTGCTCGCGGCAATTTCACATACACTAATTTTCTTAACATTCACGCTTAACTTTAAATAATAGGATTTCCATGATTTCACAATAAAAATTTAATATAATTAATACTTTTTCAGTGTTTCAGACCAAAAACTATGATTTCCCCTAGAGAAGACTTGTACATCATGGAAATGTGTTTACTTAGTATGACATGCAAAGCAAAATTATACTTATTCCTTGCATTAGCTGAAATATTCATTAATTTAAGATAACTTTCATGCCTTATTTATATTCAAATTTATAGTATTGATGTGCTTACCATAAAAGTATTAAAAATTCACTTTCTAATATACAAAATCCCTATTCTGCAATGATTCAAATTTAAAAATTTAATAATTTAAAACTTGGATGGTACCAAAAATGGGCAATACTGACATGTCAATTTTCGAACTAAGAAAGTTAACAAATTTTTATTTAAAAAAACAAGCATTAAATTTTTTTCTGGATTAAGTCAGATAAAGGAAATGTGGGAATTGTTTATCACCATATGAAAAATGACATAAGCAATTTTTCCGCTGCCTGAAGAAAGATAAATTTATTATTCTGTTCGTTGTTTTGCATTGGTTGTTTTCACAGATTGTACACACACACAAAACACATCAAATAAATGTGAAACACCGGTTGTAAAAAATCAAAATATACACTTGCTTTCAGAATACCGAACATAAGTTCATTCAATTTTGACACTTCTAAAAACGTAACACGGCCACAATGTATCACTGTGAAACCGCTGCTCTGTTTATGAAGAAAACAACGAGTATAAACAAATGCTATGATCAATGAAGGTTACCTTTCCAACCTATCTTGTTTTTGTTATGGCAAAGTTATACTGCTGAGGCTCCATTAATTTTATTGCCAGTGGATTGGATGGGATTGGGAGAGACTTCAGTTTAACGTATTTCATGAGATCCATTGTTTTGTACCTCTTCTTACGAGAATCGGATCTCACGATCTCGATTTTAAGAGCCGTCAAAATCTTATGAGACTACCATTTTTAATTACATATTATTTTAATGGAAGAGACTAAAATCTGCTCGTATGAAAGACACATTCAAATTATTATATAACCTGTTAAGATTTAACCTTACCAAAATAAATTGTGATAAATGGGTAGGTAGTACCAATTCAAATATAAAATTCACTTAGGACGAAAACATTTTTGGCGAAGTTAGTTTCCCATTCAGTAAACGGGTTATTTTTACACTGCAAAACAGAGTTGAAATGGTTTTCTAGGCCACGTACATTTCAAACAAACATTTTATAACCCTTTTGAAATATGTTGTTTACAATAAACACAGACACTGTTCGTAGTTCTTATTTGCAACTCCTGAATACATGTTGTTCTGTTGCAATCCATATTACACGTTTCTCATCCAGCAATACATACTAATTATGTGAATCATTAAATAAATACGACACTTCACCGGCTTTACGAAACCAGTAAACTGTAGAACCAAAATAAACAGTGCTGCTTCATGACAATTGTGAAAATGGTGGGCAGACCAAGCCATGCATTGAACTAATGTATTGATATGTGCATCGCGATACTAGATATGTCGCAGTATTAATAGATATTGAGATATCAAAATATGGAATGTCGTGTCTCTAATAAATATTTAGGCATACTTAAAATTTTTCCCAGTATTGGAATTTGGAAACAATCAAGGCATTATTGTAAAATTGTAGAAAAGGATATTATTTCCGTACATTTTATGGAAAAATCATAAAAGTTGACAAGTCTGCACAAAAATTCCTCCGAATTTAAGTTTCTGTACTGGAGTGTATGATGATGCTAAATATTCATGTTTGATGTATGTAGCTGTTGTGCTGTGCCATTTAAAAAAATGTGTTTTACTCATGACAAATTGTACGTTTAGCATGCTATGCATGATGTTATGTTATTAAAATAATATTTTATGGCTAGTACTTTTACTTATAAAACCTGCAGTGTACTTCAAAACCTGCTCAGAACAGTGCAAGTCATTTTGCAAAATACCACAATACGCCGCGTGGAATAGTTTACATCAGATTATGTGTTATATTTATAAAAGTTGAGAAAGGCATGCGGTTGTGCCTGCGCACTCGTGCCTTTTGCATTACTGCCGCGCTGCGCCCGGGTATTTCAATGAAACATATATCCTTTTGATTTTCATGCAAAGCATACACATTATTTTTTGTACAATATTAACATTGTTAACATCATAAATGAATATTCATGTCTTACTTATAAATAAATGCAGTGTGCCATTAAAAACATACAGTATAGATTTAAGACCTGCGTTTATTGACTGGGTAGCAAGAGTGCAGTTATTAAATTTATATAACAGACATAATTGTACTATCGCTGTAATAAAACATTGTTACCTGACAGCACTATTCTTTGGGCACATATATGCATACTTATTAGTACCAAGTACATAGTGATTTTAATTACCAAAATATTTTAGGGTAACGGTACTTAAGGGCATTGTTTGATTTGCAAATATATTGAATCTTTAAAGTAATAGTTCTAAATGAAAAACAAGTACAAAAATTAAAGAAATTTCATCTTTAGCTCGTATGATACATTTCCAACAATGTTACTGTCTGAAATATACAGAAAATCAGAAAAATGTTGTTAATAACATACAGTTTATTGAAATAAATACGAAACGTTACACAAACTTTTTCATGAGAGTGGCTGAAATAACTGAACATCAGGCAGAGTTACTGAAAGAGCATTTTTTTAGTAGTTATATCTAATTTAGTAGGTTTAAGGTTTAATTGTAAAATTAATTGTTAAAATTTCTTTTTTTAAAATACTTTCCTTCTAATTGCATTGAAACTACTAGTAAGTTTTTAATTAATTACTTTTATGCGAATGTACGTACGTGTTCTTCCTATTATCCTTTACTTCACTCCCAACTCGCAAGACAACCAAAAAAAAAACTGTATAACACAGGAAGGCACTCGAATTTGCAGTGTAAGTTGCGGGAATGTAATGTATTGTAAACATAGGGGAAATGGCAGGACCTAATTTTAAAGTGGTGCATTTGATGGGGAAATTTTATTGGCGGAAATGTAAAATCCGGATTCCACTGTACACATTATTTAGCAAAATAGTGAAATATTATATTTTGTTTCTGCCATTTTACACACACACATTGACAATATACTGTCATCCAACCTCGTTCCTCGGCCTGCATAAGCCAGCCACGAGTCACACATGCAAGGGATGCGCATCCATATGTTGAGTGGGTTAGATGTGTCGGGAACGTGTGTGTAGTGCACTGAGGATCAGCTGGCAGATGAAGTCGACAGTGGAAAAAAGGGTTCTTATTTGGAATTACGGGTTTCATATATTTTCTTTGCTGTGCACTCCTGTGCAAGTTTTTATAAATTAGCGTAATTTGTCTTCCTCCCATTTTAATCACACTTCATTACCCATGAATATGGTCTGCATGGGGCCACCACTTCCGGTGCAGGATCGTGGTTTCCGCTTCCATTGGCCATTCTCTCCTTGGAGATCAAGCTGTACGGTTGTGTGGCATGGGGCCAGCAGGGGCCTCAACTTTGTATTCACTGAACTGGTAATTCTGTTGTACAAACCTTTTAGACCTTCCATTGATTCACAGGACCCTTAAATCATCATGTCGCTTCAGGACTTTTATTTTCACATGTAACACAATGTGTCCACCTCGGACTGATTCAGACGAGGCCTCTTGTATGTAAGTGTTTCCACACCGCAGCACCTTTATACTGTTTTTTATGATTTCTTTTGAGTTCATATAGCACCTTGCACATTTTGTTGAGATTTTCATGTTTATTAAATGTCAGATGGCTCTGGATCTAATATGCACATGGTTACCCTTAATTCCTATGTTTAAGTGACACAGCATCCCTTAAAGGCCTACTTGCATTAGGCATACTCCGTGGCCAACAGCAGAGCAGAAGATAGTGTACTGGCTTCAATTGACTTGCCACATGGTGATGTCACAATCTGGTAAGTCTCTCCACACTGCATGGCCATGGTTGAAATCACGGCCTGGCCACCCTGGGATTATATACACCGCTTCGCTTCCACCTATCACTTCACCAATTGACGCAAATAACAATACATTGGCCCAGTAATGCATTTTCTGGCAAATGGAAATACAGTAGACTCTTGATTATCCGCGAGCGTATTATCCGCTTTGCGGCTTAACAGCGGCATATTCAGATAGATAAAAATAAATTTTGGAAATTAACTCAAACACTGCCAGAATGAAGTTATTTAATAAAACGCCCATCAACTAATGAAATTCGTTAACAGGTACACTCTGAAAATAACTGTGGAATGAAATATGTTTGTTTATAGATGCAAATGCAAGTCAAAATGTGTCACCGATGACACAATGAGCTTAGTTACATCGCAAGACAGCGAACTGACAACACCGCACAACTCTCTAGCCTAGCTGCCGCCTGCCAGGTATAGCAGGAACTCGGCGCAACAACCGCATTCCTCCTGCGTATCGCATTCCCACGGTCAGTGTCAATTTTATCTCGCCAGTCAGTAGTTACATTCAGTTTTGTTTTTGTTCGTTTTCAGCCGAAAAATGTCTGCAAAACGCAAACTTGTGGTTTTATATTAACCGCAGAAGCTGGAAATTATTAATAAACTTGAATGAAGTGTAGTAAAACAGCTTTCATCTATGTATGGAGTGGGAGAAACAACAATTCGGGATATACGAAACAATAAATCCATACTTATTGAGGTTGCGAGCAGTGCGGACTCGAAAAATGGATTGGCGAATAGGAAAACGATGAAACTATCGAAGTACACGGAACTAGATAAGGCTATGCTGGAGTAGTTTAACCAGAAACATGCCGCGGGAACGCCAGTGTCGGGCTTAGTGTGTGCGAAACAAGTCCAATATTTTTTTGAAGAACTGGGAATGGAACGCGAAACTGGTTTCCTATTGTAAACACTGTTTTCCATACGCTGAATCAGCCAGCTGTATGCCGCACGCACTGGACAGTGTGGGAGGTGTGTGTGTGACACGGGTGACATGCAGTTCGCTTTGAACGTCTCTGTTTCCCCTCTCCAGAGGGAGGAGATGTGGCCTGTTACCTGGCAACCAAGTGACATCAGATTTCAGATTTTTTTTTCTCGAAAATAGGAACACATACCGCATTGCTGGTATATATACATTATAATTAAAGTGTCTACATCATAATTATAATGATTACATAGAGCTATACCCCGTAGGAGATTGACGTGATGGCTTGCTGTTGTCGCTCGTGCCTAGATCATCAGGGCTGAGTAGCTGTCTGTCGATCGCTACAAGATTATTCTGGCGGGCGGCTGCCAGGCAGCCGCTGCCACTGCCGTTGTTACAGGGCCGGTTCAATCCATAACAGCAGCCCGATATTGGGAACACATGCTGATTGATGTGATTCATGTCAATGTGTTGAATTTCTATGAAATTTAGGTGGCATGTTGGCCTCTGCACTGTCATGATGAGGCCCGGCAATGTTTACGGGAATATACAAATCTTGTGCGGTCTGCTTGAAATATTAATTATCCCGAATTTTTCATCAAAAACTTGTGACGTAGTCTATACATGCACACTGCCCTACTTGCCAATATGGTAACATCAGAACACATTCTTTTGCATATATGGAAAAACATATAATATTGGCTGTAAAGAATCAGTAAAATAGATCTCGGCGCTGAAAGGAGGGAGAACGCGTACCCGCTCCCTCTGCCTCATCCATCAGTGTCCACGACTCACAACAACCCGCCGACAAACCACACGCCTACTGACCGTACACTTTCCACTTATTTATTGAGACCAGGAGACATAAATTGCCCCATGGTATACTGGGCTGCTGTATTCCCGGCTTCCACTATATGTCAAGGATAGGCTAGGTTTCACACTGAAACACCCAGTATTCAGTTACGACCACACAAAACTTAGTGTTGGAAAACTGCATTTTTCTCTTAGTATGCGGATTATCCGTGATTTTGGGTTATCCGCGGCAATCGCCCCCTCCATTATCGCGGATAATCTAGTCTACTGTAGTAACAATAGTCTGCCATGTATGATACTCAAGGACCTTAAAACTCAAGCAGGGGGCCTATTTTATAAGATATTTAATTTAATTGTTTAATTTTTGTATCTGTTAGGTTTATAAAGCTCTCTAAATGAATACGGTCTACTTGCAGTTTCTTCCCACATCTCTAACCTGTGAAAAATCACTCTATGACGGGTTTGATTCTTTTCTTACAAGCATTGTACCACAAACATTATACTTCTGATAACATAAAAGTATCTCATTTTGTTAAATTACACTGTTATGTATAATTTTTATCTATACATTAAAATATATCATTTATAATCAATATGAATAAAAACAGAGAATAGGTGTGTTGATAATGCCTAGTAAGAAAGCTATAGTTCTTATGCAAAATAGAATTGCACTGAATGTGCATGAATTCTGTGCACTGTTCCTTTGATGTGATTCTCCAAATTTTTTTGCATGCAGCAGAGGAATATTCTGGAAGTAGATCTTTAGCAGGGTTTGAGAAAAATTGGAAGTAACAGTGAATGGATCTTCGGGCAAGGCAATTTCATATTTTAAGTCCATATTGCATTACAGCCTTCCGAGCTTTCAGAAATGTTCAGGTTTTCATTAGAGTGTACAATGTGAAGAGATTTGGACAGCTCTTAACATTGAGGTCTTGAAAGCCAATGAGGGTGAAGTGAGGTGAGTATGGACCAGCACCAGAATGAAGGGGCAAGTGGGAACAGGAGATACCCGAGAAAACCCACCGACCAGCAGCATCGTAGAGCACGATTCCCACATACAAAAATCCTGAGTCACCCAGCCAGGGATTGAACCAGTTCACCTTGGTGGGAGGCGATCAGGCTAACCACTCAGCCACTATAACCCTTAGAGAGTACAAGATGGCTACACAACTCACATGAACATTAACTGAAACATGAGTGTTAGCCTACTTTATAAAACCAAATATGTACAGCTTGGAAACATAAATAAACCAAAGCAACAAAACCCCTTAAAATATTTCATTTGTATTTTGAGGGAAAAAAAAAAAAAAAAAAAAAAAAAAAAAAAAAAAAAAAAAAAAAAAAAAGGGGTAAATTTTATTTGTTGAGTGTCTCAAATTTACTGTCAACATCATACTTGGCGGTAACATGGCTGGAAGTGTGACGAATTTTGTATTCAGGTATTCATAACCATTCTGTGATTAAGTATGCACTTGTGTTAGGATGGATTCGCATGTATGCCCATACACTGGACAAAACTTTGGTTATCACATGTAAGCAAATTTTCTGCATTACCATATTGTTGTTAGGTTGCAAGCTATTTGTGACCATGCTGTTTGGTTCATTATTTTTGGTACCAAGATTCCAAAATAAGTGATGGACAGTAAACTAGGTGCTGCCAAGTTTCTAGTCTACTGTATTAATTCCAACATAGTACAAATTTTTACTCAATTAGTATCAAGAGACCATAATTCTGTTTTATACTGCCACAATTTATTTACAAGTAAGCACTACATGTCAGTTTATTTCCAAACTACATTTTTAAAACCAATTTTGGACAAAACTAACATTTATGCTCTCAATTTCATTATAAATAACAAATTAATAAATAATAAAATACTCTCATTACAGTATGCCTACACTGTTGTTTACATGATTCACAAAATTAAACTAAAAGGTTAAAAGGCACCATTAAAATATTGTTATTTTGAAATACTGTACATATTTTATATTTTGGCATGAAGCTGCAATAGTTCATGAATCTCATCTTCATGTTACATATAAACTGTACGACACACCCACTATGTTTTCATAATAAAAATCTTTAACGAAAGCACAAAGGGCTTCATTATCATTTTGAATGTAATGAACATAGTGACGTCAAACAAACACTTGAAGATGCTTACCTCCCTTTTGTGTGAAAATGAGAATTTGAGTAATAATTAATATTTTTCTCAAAAGACAGTGAAACAAATAACTTAGAAAAAGGGTTGGTTCACAATCAAAAAATATATGTACAGAGGATAGGATATAACAGTAGAACATTCAAACCACTAGAATTAATGTATGCAATTGATTCACAATTAAATATTTATGTGTTAGTTTTAGCCATTGAAATTTTGCAACGAGTCTGACATCAATTGTCAATGTTAGTAAATAATGGATTTTCGTAATATAGGCCTACTGTGATATTGTGTTAAAAATTAACAGTGTTGTAAGTTATTTAGCATATTTACTTTTCCTTAAAAATTTTTGATTTTGCAATTATAGAGGTATGAATAACATTTGAATATTCTTCCGCTCTTATGTCACCTGTTCTTTTCTCTAAATTTTTATTTTTGAGACAGTTGTTCACTTCTGCAGTATAACTGTTCCTCTATTTTAATAAACAACTTAATTTAAAATTTTATGCTCTGCTCTGAATTGCTGATACCACATGTTGCTGCACAAGATATGAAGTATAACAATTTTCTTGGTGGACTATGTCAGGAACTCTAATACACACGACCCATTATGCCCAATTGTAAATCTATAGGTTCGAAAACATGGCAGTTGTAACACTGCCGTTTTTAGGGGTTGGGTTTACCGTTGATCACAGATATTTTAATTATATATGATTACAGAGTAGTTGCTTATGTTGTCACTTCATTTAATATAATTTACCAATTACACTTTACTATATGAATTAACAGTAGGCTTACAATCTTTGGTTATTTTAATAGTTTATTGACATAGAGATTATTTGTTAAGTATTTTTCATTTGTTTCTCAATAGTATTTAGTATTGATATTTTCTTTGTAATTTTTCATTTCTTTCCTAGAGGGTGGTTGGCATTAAATATTTATTAAACAAAAGTAGCAAAAAATATTATCCTTGTTGTCTCTCGTCTCGCCATTGCCGATTGGCTGAAAGATGTGTCATGGTCAGACAACAGCCAATCGGAGGACAGGAGACAACATAAGTAAGGCAGAAGTAAAATATAATTTTTTCTTTACAAGAATTCTCACAACCTTCAACAATTGACAAGTGTTATTATAATATGAAAGTTTTAATGATTCAAAATATAATAAGATTGCTGCAAAACGTTTTGTAAGATGAAGAATTGATAATTAAATAATAAAGAAGATTGATTTTTATTAAGTTTAAGAAGATAAAAGGAAATAAGTTGTTGAATTTTTTTTTAGAAGACTAACTGAAAATAAGATATTTGCCAAGCTGAGAATTTTAACGTGGTAATTAAAATGAAATGTTATAAATAGCGCTCAATGTATTAATGGCAGAGTTGTGAATTGTCTGAAACGTAACAGTCAGTTCTTGTGCACACGACCTTAAGCCCCTGAAACGGATGGCCCGAAGCAAGCAAACTATCAAACCACACAACTCCCATTTAAAATACATTTATCTCCCTTCTTTCTTTTATTCACTACTAATGTGTAACTATCCCATAAAATTAAGGGATGGATGGTCATCTTGAATTAGTGTAAAACAGGCCTAACTGACGAGATCCTGTCTGTCATATTCTGAGTAAGCCAATTTAAAACTCTAAAGTGAAGTTAGATTTGAATACCAGATTCAAAATTTTCTTGCCAGCTTCTGCTGAAGAAAGTAACTATGACTCGCTTGTGCTGCCCCCGGGAGGATCACCGGTCATGCTCTGCAGAAATACTGCACAAGTCCGCACATGTGTAAGACAGTTTCATCAAGAATTTTGACAGCGGTGCTGGGAAGTCACATGTTTAGAAGTTTATAAAATTAAAACTACGCATAACTTATATGTTAATATGTATATTATACCGCATTTTATTTGCACAACAGTCTAGTGTACACATAACTTAAAATGTCGAAGTTCCAAATCTCCAATTTTTTTTTCTATAGACATCCAAACAACGCACACTGTACTTCAAACCTGTATTAAAATTGCATCTTTAAGGGCTCTTAAATAAAAAACCCTTAATTGCCCATATAACAGATCTATAACCTGTTAATAACACCATGCTCGAGTAACAAAATGTGCATCAACATTGAGGGGACGGCACATAATTTCCATGATAAATCCATTTTGTACTCCACATTTGTAATTGAGTTGCATGTTTAAGGGGTCTTAAATTAAAATCCCTTAATTGCACACGTTAAAGAACTATAGCATGATAATAACACCTTGCTGGAGTGATAAAATATGCCACCCCACTACAGTTTCTAAAATTGTGTGTCGCGAACATGTGCATTACGGTGTCGTGAAACATTCTCAGGGAAAACCATTGAAAAGTGGTGATACGAGAATAGTTTTAAATGTATTTTGCTATCTTTCGCAGAATGATCCTACTTTGGTTGTAAAGCAAGTAACGGTACTTGCAGCTGAAATGACTGGTGTGTGTGCGACGAGTATTTTAAGTGTGCGAAAAGATCAGGGAATGAAAAAACTTGTAACACCAGGTAAAAAGAGGAAATGGTAAAAGAATGTTCTCTGTGACAATTTTATGAAAATTGCTGTGCATGCTAAAGTTCATTCATTTTTCTTACGTATCAAGGCTCGAAATTTTATTTATTTATTTACATTCCGTTGGTCCCTTGGTCACCATTGGCGCTTTAGAATATGGAATATGTTCATACTGTAATTGCCAACAACTTGCCAGATTTTAAAAACACAACTCATTACAAATTGCTAATCAAACTTGGATTTGAAATTGTGAAAAGAAAGGAAAAGTGTTATTTCGGACAGGGATGATGTAGCGTCTGGAAAAAATGGCAATGTTATTCTTGCCAATTAACCTTGTTTGTAGTACAACAAGCAACAACATAAATTGAGGTAGGAGTATATTACCTTCATCATTACAGTAGACATCCGCACATAAACCCTAACATACACTGTGAATGAAATTTATTTGTAGTGCATCAACTGCTACAAAGTCGGAATTCCCAATTTTGATTATGGTATGACTTGTTCGAGTGTGAACTATTTATTTTCAAATACTTGTAAAAGACCCCACAGTGATTCAAGCCAACTTCTGCTAAATTGGATAGGTTAAAAAATTTCACTCCTACAATAACAGATAAAATAGATTTGCAATGGCATGGAAATATAAGAGTAATTTATGAATTGTACCATAAGCTTTGGATTCATATTAATGACAAGGGTCATCTCTGCAGAACAAATTATATATAAATAAGAAGAGAAAATACTTAACTAATGATATTTTCCAACCAAAGAACAATGAAATACACTACCGGAATGATCTTACCTATTTAACAACTGTCTCGCATCAGCTGGAAAAAACACATAAAACCATAAACATATAACTTTCCATTCAAATTGGACAGCTAATCAATTCTGATTATTTCCTATAGAGAAACTGTTGTATTCCTTGTGATACAAACGTATTTTGCCTGTAACACGTTTGTTTACATTTTATGGCAAGCTTCCATTTTTACGACTGGTGGCTGCAGGGTCGCTAACCTGACAATATCCAATGTACCAAGTTAATACAATATTGTTACACCCCTGTTTCTCTGGTAAGTTAAATTTTTCGGGATTTTTTTTGGTTAGGATTGTTGGGGATCACAGTTTTCCTTTGGTTTTAAGCGGTATCCCTTTTATTGTTTTTTTGTTCAGATATACCCCTGAGGTTAGAAGTTGAGGTTGGACTGATGTTGTTGTGGTCCAGTTGGGATTTTTTTTTTTAGTTTTGTCAGGTTTTAGGTTTGAATTTGAGTGTTTGGTAAAATTTTAGTTTTTAACTTTTTTTAATTTGGATTTTGGTTTTGAGTCACCTGAGGTTTATCTTCTGCTTACTTAGGCCCTTTTCTGGATTTAAATTGGTAGATGTTTTGTTGTTTGGGTGACCAGCAGTCTTTTTCAAAATTCATTAAAAGCTCGCCAAAGTTATAGCCAGTTTGGCTGGGGTAGGTTCTAGAACACACTCGGTTCGTGCATTCACGTGTTGCGGCCATGGGCTGGAGCCGAGCGGAGTTTTCATTCGGTCAGCCGGGTGCCGGAAATGTTCAGGTGCGCATCAGATAACCGGGTGGGAATGCAGCGTAGGCGACTAGCCGGCGGGAACCAGACTCGTGGATTGCTGAAGTGGCGGACGGCTGAAGGATGGCCGTGCATCGACTTTAGGACACCCGAGGGGAAAAAGGGAAGCTGAAACGCCATGTTGGTGAGACAGGGGTGGTCAGCAGCGAGTTTTCTCTGACAATGACCCAGCGACAGCAACTCGATACCGTGGGTGGCGTGTCAGGTCGTGCGGGACGCGTCTGCATCTAGAAGTGTTGTAGCTGAACCACCGACCCGAGCGGATGCAAGAGTGTCGTTGTCATAGTGACTTCGCTTTGAAAAACCTGCGAGACCGGAGGAACCTCTGTGTTCGTCCAATATGTAGTCAGATAAGTAAGGTAACAATCGAGTTACATCCCTGTAGCAGAGAACGAGTCTTTTATCATCCAGCTACAAGGCTTCACCAGATGTAGCGAGAAGGGTCGTGCAGCAGAGAACAACACAGCGAACCTGATCCGCGATTGTTTATTGACAGTGCACGTATCACTTTCTCCTGTCAATGGCCAGAACAAAAGAAATTTTAACTAACGACCAATATTGAAAGAATTCATACTAATATAAATATTAGAGGCTGATAAACACTTCTCAGGTCAATTGGTAGCACACACACAACCTGTGTTACATAACCACACCACACCTGTATGAGCCTGTAGTCCCACATGAATGTCTAGTCTAAAACACTTGCATCAAAAATATTACCCTCCTTTAATTTGTTGGCCATATAGAACTCAACCCAATTTAAATGACCTTAGTAAGGCGTAATACTTGCAAATGAACTATCATCGGGAGAGTTGAACAGTCGACTCACGAAACATCAAGAGTGAGTGAGTGAGAGAGTGAGTGTGTGTGAGTGAATGTGTGAGTGAGTGAGTGAGTGTGTGAGTGAGAGAGTGAGTGTGTGAGTGAAAGAGTATGTGTGTGAGTGAGAGAGTAAGTGTGAGTGAGAGAGAGTGTGTGAGTGTGTGTGTGTGAGAGAGTGTGTGTGAGAATGAGAGAGTGTGTGTGTGAGTGAGAGAGAGTGTGTGTGTGTGTGTGAGAAAGAGAGAGAGAGAGTGTGTGTGTGTGTGTGTGAGTGAGAGAGAGTGTGTGTGTGTGTGAGTGAGAGAGTGTGTGTGTGTGTGTGTGTGTGGAGAGAGTGTGTGTGTGTGAGAAAGAGAGTGTGTGTGTGAGAGAAAGAGAGTGTGTGTGAGTGAGAGAGTGTGTGTGAGTGAGAGAGAGTGTGTGTGAGAGTGAGAGAGAGTGTGTGTGAGAGTGAGAGAGTGTGTGTGAGAGTGAGAGAGTGTGTGTGAGAGTGAGAGAGTGTGTGTGAGAGAGAGTGTGTGTGAGAATGAGAGAGTGAGAGGGAGCGAGAGAGAGAGAGTGAGTGTGTGTGTCTATATACTGAGCTGAAAACAACTACCTACCCAATGACTGATGAAACACAATGAACGAGGATGGAAGACAACTATAGGATTCAGAACTTACGCCTTGCTTCCTATCCTGTCCTGGACATTTATAAGTAGTATTTGGGTATTGAATAACTAACGTGATTAATTTCACCCTAAGTAAACATCTTACCGTAACCAAAGCTAACTTCCAACTAACATGTTTGATATTATGTATAACTTATATACCTACCATGTTGTAATTATCAAATAAAATACACAACAAACACTTAAACAATATGCTGTTCCATTACCTATCTCACTCAAGCCTACAACTCCCATGCTACGTTAATCGTCTCTCTACCAAACTATCACAGATCATCTACTAACAAAGAACTACCTATCCGCACCCATCCAGTCCTTCAGTCTATCATCATCACTGGAAGGGAGAACAACAGACTCGCAGAGAGCGGAAAAGATGCAAGTGAGCGCTTTAACTGGGGAGACTACACAAACACTTGTCTTTGCGTTTACAATATAATAACCTTAATCATTTATGTAAATAAACTACATAGTTTTAAAAATATTTTTCAAAATTAAATATTTTCTTATTATATAATAATATTTTTACAAAAATAATTAAAACCTTACACTGACTCAATTCATGCTTTTCACAGAAATGCTTCAAAAACCAAAATGCAAATATTATACGGTAAAGAGAGAAAATTATTTATTTAACCTAATTTCCCATACATTTACCAAACCGACAAGAATTACAGAAATTCCCATAGAAGCTAACTATAGTTGATTCACGATAACTTCAGCCTTTTCTGAAGCCCAGCTAAATATCTTCTTTTGATTACTGATTACGTATCCTTCCGCTACACGTAAACATAGACACTGCCATGTGACGTCTACTTTTATAACTGTCAAATGTGTTGGTTGCTGTTCAAAGAATGCTGTCATATTCATATTTCCTACAAATTTTCACAATTTAGGTCTATAACAATATTTAGATCAGCTTTATAACTATTTGTTACACATAATAGATATTAATATTTTGCCACGATAGTGTTTGTTACAACTGTGGCGGAAACAACAGTAGTAGTTAACCTGTTATAAATATGTGTGGGGTTATTTCGTTAGAAGGACGGCATTATTTGGAATTAAAACTAAAATGAGAGAGAGAGACGCACACACCAAAGCATGTTAAGCTGGTTTCTGATAAAGATCAGTGTGTGTGTTGTTGTCCCTATTGTGAAAATATGCAGATGCTGATTTCTTCAACACCATGGAAAACAAATGGGAAACCAAGAACTATCACAGAACTAATGCTGGAAACTGTATGCAATGTAGAAGATAAAAATTTCATGAAAAGAAGCTGTGAAGAATGTGGTAACATTGCAACTGTAATGGCGAAGAAAATTGATGATGACTGTGATGACGTCCATATCAAGTAGTGGGAAGGTGGGCATCTAGTTGAAAAAATACTAACAATAAATAAATTATCCACTGTATTCAACTCAATCACCTCACCAGTCACATATATAATAAAAGCAGACAGTGGAAGGAACAGCAGCAGCAAAAGGATTCACTACAGCCAGGACAAGTGATTCTCCTACCAGATTTTGCAGAGAACTACACATCAAAATTCCAGAGTGAAGTTATGACTATACATTGGAACCATGCTTCAGCTGAAACATCAACTATAATATATACTGCAGTGTGTTACTTCCGGTGCTCTGAAAACAGTGATATTAAAACTGTATGTCTAGCAGTCATCAGTGATACACAGAGCCATGGTACCACTGAAGTTGCAGCTATCAATGAAGTACTGCTGAATTATTTGTCATTAATATGTTCATCTATTACTACAGTTTATTTTTGGACTGATGGTGCAGCTCAACATTTCACATACCAAAAGGTACTGTCATATATGTGTACCTTAACAAATATCCTAGGATGTAATGTTGAGTGGAACTATCAGGATTCTTATCATGGCAAGGGTCCATATGGCAGTGTTGGAGGTACCTTCAAGAGCAGTGTATGGATGAGAGTTCTACAAGGTAATGTTACTGCCCAAAATACTGAACAGTTTTACGACATTGCAAATTGTAACACTAAGAACATACACTGTTTTTATGTTCCTGTTAGTCGCATTGAAGTTATAGCAGCCAAGTATGATGGCAAATTGAAACATGTTTTACCAGCAGTAGGAATACAACAAGCTCGATTTGTAAAGGTAGTCTTTCCACACACAGCTATACTTTTCTCAAATACTGGTGACGGTAAACCATTCAAACAATGTAAAATCTTTAGTGACATTGAAAATGGAAGCACGTCTACGTCCACTGTAACTTATCTGAATACAGAATTTGCAGAACTAGCAGTTGGTGATTATGTAATTGTTCACTATCTGCAAACTGGACAGCACTATGTTGGACACATAATGTTAATTAATAATGTGAATAACACATTAAAAGTGCAAGTTATGCGATGAAGAGAAGGAACGAACACCTATTTTGTGTATCCACCAAATGATGATACTGATGATATTTCTGCAGATTTTGTTTTGTGCAAATCGCTTAAACCTCAGGAAAACAAATAAAGTACATTTTTCAGAACACTTTTGCAGTACAGGGTGAGTGAAGAAGGATTTATTCATTGTTATTGAATTCATTATGTCTTGAGTGTTGACTGTGTAACGTTTGTTACAGAGCTGTAACGTTTGTTACTTTCCGTTTTTAATTTTTTTCCCAGTGTGTTTAATTATAAAGAAACAATTATTACATACAAATGTTCTCACATTTTCATACAGAAAAAATCTAATATTTTCCACTGGATTGAAATACAAGAGAGCAGAGATTTGTGAAAAACTTTTCGCATTTAAGAATGTACGTCCTTTCTTGTAACATCTTACATCAAACTGTAAGCGATGCACATCTTCCAGCACAAGGTAATTGTGTTAATAGTATAATCTCATGTCTTGACTATCCTCTACAACTTGTAATGTCACACAGATTTGAAATAGTTTTTAGTTACTTCTGGAATATTTTTCATATAGTAAACCATGTGAAACAGTAATGTTGGTTACATTGGAATGACCCCTTGTATTTTATTTATGAAAGACATTTTAATTGTCTCCTGTATCCCAGTGGCCAGATAGAAGCAAATTACTACCACTGAAATAGACAATTTTTTTTTATGAACTTTGAAATCAAATTTCTACTAAAAACTCAATACTAAAAAGTGAGACACAAATTAATGAACTGTTTACAAGTTTTAATTAATTTATTATCATCATTCTAGCTTTCCCTTAATCCCCTTAAAGAACATTTTGTAAGGAAGGATGTAGGCTGTATCAAATGTTTTCACTTCTTTACAATAATTCAAATGAGCAGCATCATAAGGTTATTTTGTTTATCATTAATTAATGTGTTCATTTCATCATAATTCTTATCAAATTAAAATCATAAATTTTACTCTTTTTTTTATTACTAGTACAATCTTGGTTATATTTATTTATGTTATAATGTTTGAAGTTTTGTGGAATAATGTTTTTAAAGAGTATGGTAACTATAATGTCCTCTATACAACATTATAAAGTGTCTGCTCTTGGCGCCAGCATCATTTTTTTTTTATGTACATACATCTATTGATATTTTCTGTAAATATTTAACTTAATGAACAGTTACTGTAGAGAAATACAGTAGTTTAACGTTAAAGTTTGTCATCCCAGCTTGGTGGCAAGTAAAACGTTGTGCCCAAGAGTCATGTGCAACAGCAGTTTTTATTAGTGTTTGTCTCCCATTCGTGGGGCATATAATATAGGAGTGCAGCAACTCTAAATATATATTATTAAATATATATATATATATATATATATATATATATATATATATATATATATATATATATATATATATATATATTTCTTTTTTAGTGCTAGGATTTGGTAATCTCATTTTCAAAACTTAAGGGTGAATTATTGTGTGTGTTCTTAAGTTAAAAGTCTTAATTTTTGTGTCTACATATATTGGTATTAATTGTTTGACTTGGCAAATAAATAGTACACGTTTCATTCTCAAATAAATATGGCACCTGTGTGGCTTGCAAAAACTGCCACCTAAACTTAACACTCTGAAGAGGAACTTTTATCTTAATCATTACTTTGGATGGAGAGAACATGCATTCTGTTATGAGAACAGAGTAATACATAATTATATTCTGAACAGAAATAGAGTTTTAGGATCAATTGATTAATTTTTACTTGTAACTTTAATAGTTCCCTTGTCAGCGTCAGGTGTGGGACTGCCTGCAATTGTAACAGATTGTTTTGACACACCTGCAAATATGTATTACGGCTAATTTCATTAATAATGTTATTAATTAACTGGAGAACTACACTGACCATCATTTGGCTTCGAATTTGTGACATTTCTACTTCATTTTGCTGTTCATTACAAGTTATTTGTCATAGATTGAAAATTACGTGAGATAGAATTAATTTTAACTTCTACTTGATTCTTAATTTCAGACACAGTGTGGGTGGTGAGGTTTAAGTTACTGATTGAAGATCTTTATGTTATCCTGGATTTCATTGATTTGCATTTCCTTAATTTGATAACTGTGATTTTAAATGACGAGCGGTGAGAACATAATACCATGTTGTGACGTCGCCAAGGAAGGCGAGGGATCTTTTATTTTGTTTAGGAATGGACACTTCAGACATGAATTGTTCAACAATGTTTACAGACGTATCATTAAAAATTTGTCGGAGTTTGTCTGCATTTCTGCAGATCGTAGAGTTTCTGACAGCGCAGACGCTGTGGAACCACACTTCGACGTTAGTTGGCGTACTGGGTTGTTGCAGCAGCAGCGTGAACAAAATTCAGACTACCTCGTACTGTAGCTGCAGCGTCAACTCCGCGAAGTAGACACCACGGTATGTCTTATAGAACTGTTTCACTGCTGAACTCAATGAGACCCCCGCACAATTAGCACTGCGGTGAATGCGGCACAGCCCATTCCGGAAACAACTTAAGTCTTCCCCTGTAACTTAAGGGTATTTATTAATTCCTAATATTAGCAGGATTTGTTACGTGTGCTGACAAGTATATATTTTAGTGTGTCTTCTCGTTCGAATTTCTACCGCTATCGTGGATGGCCCAAGTATGACATGAATTCTGTAGGGACCCTGATATTTGAAAGAAAGAGCTTCTTGCCATGCGTGGTTTTTAATCCACACGAATCAGCCGATTTTTAACTCATTCAAGTGGTATTTAATGTCAAACAAGTGCTTTTCCTTCTGCTACGAAACGATAAGGTTCACGCGGGCTTGTTCCAGTGTCTGTTGTAATTGATGACACCAATTGTTAGCTCATGGGGAGTACGTGTGGTTAATCACATGTGATGGTTGTACCGCTTCAACCCGTGAAGAAGAAAGAAGGGTGTGAACTTCGTACTTCAGTTGACAGTTGTATTACAATTTAATAAAATGTACGAGATGTAATCATCCCAAAGTGTGGGGAATTCACTAGCACAGGAGGTCAAATACAGGGATAAAATTTTATTTACCTGTTCCGTTAAACCATTGCACGCAGGGTTATATGCAGTTATCTGGAGTTTTTAAGTCTGTAATTTGCTAAATAATTCTGCCATCATTTCATTATTGAAAGAAGTTCCTCTGTCAGTAAAGATAGATGTGGGGCAACCAAATTGTAAAATAATATCTTTGATGAAGTTGGCGCAGGCGTCTATCATTTTTACCGGACGGGCTACTGCATATCTGGTGAAAAATTCTGTCATTACTAAAACGTACTTATTTCCGGATGCTGAGGTTTGCAATGGCCCTTTTGCACCTAGACCCCAAGAATGTAGGAGAAGGGAGAGGGAGTGGAATAGGGGTAATTTGTCCAATCGGTTTCTGGTGGGGGGCCTTAACACGATGGCACACAGGACAGTTTTTTATATAGTATTTTACATCCTTGTTCATACTGTCCCAATAGTATGGATTCTTTATTTTTTCTAGGGTCCTAAATTGCACGAAGCAGCCACCCCCTTGTAGTGCGTCATGATGAGTGGTGATTATCTCCCGAACGTAGTATTGTGGGACAAGTGTAAGTTTCTTTTCCCCCCAGTGAGCATACGCTGTTTCATATATATTTCCCTGTTTCCTGATATGGCATATCGTCTGGCTAGGTGGCGGTATTTGGCAGTTGCTTGAACTGGGTCAGTGAGTGCAAATTTCAACTTTTGTATGTGTGGGTCATTCACATATTCTGCGAGGAATGGTGAAGTTATAGTTTCAGTAAGTGGTGCTAACAAAAATGGGAGTTGTCGTTGAACTTAATATATTCTTGCTCATGTATGTAGGCTGGGTGGTAGTGTGCAGTGTGGTAGTTGTGTGGTAATTAGAATACAACATTGTAAACGTGGGTCAATGCCTGTGGTTTTGATTGTGCTGGCATGATTTTGCATAATTATTTCTATGTTAACGTTATATAATGTGGTAATGATTTTAGCAATTGCCTGCATGGGGAGATATTCCTCATTTATGACCATTTTCGCAATGCATTATTTGTCCGTGGTGTGGAGCTCCTCTTTAACTAACATTTTTATTTCTGGCCAATTGTTCGTGATGTATTTTGCAATGTTATTCTTTACCTCCTGGTCTTTGTCCGGATTTTGGAGTAGAGTCTCCGCTAGTGCTTTTTAAAACAATTTGCATTGCAGATATGTGGGTTTCACTTCGTAAGTACTGTTGTTAAGGCTATTGCGTGTTGTGTCAGCCACTCCTACAGTTGGAATACAGCTCATGGCATCAACAAGTGTATTGAGCTTACCCTTGACGATGTGCACCTCAAAGTCGTAGTCTGTTAACGTGATTGCCAATTTCTGAATCCGAAGATTGTGTTTGGCCATAATCTTGAGGTAACGTAGGCTCACATGATCGGTCTTTATGACGAATTTGCAGCCATAGAGGTATTTTTTAAAATAGATGAAATATTTTATAGCCGAAAGTCCTCGTTCTGTGGCCAACCATTTTATTTCATTCAAGGATAACCTTTTGGAGGCGAACACTATGTTAGTACGCTCTTTGATGTTCGGAATTTCCTGTTTGCGAAGCGTCACATGCTAATAAGGTTTGGCGGTGCTCATAAAATTTTACCAGTATGGGTGGTTTAATTGAAGCAGATTTTAGTTTGTCGAATGCAATTTGTTCCTGTTGTGACCACTTAAAGGGGACTGTTTCGTTTGTTAGTTCAGTAAATGGTTCAGCAAGTTGGACGTAGTTTAATATATATCTACGTAAATAGGATGCAAGTCCAAGGAACGTTCATACTTGTTTGACGTTCTTGGGTGGCGCCATTTGTTGAATGATGGCAATTTTCTCAGGGTCCATCTGAATCCCTGCCGGCGTTAATGTAGTGGCCGAGGATCTTTACTTCCTGTTGCGCGAGATTACATTTTTTTGCTATTAATCTTAATATTATATTTGCACAATCTTTCCATTACTTTACTGATGTTTTCGAGGTGTTCCCTGAATGTATTGCCCATAATAAAGATGTCAATATATGCGACTGCTGTATTCCAGCGCAAGGGACCTAGCAAATTGTCGACAAAATTTTGGAAATAGTTCGGAATTGTTGCAAGGCCCATTGGCATACGTGCATACTCGTACAAACTGACACCGTCAATGCTAAACGCGAGTTTCTCTTGGTCTTGTTGACGTACACGGATGGCGTAAAAGCTGCTGAACATGTCAATAGAAGATATGTATTTCGAGTTCTGTAGTGTGTTAATAATATCCTCAGTGCATAGTATGGGATATTGCACTTTCTTGAGGTGTTGGTTTAGAAGTCTAAAATCTGTAAGGAATTATATGCCATCTTGTCGCTTGGAAATTACTAAACTTGGAGCAGCATAAAGAGAGTCAGAAGAAGTTATAATTTTGGAATCCAGCATCTGCTGTATTTGGGTCATAACCAGCTGACGCAATTTAGGGTTGATACGATAAGGGCGGGTATGAATAGGCTTGTCAGTTGTTTGCTCCAGTTTTATTTCATATTCTTTAGTCTCCGTAAGCTCAATAGTGGATGTAGCAAAACTGTCTTTATATTGTTGAAGTAGTATTTGCAATTCTCATTGTTGATGATCAGGTAAACTGGAATATATGTTGCCTAGTGCTTCGTTTGATATTTGCGTATCCGTAGTGCTGATCTTGTGAATATAGTAGTCTATACAATTACTTCTGTCATACTCAATGGTGTTTGTGTTGATCTGTATGTCTATAACTTTGTTGTTATTAGAAGCATAGATAAACATGATTTCCTTGGTGAGGACCGAAACTACGTCGTATTGTTTCATGAAAGCTACGCCAAGGATAATATTCAACTTTATATTATCAATTACCAAAAATTCTTGAAGAAGTTATGGCTGTGAATGATAATGTTGACTTTCGTTTTAAATCGAGGGACCTTGATGTCCTGTGTGGAGACTACCAATTAAAAGGTTTCTGTCACCGGAAGTCGTTTCTCTTCAGTAACTAATGTTGATGCCATACGAGAGTGTGAATAACCTGTGTCCAACAATACATTGTAAGTTTTACCACCAAGCCGAACAAGGACACGTAGTGTTGACGTTTTCACGTGACTAGCGCAGCACTCGTCCTTGGCGATTGGCGTGCGTTGTTCGTATTGACAGTGTGAGTAGGGTCAGTGGCTCAGGTTGCGGTCATGCTTATCATCGCCAACCGGTTCCTTGTTTGTGTTTACAGTGAGCTTGCTTCCCACGTGCTGCAATTTGATCTTTGTTTGCCCAATGGCAAAGTGGTGTTTGAAGTTACGGACAAACTGCAGCTTGGAGACCTAATACATACACAGAGCGCATGTGAAGGCCACCTGAGACCGAGATCCGATGAAGGCCACGTGCATGCTTCTGTCGTCACAGTATTGCTGCATTGCGCATTCCTCCCGGCGGCTTGCTCGGAGGGGGCCGTCAGTTCCATGTGTACGCTGATGTCACGTTTCACGAGTGCCTCTCTATTTTGATAACCGCATGTGGCCTTGCGAGAGTATTTCTTCTGAGTTCTGATTTTCTGCCCTGCTTTGTGGTCCTTGAAATGTGATATTGGAAGTTACTTTGTTATTAAATTTTACTGTTTGAGGCCTTTGTAAGCGCGTGGTATTAGCTTTTTGCGTTGAATTGCACGATTTCCACATAAGATCGATTTGGCATGCGTTTAGAAAATAGTGCTAGACATGTGCTAATGGTGCATGTGACCTTTACGTCGGGAGGGAGTGTCCGTGTCTGGCTTTCCCGGCGTGTTTCGCATCGTGGGCATCCCTGATTACTACGTGCATCCCTTAAGGAGCCTGCCCGACTACAGTGTGCATACTCATACTGGTATTGGTAGGGTGGGTTTCTGTAGTATACCCTGTTCTGAACCCGGGTAATGGCGTGTTGGGTACCGCCCTGATGTGAATTGGCATGATTCCATGGGTTTTTAGTGTGTTTGGAATTCATTGTGTGGTGGCATGTTGGTGTTCTTGACATTCAATTCTTGTATTAGGATGGCTAACAGAACCTTCAGTTTCTTAATTCTGCAATTTGAGTGTGTGTTTCCATGAGTTGGTTACATTGGTGGGTTACTAACTCTACGTTCCTTAATTTGTTAATGTGTTGTTCTAATGTATCATTTTGCAATTATCTTGTCTGCTATAGTAGGTAATAGGGATAGCCAAATAATTTTTACAAAGTCTTCCTCTGGCAAGTTAGATTTGCATTTGTTTTTGTAAAAGGTCAGATTCTCCACATGTGCCTGGCAACTTTATCCTGGTCGTTGTTTTGTACGGTAAAGCAAGCTTGTGTACTTCTCAATATCATCAATGGGCGTTAAAATGGATTTTAGTTTTGTCTCAATAAATTGCCATGTTAGTTCACCTTCATGTGTGTAGTACACATTTTCATATGCCCGCTTAACAGTGCCTTGTAAGTAAAATGTAAGGCACCTGCATTTTTCTACTTTGCACCACCCATTTATTTCGCTCGCTGCGTTGTAAGTCTCCAGAAAATCGTGAACATTTTTGTTATTTTCCCCTGAAAATGTGGGTATCACATTTTTCCAGTGAAGAAACATTGTTTTTCAGGAAGTTTGAAGTGAAGGGTAATGTCTAGTGTGTGTCCTGTAATAAATAATACAGAGTTTTCCAGGTTTAAGGTTAAGAGTGATATTGTGAATTTAATGTTTCAAAGACCTTAAAGTGTAACTATTGGTACATACATGTACACTAAAAATGATTTACTGGATAACTCATAATATAGTTTGCCGCTGCAGGTATCTTGGTCATTGTATGTAAAGCAGTGTTGGAGGACGATTGTAGTCCTGTGGATGTTAGGTTTTTGTTGTTGTAATTATTGCTGTTAAACAGCATCTCAGTCCGTGTGGGTACATGCCACTTGTGACCATACTGGTAATTTCAGGGTCAACCTCACATAGAGGAAAATAATAATTGAGGCAAGGGTTGCCTATGTTCAGGTGTATGTATTATATATGTGTGAAGAGAGAGTTGGGGGGTAAGTACAAAACAACAGTAAATGTAAGTAATTATAAGAAGACTGCTCTTCTTACTGATAAATAATAATAATATGTTAATTTTTAATGTAATACTCTAATTATAGTACTGTAACTGATGACAACTAGGTGTATATTGTGTATGAGTTCAGACAGGATCAGTTCTTTTACAATATTTTTGTCCATGGGCGCCAGTCTTTAGAAGACAATTGAATTTGTAAATTCAATGAAATTGTTATCTCGATCATGACTAGTCAATTCTGCTTGGGTGCTCCCCAGTCCGTAATTAATCTAGTGCACGCCTAAATGGATGATCTCACCAAGATGCGTGAAAGCACAGCCTTCACAGGGGAGGAGGACAGACAGCCACTAGGGGGACTGACGTATTTTCCCTGAAGACAGGACACTGTGAATTACAAATGAAAACCCTTAACACACATTAACACGCGTGATTACTCGGCATCACTAATGCAAACTCGTCGGGGCTCACCCTCCAGCACGTGGTTAGTGTGGTGACGGCCTATACACAGAGCCGGCTAGGACGGGAATAATTGTACCGTACACTAATTACAAAATTACATAAACCCTCAAAGATACATGAAATAAGATGAGACACAAGATGCGTATTGACAATAAACACATGCATGTGTGAAAACAAGCTTAGATGGTGCGGATGCCGCTGGATGAAGTTTGTAGCGGACCATGTGGTGCAGGTGAAATTGCAATATTTCTGTGTGGAAACTACAAATTAAATTCAGATAAAGTATTAATCCTGTTGAGAAAGTGGTTCTCTTTATAATTAGTGTTGTTACAGGCCTGTAACATTCCTGATGGCGGTGAAATCAAACATTAACGTGACCGCATGGTCAAGTACAAAAAGCATCAATTTACATGAAAAATACATAGAACCCTGAATAAAACTGACATAGAACCCTGAAATAAATGATTGCACATACAATGTTATATAAATAAGCTCTTAAAACGCAATGATGGCTTCAGTCGGCCACATGGTTATACGTGATGTTGCCGTAAAATATTCAAGCACGAAAATTACCCTCAAATGCCTACATAAAAATAAAGCTCTTAAAATTCCGTGTAGCAATTATGCAGAAGTTACACTGAAATGCCATAAACATAGGCAGATGGCGTCTCATTCAAAATGTGCGGGTCGCGTGACCTCTCAGACATCTTTCTCCTCCTTCTCCTCGATTAAGTTAAAAATGCCACAAGGACATAAGAATTAGTACAGCGGAAGCATAATGCTGGGGAAAATATCTGGTAAAAAAGTATGCAAGCAAAGATTAATCTGTAAACTACATTGACTTTGGAAATCTAAATCAGTGAACAAAAGTTGTACTGCGTACGTGACAGTCTCTTACCTCGCCAGCTCTCTTCAACAGACTGTCCAGATACAAGCATCGCACGGACCTACCATGGCCACCTACGGCGTTCACATAAGCAAAAGTGCTATGCACGCCGAGTGAAATATTTTATATTGAAAATAAAATGGCACAAATGTAATTAAATATTGTTTTACATTTTTATACTTTCCTTATGAATTTTAGTCTCTCTCTGTGATGGCGTTCATGCCAGAATATTAAGTGTTCTTAATCTCGGTGCAGCGGGCACTTTGAATATTCATAACCAAACAATTAAAATTAGTACAAACACTTTAAAACATTTTAAGACATATTAAACACTGTAAAGACAACATAACACATTTTACCCTGAAATTAACATTTATAGGAAAGTTCAAAATTATCGGCCTCTTCGTGCACGTGAGCACCGTCATGGGCTCTAGCGCCGCTGGCTGTTAGCCGGCATCAAGTATAGCGATTTAAGCAAGTCTTTTAGATAAGGAAAACAAAACTATATCTTTGAAGCATTTACTGGAAATATGCGAGGGAAACAATAAAATAATATGACACTTAACACACCAGGACATATGCACTTCAGTTAAATAATAAAAATTAAATTATTTTACTAACAGTATTCTGCCGCCAGTGTCGGAAATTTAGGTTCTACCGAATAGATCACCACAGTTAACACAGTATGACCAGACCACGTAATGATAATGTTTGAATAGGGTCCAAATTAATGCTATATTTTACTAATACTTCAGGTTTGACTCAGCAGAGCAAGCTTGAGAATCAAATTTTCTACAGGCCACTGGGATATATTGTTATCTTTCACAAGAACAGGTCGCGATTTGGTGAGTTCCATTACTAGTACAACTTTTAATTTAGAAATTGCAGACGATAAGCAGGGACATGTACAGATGGGAGGGACAAGAGATAGAAGAAGCGGCAGAATATAAGTATTTAAGGATTGTACTGAAGGGAGACCTCAGGTGGAAAAAACAGGTAGAGAGGGTCGTAGCAAAGGGAAGAAGGGCTCTGGGTATGCTGGGAAGGGTGCTGAATGGAGTCAGCTGTGAGGTGAAGGAGAAGGCTTTATGGCACAATGGTATGGCCAATGTTAGAACATGCAGCAGCAGTATGGGACCCGTATGTGGAGGTGGAGGCGCAAGAACTGGAAAAGGTGCAGAGAAAGGCAGCAAGATGGGTGAAGGGTAGGTGGAGAAGACAAGGGCAGGGTGATGAGGAAGAAGGGAACTATAGGCCATCAGAGATTATGAAAGAAATGGGGTGGAGCTCATTGAAGGACAGGAGGAAAGTTGAACAGTTAGTCAGGATGTACAGGGTGGTCAATGAAGAGGGAGGGTGGGGAGGGCTACACTGCAAGCTAAGTAAGGGGGTGTTTAGGGGAAGAGGAAACAACAGTGAGAAGCTTCAGAGGGTGTGGAGGAGAACGGAGCAGGGTAGGCAGTCCATGCTTGTGAGGTCTGTGAGGGAGTGGAATGTATTGAGGGAGGAATTGGTATCTGTAAGAGGGGTTGGTAAATTCAGGAAGGGAGTGGAAAAGGAGTTGGTTGGGTGAAGGAGAGTTGAGAGAGCTCGCCACCGAGCGGTAGCCTAATTGCGAGTGTATGTATGTATATTGTATACTTTTCATTCACTTACACTGGGCAGCAGGACACACCTTGGGTAATGAATAGAGACCTTACTTGACAATGATTCTGGAAACGGAATTGGCTGCAGGTCTGCCATTAACGCCTGGAAGGGTTATCAGTATTTCACCAACTCATCGTCTCCCCTCAGAATAATAAGACGTCCATCGGACATCTCATCGTCGGTCCTCTTAGATAACCAGGCATCCCTGGAGCTATCGCACTAGCGTACCATCCATCTCCATGATGTAGAACAGATTCTCTCTTTTGAACTCCTCTCCTTAGTTCCTTAGTAACATTCACTCACAACAAACCGTTTGTAAGTTTAATTGTAGATTTGAACTTGGTGGCAATTGGCATAGATAAAAAATAAACCTCTTAGCAAGCTGGCTAAGATTATAGAGTTTGTCTAGCCAGTAATGTTGCCAAATTATGTCAATAGAGAAAATTATAAATGAGTTAATATGTGACCATCAAAATGCTAATTTCAGTTTGTTGATGGAAATAGTAATAAAGGTGTTGTAAATCACTGAGTCAATCTTTGTTTAAATATAAATAATTAATTCAGCTTAATTATCATAAATCCATTTTCCTCATTTTCTTTTCCAAACCTTGAAAAAGTATGATAGCGCAGAGAACTAAGGCAAATAAAAATATTTACTTTTCCTTTCTCATAAACTGGCATTGAAGTAAATAAACAAATAAAGAACAGTGTTTTGGAACTACTGTAAGGGCAAACCCTTACATGATAATTTAAATAAAAGAATTGTGGTACATGTTGTTATATGAATTATGTTGAGTGTTATTTATCCAAAGAAGGAGTGAATATGTCAAGGGTATGTATGGAAGGTTAGTGCTTATACTGTTATTAGGTTAAGAACTCTTTTTACTCAGTGTATCATTTTGTTGAATTTTATGCTATTATTGTAACTTTGCTTGTGTAGTTTGAAAATGTATTGTTGACTTGGATGAAGGATTAGGTGTTGAAGAGAGTGTGTTGCAGTGTACATATGCAGTTTAATTGACTACAAATATACGTGTGCAATGATGTGGGCTTAAACAGTAGTTGTTGATTCCTATGTCACAAATATTAGATTTTGAGGATTTATCTCGTGCACATGTTAACTATAGGCAGTGTATTTGCAATCTGTTTTGAGAATTTATATATATGAATGAACACTTAATTTTCAAATGATGTGAGATGTGGACAATTTTCAAGTCTTTCGAGAGAAATGGTTTTCAAAAGTAAATTTTAAAATTCAGTCAATATAATTTGAATATTAGTTGAAACTGATAATAGGGTTTCTTTTTTATACATTTTGTGCTGTTTTAACAAGGTTGTAGGTTTGGGGTATGGTGTTAAGTGTTGCTGTTGGAGGTGTAGTGTTTAGGAATTGCTATAGTGTATCATTGGGTCTTCCCTCTGAGAATGTGTGTTGGGGTGGGAGAGTCCTGTGTTCTTTATTGAGTGTACACTGACCTAGATTTTTTGTGTTAAATGTAAATGTGGCAGTAGTTTTGTATAATGTTTGGGGTAAACTTGGTTCCATGCCATGGTTAAATGTGACGATTGATGTAATGATGTTGTAAAGTAAATATGGGTACTTATACAGAGATATCTAGTCTTGAGTAAGAAATTTTACACACTCACTTAGATTGATTAACAAAATTACAGGTTTTCTAAAATTGTTTTGGTTTAAACATATAACGTGATGACAAAGTTTCTGGAGGTTAGGAGGTCATGTTATTGGGAAGTGTTGAAGTTCATAAAAGTTCTTGTAGAAAAAATTTACTTTTATATTGTTGTGTATTGGTGTTTTATTGTTGGATATCTGCAATTGAAGGGTTATGCATGTCATTTGTGGTCCTTTATTTAAAGTTTCAAGATGGTTATGAGGGTTATGTATATGTTGTACGGTGAATTATACAGGTCATTATTTGATGTCCACACAATTGTTTACATTTTCTACACCACATACACTGTGAATCAAAATGTTTTCTGTGACACATTGAGTGGTAACTGATACCTGTAAACTTACCTTTGTATGATTGTTGGGATTTTGGTGGTTTGTACGTGAATGAGATGTAGGCTACATTAACGGATCTTTATATTTCAGGTTTTGGTAAATAAATGGGATTTTGGTGGTTTGTACGTGAATGAGATGTAGGCTACATTAACGGATCTTTATATTTCAGGTTTTGGTAAATAAATGACTGATGGATTGTTGTTTTGTAGCTGCTCCACTGAGAATGTGTATTCTTTAGTGAAAGGTAACTTTGAATTTGTTGCATTGTTGTGTTTTATGCTTATTTGAGTGTTTTAATGACAGTAACTTGTAAATTAGTATATGATGTAGGTATTGCTGTTTTGTAGCTACTACATTGAGATTGTGTATTCTTCTGTGATAGGTAAATTTGACTTTTTGCATTGTTGTATGAAGGTGTTGGTGTTTTACAACGTAAGTGGATGAAGAGTGTAACATGTAACCTGTTTGTGGTATAGCGAGTTGAAGCTACGTTGCAAACTGGCACAAACATGGGGCCAGAGTCTGCGATAAGTGCACATGTATAATGTTACCAGTATGTAATAAATGTTGAATCTTAAGCGAGGCAGTAAATATTTTTATATTAAACTTATGTATGTATTTTGAATAATGCCTCAGTACTTCAGTGTTTTAAGGGCATTTTTATAAACTATTAAAAAACACATCAAAATAGTTATTCAGTAATTTTCTGGTGTAGGAGTTTAGCATGTATACTAGAAATATTCATTGTAAAATTTGTGTTTTAATATGGTGATTTTTATTATATGTAGATGTGTGATTTGGATCAAAATACAAAGGTTATGGTTATGTGTTTGTGTTACCAATTTTAAAATTTTACAATATCAATGCCATTTCTCCCTTAAGGATTTTTCTATTGTTTGGTGCAACATTAGGGTCGAGGTTTCTTGTAGCTAAGCGTCCTCACACAGTCCTAAGCGAAGGGCTGACCGAAGGGCGTCAGTGTGTTGGAAAATAATGAAATGATCCCTGAGTGATGGGAAAAATTTAAGTAAAGTGCCTGGGATTCAGTCAAATCACTTCTACAGGACAGAGACCACTTACTGGTTGCAAAAAGACCAACATCTGAAATACGTAAATGCAAAATTTGGAAAACTCTGAAGGAAACATGTGTAAGTTACGATGAGGTATACTAAGAATCTTCACATGCCGAGTCAGAAAAGTAAAACATCCGACTGTTGTAAAAGAAAAAATGAGTTTGACAAGGTAGAACACTATTGTAAAAGATGACACTTTTGTTATAACTAAATATTGTGGCGAAAAAAGCAAAAGGGAATTTGTAGGAATAAGCCAGAGAATATGGTAGATAATGACCAGTTGCTGAAGAAACAAAGAAAGAAAGGGAAATAAAACCTGTTTTGTGTGGATAAAATGACATTTTATTAACAAGACTTGATCAGGTTTTTTTTGCTAACAGCACACTTTAAACAAGCAGGGGATCAAAATTTTTAAGGGTTCCCTCAGGACATTGTACTTTAAAACTGGTGATATCTGGAATGTGTTATAAACAACTGTCAATATTTGGACATCATGTTATTGAGTTTATAAGTCAGTTATTACTTTCTACAGTTAAAAGTTTCTTACTGTTTATATTTCAACAAAAATATTCTGAGAGCCATTTCTAAAGTTTACATGTGTCATGTCTATCACATTTAGTGTCACGTTTGTCACACATCCATGACCATTTTTTTAAATATTAACTTATTAACAAACTTTTAAACATGTTTGTTGAGTAGTTTCATGTTTGTACTTGTATCTACAGAAAAATTATTTGAATATATTCACACAATTCGCAGAAATTCATGTAAACGACTTTGCTACTTATGCATGAGGCTCAAAATCAGGCACATGTCTCACATGCATTTGAGTCAATTAACAAGAATGTTGATGTAATATGTGGTTTGTATACTTCTATATTAGAGAAGAATTTGTAAATAAAAATATTGGTATAAAATGTAATGAGACGTAATATCTATTTTTATTCCCAGCCAAATGTCACGTCCGTCACTCGTAGAATGCATGAGTAGTCTTAGTTTTACATGAGGTAGCTGCCTGTAAATAACTTCAGTTATCCATGAATTTTATTTATCAGATTTGTTGGGTACCTATTTTTGTAATTATTATTACTGATCATGTGAATCACTTAAAGGTGTTAAATGGCCCAGCTTTCTTTCTCTTAGGATTATTTCAGTTGTTTTAGTGAGTGTTTATTGATTTGCCTGAACTTTATTTTGTTGACAAGTTCTTTTCCTTAAAAATTTGAAATTTAATGCTCGAAATTTGTGCATCATGATCACAGAGACCATTTGCAATTGTTACCACAATGAAAAAACTTTGTTTTGACTTGTTCATGAATATGCATAGTTATGAGATGCTAAAAATAACCAAGCTACAAACTATGCAACACAAGACAACAGTCTTTGAGAAAAATGTTTACCTATTACTCTGGTCTGAAACTAATGAACAAAATACATTAGGTCTATATTCATATGGCAACTGTAAACAATCAATTTTTAAAACAACATATAAAATTATATTTAGTTAAATGATAAGGCATTTTATTCTGTAGAAGAATTCATGCAATGTAGGCCTAAAAAATTTATGTAATATAAATAATAAGAATGAGTGTACATAGTTTAGTTGTATGTTAGTTATTGTCACGTAATAAACATGAATATAGGCTGTTCACAATAAAGTGAGCATTTTTTAAGGCCCTCCCAACAGGCATTAACCACTAATAAATATATCTTATTGCAGCCTCAGGCATTAAATTTTGATGGTGGTGAAATTGATACACTGTTTATTGATCACATTGCAATGTTTATAATAAAAAAGCAGCAGGAAGATGGAAATTGGATGAAGGGAAAAATTTATAAGGGCCTTAAAAAGTGCTCACTTTACCATGAAGAGCCTATGACTATATATTTAATGCTAACGATAAGAGGACCTTTATTGTATAAGAGTGAATGTTTATCAATATGTTAAAATGGCAAGATACTTTGACCTTTGAGTGTGAATACTCTGTAAAACTAATTGGTGTAGGCCGTATCCTAATTTTATACTACGAATTATGTTTTTGTATGTACGGTAATGTACATGTGTGTGTCTATACATATACTGCATAGTGATATTGCACTTGTCTGGGTTACATGGAAACTAATATATTGGAATTTACCCTCCAGCTCCATTTCCTCAAAAAAATAACTCCACATTCAAATCATTATAGTGCTACTTTTTAGCCCTATCCACAGTCGACTTTGCTTAAATATCATTAATTACAAAGCATAACAAGCAAAATTGTCTGTCAACAATTGTCATAAACATAAAAGAAGAAAAAACCCACCTAACCAATTGGAAAGAGCAAATGAATGAGAAATTATCTTTCTTAGCGTACCGGTAAGAATTTTTATATGTGTAAGTTGGATACAGCAGTTTTTACGACTTTTCACATTCTCATTGGCTGGCATTAGAAACTTGGCATTAAGATACTCAAGAGTTGACCATATTTACGCCAAGTCACGCAAACAACGCCAAGTACATCAAGCCATATACTAGTTGTGGACGTTACCATCTCAAATACAATATTTTACTTCTTTATGCTATGGATGTTAAGGCCCGGCTACAATCACCATAAGACATAACAATAAAAAATTGAACCCACACTTGTATATGGGACCCGCTACAACACAACATAATGGCGTAAAGAGGATCGAATATTTTCAATTCTCTTGCGTTGAGTTCTACGCTGGCCAATCACGAGACATTTCCAACCACGATTGTTACTGCAGTGCAACCTTACAACAAGCACATTGTTATTAACTGAACTCTACAGGAGGCCCTACAGTTCCGATTTCAGTTTATTTAAATAGTCAACAATTATCAGTAACATGTATACAATTTAAATATCCCAAAATGATTCTCGTGAAAGTTTTTAATATCACATGTAGATAAACAAAAATTAATATCAGGTTAGCCAACACAGAATGTAAATATCTGCAATACAGGTACAGCCAGTCTTTTTTTTTTTGTGACCATTTCTCATTGGCCATGTAACAGTTTTCTTATTGTGGTTCTAGCCAGTACATTTTTATACTTCCACAGTAACGCGACTGTTATTTTGCTACGGGAACACTGCAGTGATTATAGCCTAAGCTTTGTGTGCACCACGTTCATTGTGGATGGAGCCTTTCTTGTGGCACCGGCAAGGTGTACAGCATGCTTTCGCTCAATCAAAAATCGGTGCATTGTACCGGAGAAATTAAATTATGCAGAAAAGTATGCACTTCAGATTTAAATCCACATTCACAAACTTTATTTATCAACCTAATTTACTCCACATTTCCCCAATATTCAAAGCACTCCTAATTTTTTATGGCGCATAATGAATGTAAACATCAATAACACCAAATTTTTACAGAACAACAAAATAAGAGTAAATACATTTTATTAAATTTAAAAAACATTGATCATATAAACGTCACAGTGTTGAATTACTAAAGCAGGATACTCTGTATGCAAACATAACAAGTACTGCAAAACAAATTGAATCAACGGTACATAGCATAACGGGAAGTTCTTTCTACCTACTTTGAAATAAAATCCTTTTAAATGCCCATAGAAACCTAGTTGAATAATTTTACCAAACCTACGTCACGTACTTTATTCAGAGATTATAAGAGATGGGATCAAATTAACCAAGTGTAAGTAATACGACCTACCGTAATGACGGCCCGTCCTTGTTTACATTGTAGCAGGCGTCAACCGCCCGCCCCGAGCATTTTCGTTACAGCTCGGCGTCACACTGATTTTATTTCAGAATTTTCACTGCTATAACTTAATTTATTTTTCTACCTTATACTAAATACCCGTGTACTGGCATCTTTACCTCCCGCAGGAACAACCTATAAAAATATTATCACAAAGATACAAAAAAATTTTAAAAACACGACTTATTTTTCGCTCTTCCCAACAATTCCTGCCGAAAATCTCAAACATAAAAAGACAATCCTAAGTCGACTAAAATACATTTTTTTGCCCCTTAATTATCTACAACCACACATAATATGCCGTCCTTCTTGAAGAAACTCTTCGTAAGTCTACACACTCCACACCTTTCACACAGAAACACTACTGCTTGTATCGTCTTTGCATACTGTCTAGATCTATGTATAATTTAAGCGTGCAAATGTATGTGGCCTTGGAGGTAACTGTACAGCCATACAAGCATAATAAAACTAATACAAGAAACGTCGAAAAATATAAAATAAACGTGATTAAACACCGCAGAAAAACACCAAATTCGTAGAATCCAAAATTCGTAGGTCCATTAAACTTGCAGGAACGACAAATGGCACACACACATAATGAAGTCGAGGTTCCGACGCCAAGGCTCAAAAATAGGAACCGTACACGACGACGGATACTACATTGCACAACTAACTATCTAATGAATTTAAAGCGTGTGACCTTGGAAATAACTGTACAGCCATACAACCATCTAAATCCTTATAAAAGAAATGTAAAAAAAAAAAAAAAAAACCCCGTGAGTATTAACGGCAGAAAAAAAAGGGCAAGAACACGTAATATCCAAAATTCAAAGGTCCATTAATCTTGCAGAAAAGTCAAACGGCCCAAACACATAGTGAAGTCAGGATCCCGACGTCAAGATTCAAAAAATACGAACCGTACGTTACGGCGGATACTACACTTCTATCATTTGAACAACCTGCCTTTAGTACACTAGAACACGTAACGACAAACAGAGTGTGTGCAGAAAACTAATTGCGTATTCAAATTAACAGCTCGGGGTGCACTCGGAAAACTAAAAGTGCACGTGTCACGTGATTGTTATAAAATGGAGTATCTTATTTATACACTGACAACTGGTACACACCACGAAAACAGTGCAAAACATTTGCAACAACATATCATCTTTTGTATAAAATGCTTGAAAAACGATGTTGATAATGTATTGAAATTAAATTTTATGAAATTCAGTAAAGATTATTTTCTCCGATTTAGCTTTTTTTAACTCGTTACCAAATGTATGCATGAGTCTCTAGTTGAATTTAACCCCATAGCCATATTAACAACGGCCGTGTTCCGTAACCACCACAATGAGAAATATGCGCAGCGAAGTAGTTCCGATCATTTTTCGCAGGCACATCGATGTACTTCCTGCGTCATTATACTTCAGGCCTATCTTGCCCATAAACATCACGAAGAAAAAACACAAATGTTTCGTGCTCTGATGTCACAGTGGCGAGAAAATGCCAAAAAATGAGAATTTGGAGATTAGCATCAGTGACTGGCAAGTGTGTTTGTTTTAGGAAACATGCGTAGTGTTTATTTTACTGAATGATTCTGCAAATAAATTATAAAATGCTAATGACGAACAAACGTGATTTTGACGATGTAGGCTTGTAAGGATTTCCATAGGAAAACACATTTTTAAGATGTTGCGAATCTAACAGTAAGTTTGCATGTTTAGTAAATAATGTACTATTTGGAAACTGTTGCTATAATTATTTAAAAGCATGTGGGCTAAAGAAGTCGTACTTTCAACACTATTGGGGTGTGTAAATAATATTTGTTTCTTTGCTTATATCATGAATTCAACGAGTGTAACGTTAAATTTGGCCAAAGTGTGTGTGTGTGTTTGTGTATTGTTGCATCTGTACGAATACGAACACCGATGTATTAATCACATTTTGTTTTATTGAAGTTTCTATTATTGAAGTTAAAATTTTTCGAAGTTACAATAATTTGAATGTTATTTCCATGCGAGCAAAATTTTCCACTGCTCCATCAACACTATGTCGTGTCATCAAAGACGTTTAAAACTAAAGCAAGCCCCCACCCAAACGACCACTACCGCCCCACCAACAGCCACCTACCACCAAAAACCTGAACGGTTGCCCCCCTAATACACACAAAAAAACATACACTGTTTCCTTTTTCCCAAGCAAACGTAACTAGGCAAAAATAAAACATGTTGCAAAGCCAACCTGTGACATGTTTGCCTGCTGTGTGCACGACTTTAGGTTTGATGTGTACTCATGATGGCTCTTAAATATTTAAATATCAGATTAATTTTACTATGCCTTATTTGCATATATTACAATACGTTATCCTCTCAAATCGTACGACAGGATCACAGGTTTACCATCGCTGTATATGTAAATGTCTTGCCTTTCGTAACAAAACTCTCAAATTACACGCCGAAAATAGAGCATGGAAGTTGTTCCCATCCCAAGTGCAGCATTAAATGCACGAAGTAACGGAACAACAACTGGTGGCTATGCAGGTGGCCGCATTTTTGCAGGAACGCAAAATGGCATATTATGTATTATTCTTCTGCCGAAATTTTAGATGTAGAATACCCAACATCACGAAAATTATCTTGTTGTTTTCAAAAAACACAGGTCGGTGCAATATTGCTCTGAAAAGCAGAACTGAAGGACATTGCACAATTGAAAACTTTAACATTTGACTTTAATATTTGACATTAAGTTCGCTTACCAAAATGTTGATTATTATGGAGCCTGACCACAGTCATAAAGATAGGTCTGTCAACTGATATCCTCTTTCCTTGATGTAAAGAGTACGCTTAGTGAATCTAAAGGCGGCTTGCAAACTATTAGCACTAGTGCAGGCTGATCCGCTTTTAACATTGTGATTGGGACTTTCAGAGATTTTTTAATAATATTAAATAACGCCTTTTTATTTTCATATGTCCGTTGGGCATAAACAATTGTGATATATTCAGGTGTAATTGAAGTTGATTTCGTTTACGATAATGTTTTGCTGTTGCAGTTTACTGAGTTCGTACAAACCTATGCATCGCATTTTTTTGCACTATATTTATTGTTTTTGTTTATTGTAATGAAGGTTATGGTTCGGCAAGTCCAAGTTTATTTTGTTCAGTAATATCGTACAGAGTGCCTAGCAGCACAAAATTATAGTACATGTCAATAAATATTGTATAAAATATTTTTATTATTATTAAGAAAAAATACAACTATGTACCTACTGCAAATACACACTACTGCATTGGCATCACAACCGCACATATGACAAAATGTGTTTTAAGTGTGTTTAACAACTTTCAATAGAAGACACTCAGCAAAAGATATTTAATATATTTCTCAATGTAATTTAAGTTTATTAAGGTTATCAAGTCGTAGCTTAATGTGTATATATGTATGCATTTCAACTCAATAGGTGCTTGTCTTGAACAAATTTGTCCGGTAATAATATACTTTATAGGTACTTATTTATATTCCTTGTGGGATAGTGATGGAAATCAAAATTGTTTTATATATTCGTTTTTGTTTGAGTGAATAAATGAATAAGTACAAAAATTTAGATTGATATGAATAATAACTGTAATTTTTTTAATAAAGGCCGCAACTTGTATTATAAATATATTCTTTAGAGGTTATTCGAATGGCCCTTTTTCTAGCTACAAATATTTTGTTAGCATAGTTCCAGATACCCAAAATAATATACCGTATGACGATAATGCATTGCTCAAGCCACGATAAACTGGTTTAATGTATTGTAGTTTTAATACTTCTACGAATTTGTGTGATGCATTACTATTTTATTTGGTTCTATTATTATTATTTGCCATTTTTAGGGTAGTGGTAACATTTACAAAATAGTTATTAAATTCACTAGTAACACACAGTGGTCCCGATATAATTTATTGTTTCAAAATAACTGTATTTTTATATTCCCGCTATTCTAAACCTTCTCATTATTCGGTTTTTTATTGTTCCAAATGAAGGCTGAAGTGGCAATCTGTGATACCGCAAAACAATTTCGATTCGAAATTGCTACAAGCAGAAGGGCTACGTGAACAACATTTCGTGCCAGAAAGTATTATGTGAAAAGGTGTCTATTTAAAGATACAGTGGAGCAGTTATGGCCAAAGAAAATCTGAGAACCAAAGTCAAGCTTCAGACTGATGACATTCAAATCTGCACCAATTAGATTGCTGAGTACGGCAAAGTGTGTGCTGATGGGAGGGGGGGGGGAAGAAGGGGCCATTATGTGCTTTAAATGTGCCCCCTTTATGCTCTCTTCACTAGAGCTAGGGGAATCAGAGTGGTGTTTATTTGTATGTAAACAGTTTCCAGGGGCTACATATATAAATTAATGTTTATGTGATGGTACTGAATGTAACATAATTTGTCATGGGTATGCAAAGAATGTGACATGTACAAAACCTACCAATGCACAATGATAAAGTAAACTAAGTGATTCGCCAAACAGTGAATTAGTAATGTATGGTTCAATGTAATAAATGTGTACTTTTACACTGCACACCATTACAGGTTTCTATCATGGAGCTGACGAAAGTATTCTCTGTCAGCCAATTCAACAGCTCTCATACAAGTATCACTTCACCTTACATGAGAAAAACCCTGTGATATAACAAATATTCAAAAATATCTGACCAGGATTGCACCACCAAATTCATAAATGCATAGCTGATACACAACCGGTGAAGCTCTTGAACGTGTAGCCTCCATTCTATATTCATAAATATCAATACATTAACTATAAACTCTTTGTACTGAAAACTGTTTTTCAGCTAATTGTTGCTCGCTAGTCCATAACACAGGGAAGATCACAAACAGTGTCTAACACAAACAGATAAGACCCTGTATGTATGGTAATTTCTTGCAGTCAAAAAACTAACAATTTTCACAGTAGGGAACTATGTAAATCTAGAAATTTTGTAACTGTATACAGAGAATTTTTGTTGCTAAAGTTAACTAATTTATTTGTTTACTATCAAATCTTTCCAGTGAGCCCATGATGAGCAGGAGCTCTGGAATACAGCATTAGTCAAAAATGTTACAAAACAAATATATACCTATACCTACACAAAATATTTGTAAATATTTCCTATGGCTCTTTTTGGAATCTGAAAACTTTAGATAGTTTAAGAAGAAGGTTCCCACTGAATGATACAATAAAACATAACAGCATTAAAATATAAAAAATAAACTTGTTTAAGGGAGGATGCTTTAGACGATATGATAAAGTAAGTAAAGTGTAACACTCTGCGATTAATTTCGGGACTTTCTTATCAATGTGAGTATTCCCATAAAGATGACTGTCAATATGAGAGCCTAAAATATTGTAGGATGGCTTTCTTTACTAATAGTTTCTATATTTTATTAAAAAGTTATAGTCCTGTTGTTTTTATGTAGGGAAATCCATTAAAACTATTTGATCTCAGTTTAAAAAAAAAAGATTATTTGCTGTAAACAGTTTATCTAGTTATGAATAGTCTCATTTAATGACACTCTTGTTAGATAGGCATAACAGTTTTATTGTATCATTACAACGATGTCCCCTCATTGCAGGGTGAACTGAGGAGAGCCACGTGAGCAAATGGCCCACACCCTGGATGAGTCTCTCGTGCTCTAACAGTAGAAAGTAGATTATCCCGACTAATATGGACTGTGATAGAATGACAAATGTTAGCTTTGTTTACCTTTTATAAAATGGCATTTTTGTGTTTAAACTATGTTTTTTTATTATTTACATTTCTGTTTTGAAACTTAAAAACGCTTAATTATGCAGCCCCGATCCTAGCATAGCTTGTTTCCTTTACACACCAAATAATTATTTATGACATTTTATTAATTGGTAGTGTTTCTTATTCATGGATTGATAAGTGGTTTTATGTATTCGATACACAAATATCCAAATGAAAGTGTGAAATGCTTTATCAAGCAAAAGGGCAATATTGTTTGGATCTGTTCCAGTGAGAAGCTTGCTCAAGTATTCAATTCCTACTATTCCTGTAAGCACAATGGTAATTGAGATCTTAATTGTATGCTATGTGTAACCAATCTTCGGATACCTAGGATAAGCTGAGTATTTCCTGAATTAATATCGCATTCAAGTATTTTAAGTTTGTTCGAATGACTCGAGTGATGTCTGCGGCAACTGCGCATGCACAATTTCCCCTACGTTCCCATCCATTCATGAGGGCGGTGCTGTACATATACAGTAATTGCTTCCTAAGTCTGGATCCTAGGTCTATAACTATATTAATTGAATCTAAGACATCAAAGACTAATTGAAGATATAAGTTGTTGTGTAGTCGGGCAGTAGAGAACGATAGGCTAACAGAAGAAACAAATAATTTACATTTTCTCAAACTCGCACTACCTTTTCTAAGTTAAAACAGTAAATTTTTATTTATATTTTCAGGTTGAACGAGTCAAAAAGTCTCTTAAAGGACCAAAGGTAATTCGGATAGGTAATCGAAAATTTGGATAATGGAAATATGATGAAAATGAAGATAAAAGAATTAGTAAAAAAAAATATTTTTACACAACGTAAAATTTATTAGACATGCACAGAACACTAATTATCCAAAACAGAAAATGTAAAAAAAATAACAATTAGTTATCAATAACCACCCTCCTCCTAAACGTGTTTACTATGAACATCGCGTGACAAGACACATCACAAGAACACGCACAAGTGCTTGTCTCTCCTCTGTGGGTAAGAGAAACACTGTGACAAAAGAGACTTTCGTGTTTTTACTATTCTCTTTATTTTTGAAACAAGTCCGGATAATCTACTTTCTACTGTATTCTAAAACCTGGTGTCGTAAGTTATGCCTCACTCCTCCTCGCTCGCTCCTGAGACCACGACATACCGTCAATGTGGAAAATTTCTTGATCTGTGGTGGAGAACATAAATATAGTGTCATAATTGGCTTCTTGCATGCATCAATTGTGATATTCCATTTTACATGGTTCGGTATTGTTTGAGTGTAATATGTTTTGAAGTACAGTAAATAGTTTATTGAATAAATTTGTATAAAAACACACATGTCCAGGTGAACAAAAACTGATCTGGCTCACATGACCTGCAAGTGACCATAGCTGCAAAAAAAATTGTGCAAACATGATCACTTGACACAAAATTAAAAATAAGAATCCTGTGAGTCGACCGAGGGATGCTGTGAACACTGAAGGTTACACAAAAAAAAATTCGGGTTACTAATATTAAACGATTATGGCACACAAAAATTTTCAGAACAACAGTAGATCACCCTCCGTGACATGATTCATGTGCAACACATATGGCCAGCAGGATCCGACCAACTGGGCCACACTTTGACTGGAACAATCCAGTTAAAACAAAAATTGAAAATAATCCCACATAATTCACTGACTTGCTACATCGGTTAACACTTGTCAATTGCTGTAACACATTGTAAAACAGGCAGCCTGCTCAAATGCATGGCGCCATATATGCTGATTCTAACATTTGCCCGTAGGCTTCAAACTACGCTTGTTTAAAGAAAAACATTTTGACATAATTACTGAGTTTTCTCTATGTGACAGAGATATTGCACTGACTAGCGCATTCCGTTAGCGAATGGGTCACAGGACCTGTTCATGCATGAAAGTGTCTGTCAAGCACGCATGAATATAGGCCACTGGAATACTAACACTAGATATAAGATCACTGTGATGTGAGTCTCCACAAGTTGAATGACACAATATCAAAATACTCTGATCTCTCAAATTCATTTTACTGGTAACAGTTACAGAACTGTGATAGAGAGATACTCTAATTATAACAAAAAATATCAAAGTGCAAGAATGGTGTCTCACTGGTGAATACTGTGTCACCCGTATAAGGATGTAGTAGCCCTTGCCACCCCTACTGAAAAAACACAATGAAAATGGTATGAAAACAGTTTTGTGTTCTGTTTTTAATTGTTTCTTAACTGTTAGATATGAGTTTATGTCTGTCTGAATAGTATCCATAATGATTTCAGACTGTTCTCAAACTGTAAGTTCTGTTCTATACTTTTCAAACTTCCAGAATGCATATAATTTTCAGTCATTATCAACTTGACAAAACAAACATTAATTTTAAAAATGTAAAAACATACTGACCATACTGTTTTTATACTGTGCTGAAAGTATTATTACACAATAAAATCTCTTGCTATCCTGGATATTTCTACAAACATACTGTTACATAATACTTTTATACTGTCAAGTAATTTCTTTGTTTGGTGCAAAGAGCGGCAGTACAGCTGATGCTCACTGAGGGGGTATACATTATTAGAGTATTTAATAATTTAAAAAAAAAACAGGTTTGGTATGTACAGAGGGCTACTTTTAGTGTACTTGTATTTAACATGATTCAGGTCCTAATGATGATAAGTTTTGGTTGTCTTCAGACTAGAACAATGTTGACTACCGGAATTCATAGTGTAGTTAACTTTGAAAAGATATAGCTTATGAAATCTCCACTCTCTGCATCGTAGAGGGCCGAGGCGCCAGTCAGTCCCACCAGAACATTCTTGCATCGTCGCTAAACATCTCGGAAACTCTATCAGGGGAGAGGAGATCGTTGACGCCATCCAGTCTCGCCGCTGTCGGTATTCATGGGATTCCCAAGAAGAGGGGGGGCAGCCAGTCATTAGTGCATCGTTCCAGGAAGGGGAGGGCGAGGTGGATCACCTCCCACAGTGCTGACAGACACAGCACATAACTCTGCTCCCTCCTTAAGTATGTTTATCCCGATCAGACTCTACAGCATCAGGACCTTCGATCAGTACCAGTCGGTCGATTTGGAACATAAGTTTCATTTCAAGGAGTTTCGGCAACAGATCTGGATGGAAGTGTCACTTACTAGCTTCAAAATTTCGTAAGGGCCTTCCCAACATCGTCAGCATTGAGATGTATTCCCCTGAAGGTGTTTTATTTCATACAGCCACACTAGTCGTCCTTCCTAGAATGCATTATCTGCAATTATTCTATAACATGGAGCATTCCTCCTGATGCCACTAGACACTGTGTTAAGTTCATACCCTGGCCGTCTTCCTTCTGATAATTCATATATGCAGCTCTATTTGAAAACTGGATTTCTCTCGTTTCCTTACCTGCATTAACTGCTGGGTGACTTCTTACATGGTTCGACTGCAATATCCTTGTTCACCTTACCACCAAGTGGCGATCTTTCTTCGTCTCCTCAGATAGGATGTTACCAGTTGTTTCGATGGGCTATGGTTTGGATGATTATTACTGCAGCTCTCAGTTCCATGTGTTTGTGCAGCTGTCCCCTTAACCGTTTCCTCAATACCTAGTCTCGTTTGGGACCTCTAAACAGCAAGCTCGTAAGTGTCCCTCCATTCCACAGTTGCAGCATTCTCGGCGGCTACGTCGACGAGGGACAGGTGTTGCCGACTCTATGGATTTCAAAAGTTCCTCTACCACAATCTCTAGTCTTCTCAACAAGCTGTCAGTCGTACTCACATTTGGCTGCTGGGTCCTATAGATCCTTTGTGGGCATTGGGTACTCAAGTGTTCTATCTGTCTACATACCCAACATTCCCGACACTTAGGTTGATAAAAACTGGGCTTCCTAGCACAGACTCTGGCATCAATGTCCTTCATTGTGGTCTCCAACTTTCTCAAGACGTCCAGGATGCTATCTCCCTCTTCGTCATTGCATGGGATAGCTGCCTGTACTACATGTCGAAACATCGGCTCGTGCTTTGCTGATTCTACCTCCAATGCTCGGGCCAGGGCATCCTGCATACTGTGAGGTGATGCCATATGTACAGCTCGGCGCACATCCACATCGGTAATAGCATCTACGAAAAAGTCAACTCCAATGATGGCTCATGCCACCTCGGAGCATCCCTTCAGAGACAGGTGTATAAGTCTCACAATGTCCCGCCACAGTTCCTGTAGTGGTTCGCCCAGTCGCTGTATTCGGCTTCGCAGTTGGGCATGGTGGGCGTGCGTCAAAGCAGACACCAGGGTGGAGTATTCTAGACGATGTCGGTCCGACAGCGACTGCAGTATGCTCAATGCTGAACCCCTCAGTACAGCCGCCAGGTAGTACGCCCACTGCTTTTCAGTTCAGCCATGATCTCAAACTGGTGCCGGTACTCGCGCCAAGGTGTTTAGTATATTAAAAATAAATAAAACAGAGTGTGGGCTTAATTGTGACGCCTTTATACAAATATTATACATGATGGGGCAGTTACAGTCAAGTGTGACTAAGGTTTGCATCAGTGTTTCCAAAATCAGGACAGGCCTTGGACATAGTGTTTCCGAGGTCAGGGAAAACACAGAATTTAGAGTAGACATGCAGCAGAGTATAGAGCAAGTCCAAGCCAGCATAAGGACTGAGTGTACTAAGGTGAAGGAGGAAGTGGCACAACAACTGGAAGAGATGTCGTCAACACTCAAGGAAGTACACACCAGTCTTGACAAGACAGAAGCTACTGCAGAAACACATGCAAGACAGATACTCCTGTTAGAGGGAAATTTAGACAAACTTAGATTGGGTAGTGAGGAAACACAAAATTTAATACACTCTGTCACTTAACAAGTAAGTTCCACAATTGCACAATTGAACAAGCAAATGTTGGAAGTAAGGGAACAGACCAACAAACAAAGAGAACATGTAGATACAGAACTAAATAGCCTAACAAATCATGTGCAGCACAGATTGCCGCTGACACATCAACACAACAACCAGGAGGTACAGAGTTTGATTGTTGAAGTCAAAAAGACTCAGGATGACCTGAAGAGGACAAATAAGAAAGATTTGAAGAGGTTAGCAGTCCCACACGCTAATGTGAGAACTCCAGAACAAAACACAGCCTACGACACCCACACTTACAAACATGAGTGAGCATAGAACATAACCTAACACTAGCAACACAACAACCCCAGACAATTTTCACGTCTGTACAAAATGACAAGTATTGCCATTCTGTTCTCCAGTCGTATTTCATCATCCGGTTCAACACTGGAGTAAAGACCTACCCACTTTCCATGGAAATTCACAAGAGAATCCGATAACCTTCTAGAAAAAGTTTGAAAATTTCTCTCAGTATGTTAGGCTCACTGAACAAGACAAACGTAAATATTTAAGTGTAGCATGCAAATGCAATGCCTATTTTTGGTGGGAGATAGAGAAGTTGATCTGCGTAAAGTATGATGTATTTAGGACAGCCTTTGTGGATCATTTTTTAAGCATGCAGATCCAGATAAATTTACGAACACAAGTGAAAAATGGTGCATTTGACCCCAAGAGAGTCAAGTCAATTGAGGAACATTTAAGGCAGATGTACGAGCGCACACGAAATTTAGAGCCACCTATGTCTGATAATGAATTTATTAGCCTTATTCTTACACAGTTGCCAATGGAGTGTCAAAGACAATGGGCAACTACGACCATAACCTCAGTTAACGAATTTAGAGAACAATTAATCCAGTATGACAAAAATGAGAAGCAGATGAGGAGTAGCCACAGGGAATAACCAAAACTGAACTATCAGAAACCACAGCCTCTCTACAATAACTGGCACAATCAACCAAGACAGCAAGGCCAGGAAGAAGCAAGAAATGTCAATGTCAGATATATGGGGGCAAGACAAGTGGATCAACAAAATGGTAGAAGGAACTTTCGAGGAGGCTACAGAGACAGTAGAGGTTAGCGAGGAAGTGGAAACCGAACATATCAGAACAGATAGAATGGCAACAGAGACAACAGCAGACATGAGGACAATACCAAAGGGGAAGACCGGTTTTCGACATTGTACCAACAGAGAAGTAGCCCGTTCAATTATCCTCATGATTAGCAGCCTCTGTGGCAGCACCAAAATGGAAGTAGAAGTAGGCAACCATCACCTCGAAACCAAGTACAGAGAAGCAATGGTGCAACACAGATGAACAGCAATGGGCTAATAACATCAAACTTTTTCCCACCGAACATGCAACCTAATTGGCAACAGCCACTGCCGAACAGTGTATTTTGTAGCAGATGGCAGCACCAGCCAATACAAAGTCAACGTCAGCAGAATTGGCTGGGGCCAGCACACTTCATTAGATGGCTGGCGCCACCGACATAAGGAAAAAGTGAAGTGGCAAGGTTTAGCAGTAAACCACCATAGTAACCCGTTCGAAAGACGAATGCGAACCCTAGGCTCAACGTTAAGGATGTACTGTAATAGTTCCCAGCGGGAATGGAGGGATTTATTGCCACTAGTTGAAATAGTGATGAACCATACTGTACACAGCTCCACTAGTCTAACTCCATACGATGCACTGACCGGTCAACGTACCACGCCATTAAGTGATGTAAATTTACCTCAGTTAAACAATGTTGTTAAAAGTTTATCGAAGGAAGAGGTGCAGAAGAAAGTGGAGGAATCGGAAAAGGCACGACTCTATAGTGTGGCAGAAAAACGAAAGCAAAAGTTTAAGGCTTCAAAGTTATTTGATATTGGATCACTAGTTTTGTTTAAAACTAATCCTGTTAGCCAGTTTTGGGCTAATGTCATGAAGAAATTGTTTTATATATATGACGGTCCAAATGAGGTTTTCGAAGTGTTAAGGGAAAATTGTCACAGTCTGAGAGACAGGAACACAAAAGAGTTTATTGGTCACTTCAACATAGCATCGATGAGGAGATTTTATAATCCTGTTGTGGAAACAAATGATGATGTGGGGACATCTTAATGTGTAGAGCAATGTTAAACTGTATCCAGTAAACGAAGTAGCAGTACAATGGGGATAAGTCACCATTATTGCAATTTGTAAGAGTGTACAATATGTCGTAGATGTAAGTTAGGTTAAGAATGGGCAGTTTATATATATATATATATATATATATATATATATATATATATATATATATATATATATATATATATATATATATATATGTGTGTGTGTGTGTGTGTGTGTGTGTGTGTGTGTGTGTGTGTGTGTGTGTGTGTGTGTGTGTGTGTGTGTGTGTGTGTACATGCAGGGTGTGAAAAGGTGTTTTTGCTTGTTTGTTGTTTTTGTTTACTGTGGAAGGCGTACACAGTCTAATAATTTATCCAAGGCAGAAGTTAATTCCTGCAAAAGCTCTCTAAAGTGTTACAAGTGACCATAAACTAAAGAGCGTGCTGAGTGCATGACTGAAAGGCCTGATTAGTGAGCTACAAGGTTTATGAGTTTATCTCACATTATTTATCAATTTTCCTAAGCTCCGACAGTGTTTTGTTTACTACCATGCAAGAGAGATGTAGTATAGACCAATGTAGTGTTCCGCTATAACAAGTTCTGGTGTATCAAAACAATATGAAAGCTCACGAAAGTACAGGAAATGTATGTCATACTTCAAAAAATAATTATGTGATCATCGAAATGATATCTTAAAGCCTGTCTGACGAGGCAGACCTGTTGAATTTCCTGAAACACGAAGCTTTAAGACGAGTTGTTTTTGTAGAGTGACCTGAAGCTCTGGCGACATCAAGTTGGTAGCGCGGTAACATACTCCATCCGTTGCATTTTTGTCGTTGCCATTCCGACCACACATACACCACCTACACACATGTTGCACTCACATACTGTATGCACATGTTTTCAGCTACACTTTTGTATATACATGGGTTGAGATATTTTCCTAAAACGAAACCGAGTTGTTAAAAATTAGTTTAATTGGATTTGAGGTGGTATGAGTTTGTCGCGAGGGACTATTACCAGCTTTGTGTTATGTTCCATACGTTAGTAACGTTAAATCGGCATTTTTGATGCCAGAGATGTTGTGTGTGACGTCACTGATGTAACACTTGTACATGAATGTCACGGAAACGCCATGCAAAACAGCTGTTTTCTTGTGTATTGAATACGTGCATATCTGCGCAGAAAAATCTCAGGATGATTTTTTTTCGCAAGTCTTTCTGTGATTAGTTGTGCAGATATGCCACGAATTCTGAAAGCTTGTTGCTTGTTTTGCCGGTAATAACTCTCTCAGTGTTCTGGCTTTAATGAGTGTGGATGCACAAGAGGTGTTTTCCACAAAATTGTATTTTAACTGCAGTAAAATAAGATTTAATGCTACGAAAGTTGTTGAATATTGTAATATAAAATGCACTTTAGCGCCAGGCTTGAAAAGAAGAGGCCTGAGCAGCCTGTACATGTGAAATATGAATGAAAGCCACCCTGAATGTCCTGCAATAATACCGGGAGTGGTATACCTGGAAAAAAGTCTAGAATAATTGCTGTCTGGAATAAAGTTGAACTGTTTAGGGATAAGTTTGTGGTTCGTCTTGTGATATTTTTTTCTTCTCCTACAAGAGACTTGTACTTTTATTGGCGTATAATACTGACTGAGTTATTCAACCTACATTTTTTGTGGTTTTAATACAATCTTTTAAAAGCAACAGTTTTCACCCAAAGTGTACCCTGAGATGGATAAGTTTTATGGGCAATACTGTTGAGCAGAGCCCCAGTGGATTTTTGTGTTTTTTGAAATGTTTGAGAGAAGGAATCCTTTTTATAAATTTTATGTTTACATATGTACCTGTTAATAAGCATTACAGTGATGGCAGGCGATTTTTGAGATTAATTTAAGAGGGTTCAACAGACACAATTTTTGATTTTGAAAACTTTGAAAATAATTTTTCAGATTTTGAATAGAAAAATAATTAAAGAGAAATACATAATTAAATAGTAAAACTTTAATTTTGGAGTGTTGTTGTTTTACAATTGTAATTCCCCAAATACTGTGTTATCTCTTATGGCGTCATTGAGTTTAACAATTATTTCCTTTTCACATTGGTTTGCATATGAATTTGAATATAATTTTCAAACACTAATTAATGCTTCAGTACCTTCACACCCTCAATGTTCAGTTCATGCCAATGCTGTACCAGCTGCTGCCCCAGGAAAGGTGCGGCAGCCTACTATGAGACAATGCATGGTATCCATACAATTTTCAGTGTAATGTGTATAAACCCATATATTCTTTCTTTGGCATGAATCTACCTAGTGTAAAGGTGTCGAATATTAACAGTAGCCCTACGTATGACTCAGTTGTTGAACAAAGTCAGTCATACTACACTGACGAGAACTTCATGCCAAGGCGCCCAAGAAATTTTGTATGAGTTTGTACACCCAAACTGTTTACAAAACAAGCCTTTCTCTCTCGCAACTCACGACATACGATAAAAACTAAAGTAATTCGTTACAGTATAGCTATATACACTGATTTTGAGCAAAGTAACGAACTCTCTTCAGTGGCGCCAATGTGTGGTGCAACTACTATTCTCTTCACAGTATTGCCACAGAGTTTTCTGGATATCCTGCCTATACACCCATATATGACACACTGCATGGGAACAATAGCACTGCAAATAGCAGGGACAGAAAATGCAACACTAAGCGGAACTGTGGAGTCCAGCCCAATCCAACATCCACCAGGGTGAACATAGCCAAAACACTGTCAAAATTTCACACTTTGCCCACATTCGCTGGGACACCGATGGAGGATTCGGCAAGGTTCTTAGAAAATTGCATATCCCGCCTTACCAGATATGGGGTGAGCAGAGATGAATGGGCCAGCTGTGTCGGAGAGCAACTCCACACATATGCACAATCTTGGTGGACATCTCTCAAACATTATGGACTTCAGTGGAACGAGTTTCATCCCTCGTTCCATTTCAGGTTAAGAGGGGTCTTTACATCTTTACAGGCCCAGAGCAGACTGACTCTGGAAGGTCAACAACTGGGTGAGTCACATACAGCCTTTATCACGTGTAAAAATCATATCATTAAGCATTTCCATCCACATTTGCCAGAGCGAGAAGTGCTCGAAGTAATTGCAGAAACAGTCAGATCTGAATTTAGAGCAGATTTAGTGCCTTTGCTTAATGGTACATGGAAGATATAATGCATGCTGTGATCATTTTGGAACTAACGAATGAACCAACATGCTGTGATTCAAGTGCAGTAAAATGGCGATATGAGCAGTGGAAAGATAATATAAACAAACACCATCACCCCACCTCATCACAAAAATTTTCACAACAATCACGTAGTTATAGTGGACAGTCATATGAGAAGTTGTATAGTGGGCCATCGCATGAGAAAATGTATAGTGGGCAGTCGCATGACTAGTTGTATGAGCAGGACCAGAAGTGGAGCGGAGCCATGGGATCAAGGTAATACCAACAATGCCCAGCAGAGATGGAATCCGGATTATCCACCTAGATACCCGTGCAGGTATTGCCCGAACCAACAATACCACTGACAAAATAAGTGTCCAAATAATCTGCACATGGACCCGACTAAAGAACCAGTAGAACATAATCAGTAGGGAATCAGGTTGCAGGGGTGAAGGGACCGGATGCTTCCGACACCCCATCCACTATAATTCGGACACTAGATGCAAAATTAACCCCACAACAAACTTTGGTACAACAAATTTGCAGCAGTCTCGCACATTTTATCCGCATATTAGTTTCCATTAAATGTCAGTTATGCCATGCTTTAATTGACATTCCAGATTCACATAATTTCGTACGATCAAACCTTGTACACAAGCAGGATGTTAAACCTATAAACTGCGTAATTCGGGTGGCTACGAACGAGCATTGTAGTATAGCCATAGGATAGGCAGTAGTGACAGTCCATAACATAGAAATTAGTACCACATTTATTGTTAGGCCGGACGTCCATAAGGAAGCTATTTTGGGGATACCATAGTTGATGGAACTAAATACGATTGTAGAGCTGGCCGCAAGAAGAATTCATTTTGGCACGAGAGACAGACGAATGTTTTATAACATGGACCACTGCCCGATGGGTAGCCTACCCAAAGTAAAACTAAGGGAGTCAGACAACCAGGTCCCACTAGAGCACAAGGCCGCATTCCAGCCTATCATCGATGAATGCAGTGACATATTTGCAAAAATTATGCATTGAAAAGAACCACTGTCGCTGAGCATTCGATTCCACTCATAGATTAGAAGAAGGTGGACACCAGCCCATGAGGATATTTACCACACCAGACACTGTTAATAAAAACACAGATGCAGGAAATGCTTGATGATGGGGTGATAGAGTTCACAGACAGCCAGTTTAATTCAGCCATTACCTTGGCACACAAGAAAGATGGAACCTGGCGATTCTGTGTTGATTTTCAGCCATTGAACCAGGTAACGTGCAGCGCGCTTTCACCGTACATCAGCATAAAAGATACGTTAAATGCATTGGGACAGGCTAAAGTTTGGACATCCCTGGACCTTAAGAGAGGCTACTGGCAAGTACCGGTGAAGCTTGAGAATAAGCTGGAAACCGCATTCATGGCCCCAAATGAGAGGCGATTTCAATTCTGCACGTTGCCATTCGGATTTAAATGCTCACCCGCAATGTTTCAGACCATGTTGGTATGTGTACTGGATGGCATTATTGGAGAGTATATGCAGGCATATCTTGTTGACATCATTATTTGGATAAACAATTGGGAAGCACACATACATCATTATGCAGTAGTCCTGGAGAGGCTAGTGAATAATGTCTTAATGTGCTCAGACGAAAAATTCCATGTAGGTAAAATCAGCATAGACATCCTAGGTCACATGATTGAACAGGAAGGTAACTGGCCGAATCCGGAACAAATGAAGCTTATTGACAAGAATTCGCAACCAAGGATGCACAAGCAATTTGAAGAAGTTTTTCGGGCTGATCAATTGACTGCGAGAGCACATCCCAAGGTTCGCAATAATCACAGTATTCTTGATGGACCTTTTCTCACCACAGAAAGATTTCAGTGAACGAGCAAGGCAGAGAAATCGTCCATAGACATCAAACATGAATTCAGAGCATACCTGTTATGTGCAAGCTATGAAGTGAGCAAAAATTTGTTCCTCCAAACTGACCAAAGCCCAGAAGGAAACGATTCAGTATTGTACCCAGTCAGCGACAGTGGGGAGAAACACGTTGTCGAATTTTTGAGCGCAAAGCTAGGGCAGACAGAGAGGCATTGTGACTTCAATGAAAGGAATGACTAACGGTCATTTGGGCACTAAAAAAATACAGCATGTACCTGGAATATCAGAGATTTACGCTACGGACCAACAACCAGTGCCTAGTGTGGCTGCATAATATGAGAGAGGCAAGGAGCAAGTTGATGCGATGGGCGTAACATATGCAAGCCTATGATTTCATTGTAGTATATGTGCCTGGCAGGGAGAATGAACTGGCGGACTCATTGTGGCGCAATTCCATCAATGAGGTGATCGTCTTGGATGAAGCAGAATGGGATGACATTTTACCGCCAAGTTCATGGAACCCACTATCGAAGGTGTGCATACAGCAGATAACAGTCGCCAACAATGAGTACCTAATTAGTGACTTGCACCAGGAGGTCATTCAAGCACAAAGTAATCGCACTTTCACACAGGAAGTGGTTAACAATGCTCAAGGCAGGAAGTAGAGGGATGGCGAGTTGTAGGCGGCAGGCTGGAGACATGTTCAACCCAACAGTCTGTGAAATGGAGGGTTATGTCCCCACGTATGCAAGGGATTACGATTTTGCCTATTCGCACTGTGGCAGCATGGTTGGACACCCTTGTGTTGAGCAGATAGTTCGAAATGTGTGCAACCAATTTTTTTTTGCCAGGCCTTAGCAGGGATGTGAGGCGATTCGTACAACGATGCCAGAAATACAATGTGTACAAGGCACGTCGTGCCAATGGAAGGCAGCAGCAAAGACCGTGCATGCCAGGGAAGGCATTCGAGAAGGTGTGCATAAATTTTGAAAGGTCTGTATCCAAGGACGAGTGGGAGAAAGGATTTCTTGTCATAGTAACCGGCAACATGCTGGACAGAGGTGTATCCTACCAGTGGAGCCAGAGCCGGAAACATAGCGAGAGTATTGGAAGAGTAGTTTTTTCCCTGTTAGGGATTCCAGCAGAATATATTAACGGACAACGGCATGCAATTTATCGGCCGGAAGTGGAGAGAATTGTGCACAAAAAAGGTGTTAACCATGATACAACGGCGGTGTATCACCCGAGGGTTTACCCCACAAAGAGCAGAACCCAGGAGACTTAAGAACAACTATGGCTCCACATGGGCGAAGAACACACCACTTGGGCGGATCACATACTCACCAATTTGTACATGCTCCAGAGGAGAGTAAACACAGCAACCGGGGGAATGCCCGCTGAGGTGTTGCTAGGATTCAACCTGCGTTATCCAGTGGAATTAAAATTTCGCAGCAAGAAGACAGCAGTGATTTTCTGAGCACAGATACGCAGAGACAGCAAAATCAGAAATACATATGCGACATCAGACAACAGCAGGATCGCTATGTGGCAAGATGGTTACCGGTCACTAACAGACCACCACTTAAATTGCATGAGGGGCAGGAAGTGTATGTGCGAATGCATCCCCGGACCACTGCAGTGAAATACTATTTGCAGGATTAGCAGAAAGTTGGAGTGGGCCGCATCGCATTCTACAAACACACGTACTAACCACGTACACCATTCGTATTGGGAGAAGGAAGGTGCGGTTGTATCGGGACAACATCCAGTTAATCCTGGTCCCGGTGTGTCCCGACCTCACGATGGCGAAGGCCACGGCGAGCAAATGCAGGAGCAGGAGGAAATGCGAGATGTGGTGGCACTTAAGAGGGAAGAACATGCAGAGAACCCACCTGTGTACACCAACACTAGGATACAACTAGATGTGGTGCAGGGCAGAAATGCCATCGAAAAGCTCCAAAAGGGAAGGATCAAGTAAGAGAGTGCATCAACTCTTCAAGCAGGAGTATAAAGTGAGGAGGAGAGTGTGCAGGAGTTGCCCAGCATTATTATCCCTCACAGTAAGCCTGTAACAACTCGGACAGAGAGCATAGAGGGTAGGTGCACAGCCGGATTGGTGCTCTCAATGAAGAGCAAGGACAATGGGTGCAGGAGAGTGAGCAGGATATGCAGGAGTAGGGAAAAATGCAAGCGAAAATGAATAATGCAGCTGGAGATATACTTGCAAAGGCTGTATAGCTGGGTCATGCCCAGGGATGGTGCAATCAGCAGGAAGACAGCAGGAGTGAGGAGGAGTGACCGAAGGCAGCGAGTCGGGAAGCTAGCTTCGCCCTCAGCATTCATGCTGGCATGCACACCTGCCAAAGGAGTGCCACCACATACAAGCATCTGCAGTTGCCTACCAGGAAGAGACAACCGCCGGCAACACATCATGTGACAGTGCCATTGTAGTGGCAGTACCACCTGCGGTCACGCAGGCCGGACATCTCTTGCAACTGCTGCTAGTAACATCAGTCGGTCTACAAACAGTCTCACAAGGTGCGAAGAAGCAGGGGGGATCATTTGATGTGTGCCACGTGCCATCGCCCCAAAGACCATTTGTGTGGCCGAGACCTGCTAAGCCACCGCAGCAGGGTTGTGTGCTCTACCGATAGGCAGAGCATATTACAGGCCACCGGTGAGCGATGAGGATCAGCGCAGTGCATAGCAGTGCTAATATATGCCAGTGCAGAGCAGCCAGTGGTTCCCATGGTAATGTTAGAGACTCCATAAGGAGAAAGAATATGGGAATAGACCTACAATAATAGGACTTGTGAGTCCAGGATCTATGCCCGAGATTGTTTTGTGTTTTTCTTGTAAAAGGTTTTCGTTGCTTATTGTGTTTATTTGTTTCTCTTGTGCATTGATAACATATTTTCATTTGTCTCATCACACATCCACTGTTATGTCCATTTCATTGACCAGTGTTTATGTTAATTTTAATATGAGTTTAATTTAATAATATGGTACACGGTATAATAATGCAGGTAACTGAAAAAAATACCGCCCTGGTACATGGGTCACCGAGTAGCATCGGACAAGGTTGGTGCATGTGTCGTGAGCCCTTCATTGTGTAAGTGCTCTCCTAAGGGGAGATGTAATTTCATCAAATAACTACGTCTGTCAACTGAACTTAACATGATTTATTTTGATCCCTATATGCATTAAAGGGAATGTGCCCACTCTCTCTAGGTTTTACATGATTAATTTTTGCAAGTGCAAGGGAAATGGGTTGTAGGGGTAGAGCAAGCAACTGTGAACTTTACCCCTCCCCGCAACACCAGCACAGCATTAACACAACATCAAGCCCTTATTACCAAGGTCAGTAGGCAGGGTGCAAAATCCATTCGTATAATTGTCTATGTAAATGCTACTTTGTGTCATGCCCTTGACGCTACGACTGTGTCACACAACATTTGTTACCCTTGTTTTGTCAACAAACATGACATAATCTCAACCGGACAGGTGAACTGGCTTGCTAACAGGGAATGCACTTATACAGTCGTCAACCAATCGACCGTTACTATCAGAATAAGAGATTTGAAAACCATAACTACAACAAGCATTACTAGTGAAATTATTGAAAATTTTTTTTGTAGTACCATGGCTCACAGAGCACAGTACAATAGTGGAACCAGCAGAATGTCGCATCCACTTTAGAACGAATGAAAGACGAACAGTTTATAACGTAGACAGCCGTAGTTATGAACATGTGCGTAAAGAAAATTTAACAGAATTCGAACATGACATACCCACAGCGCACCAAGCTGCTTTCAAGTGCTTGTTAGGTGAATGTAAACATGTTTTCGCGAACCATGATGCATTACGCAGGATAACAGTGGAAGAACGCACTATCCTGTTGACTCAGGAAGAACCGATCTTCAGTAATACCCACAGCTACTTGCCTCACCAGGCTAAAATAATAAAACAGCAGATAGGGTAATCGAACCGACTAGAAGCCGGTATGACTCGGCCATAACTCTCGCGCCGTAAAAGTCTGGGACCTGGCGCTCACCCTGGACTTAAGGCCTATTACCCAGGTGATGTGCAGTACTATACTGCCCTATATCAGTGTCAAATACTCCCATAATTCACTCGGTAGGTTCATAATCATGTCAGTGCTAGATTTGCGAAGTTGCTACTGGCATATACTAGTACACCGGGAGGAGCGGGAAAAGACAGCCTTTACCGCTTCAGACAGTCGATGATATCAGTTCTGTGCCATGCCTTTAGGGTTAAAGGATGCTCCTGCCATACTCCAGAGTATAATTGTATGATTCCTGGATGGTGTGTTAGGCGAATTTACACTCGCCTTCCTCGATGACATCGTCATAAGGTCGGAGAGGTGGGAAGAACATCTGAAACACCTGTCACTTGTACCCAAGAGACTAGAGATTAATGGGCTAACGTGTACCGTTAAGAAATTCCTGCTTGGCAAGAGCGATCTAGAGTTTCTAGGTCACGTGGTCAACGAACAACTTAACCGACCGAACCCACAACAGCTGGAGCTGAATGAGAATCAGGCAACACCACGTTCATGTAAACAACTGTGTAAATTCTTCAGTCTAATAAAATAATTATGTGAACATAGGCAGGATTTTGCAGTAATCACCATGCCCCTCACGGACCTGCTATCTCCCCAAAAGTGGTGCATGTAGGGCAGCGAACAGGAAATTGCCTTTCTGCAAATTAAGGAGAAATTACGAGAATGTCCCATTCTAGCGCGGTACGATCCAGCAAGACACCTTTACCTGCAGACCAATGACAGTCAGGAGGGGCGAGCGCCATACTTTACCAGTACAATGACACTGGTGAGGGAATGGTAATCAACTTGATAAGTGCGAAACTGGGAAGTAATGAACGCAGATATGATGTCAGCAGAAGAGAATGCCTTGCCGTGATATGTGCGATACGAATGTATAGGCCATACATAGAATATTATAGGTTCATGTTGTGAACTGATAATAGCTGCCAAGTATAGTTCAACAACATGAGGGAAGCCAGGGGCACGTTTGCTACAATCTTACGATTTTGCTATCGAACAGGTACCGGGACAGGAGAACGAGCTGGCAGACACGCTGTCGCGATTGCCAGAAGTAAAAGTAATTGTCACAGACGATGTTGAATAGGGGGAGATATTACCCCCCTTACTACAGAACTTATTACGGAGACAAACATAAACAAGATAATGGTAAGAGCGAATGGCTAACTGGCAGTAGATTTGTACCACGAAGTAGTGATAGCACAGGAAACTTGGGAGTTTGTGAGGGAGAACAGAGAGTGATGCGGAAAGGAACACGTGGATGGATGGAGATGTGTAGAAGGGTGTATCGTGACATGTTCACCATGAGACGATACGAAATGGAGACTGTATGTAACATCTAGTCACAGAGAGAAAGTGTTTGAACACGCTCATTGGAGCACAATGGCAGGACACCCTGGAGCCTAGAAAATGGTTAAGATCATTTTAGAACAGTTTTTCTTGCCCGGTGTCACTCGTTATGTCAGGAATTGAGTACGCAGATGCCAGAAATGTAATTTCTTCAAATCCTGGCGGTCTGTTGGAAATCAACAACAGCCAAGGCAGCTTAAACGTTGAAACGGCCAGTTTAGAAACCACTGGGCCTTATCCGAATTCAGCTGGCGGGAGGCGATTCATACTAGTAGTAGCAGACAGCTTTTCGAGATGGATCGAAGCTTACCCGGTAAACAGTGCTAGGACCGGAAAAATTGCGGAATGCATGGAAACCGGATTTTTCACATGCCGAAGATATCCGGCAGAATTACTTACAGACAATGGATTCCAATCTACTGGGAAAATATGGCATGAACATTGTACAAGCAGGGGGGGGGGGTGTGGCACATAAAATGGCTATTTTCCAACCCAGTGCGAACCCCACGGAGAGGCGCAACTAGGAGTTGAAGGCGCTATTCCTGCTCAGTAAGTGTAAGCACCACGACAGCTGGGCCGATCATCTTCCCGTCGCACTCTTCGCGATCAGGGGAAGAGTAAATGCAGCGACCAGACAAACCCCAGCACAAGTCCTGCTAGGAAGGAATATCACACCACCAAGCGACAGAAAGTGTCAGCGAAAGAGAAAAAGAGAGAGAGAGGGAGAGAGAGAGAGAGTAGCGAGGCAGATACAAGTGGAGCGCGACCCGAGAGGTGCAGGCACCGCTCTCGCGAGCAATGTGAGTGGCAGGTCAGATATGCGAATAACTGGTTGCCAGAAACCAAGCGACCACACTCAGCACTAATGGTAGGCCAGGCCGTATACGCCCGAGCTCATCCGAATTCCGCAGCCTGCGACAATTTTTGCACAGAACTGGAACAACACTGGATGGGGCCTCACCAAGTGGTAAAGACTTTGAACCCGACCACATACCAGGTCAGGACAGGCCACACGATGTTAAGAGTCCACTGTGACGATATTCGGGCAATGGGTGAGAGCACTCCCGGGAACAGCAGGGACGAGCCCCAGATTGCCCAGGACGTCCATGCACATAACAAGCACGTTAGGAGAGGTAATGAATAAGAAAGCGTTCCTGGATCTGAAGGATGGGTTATACCAACGATTGCAGGTGGGGCGTCAACACAGAGCTCACCAGGGGTCAAGTCATGCCAGCACCGCGAATGAGCAGGTTGTCGCATCTGAGAGGGACGGCGACGATGCATAGATGAGGGAAGAAGGTACTCCCGAAATATATATAGAGCGAGAGTAGCTGGAAGCATCAGCAGGGGCAAGGACAACCAGGATCCCCATGACTGTGATGGCACTGACGTGCCCCCTGGTGACCGTACTTCGACAGGAGGTGAAGCAGTACCTCAGGAAGTTATATGGTATATCGACAGAGGACTCAGGAGGTCCAGAACCACACGACACACAGGTGCCATCATGGGTGGTCCTGGTAGCCGAAGTCCACAAGTCCGATGGGGATGGACCATTGAGCCACACCATAGGACAAGAACAGCCGGGAACAGCACTGGTACTATCAGAAGAAGACGGGGAAGGGGAAGAACAAAATCACACCCTGGCGACACTACCTTTAAGCCTGCAGGAAGCACTAGAGCTTCGGGGAAGGACCAGACCTACTGGGATGCAACTACTGGGTCGTAACCGGACATGACACAACTGCAGCAGTGAAAAGAGTGGAAGAGTGAGCAGTGAGAACATCGAGAGTGGCGGGTTGGCCAGCCCGCTTCCTCTCCAACATCCCAAGAGGCGAAGAGCACTGCTCGGGACAGTATCACCTGCGGTAGCGCCACAGCTCTCCGGAGAGTGCATGTTCGCACACAGAAGCCAAGGAACGACATACTGCCAGCACGTAGGGTGGCCTACAAGCTGCATCCTCACCACAGGGAGCAGAGGAGACGCTCCTGCTGCAAACGTCCTCGCAGGGTGGAGGGGCATTTGACACCAACCGCTTCTTCCTACCCCGTTTGCCTGCAGTGCCAACAGCTGGTGCAGCTACCAGCTCTTTACCAGGCGCACGTACGCACCAGCTGGACAGTGTACCGCAATGGCCGAACTACGAGTACCTCTGTTACGAGTGTGGTTGCAGGGGCCAAAGCGTGTGTTCATGATGTGAGTTGACATGAAAGTGCAAGTTGACGAACAAGCAACGTGCATCTGTGCGTGCATGTTTTAAAAGAAGACCCTGAAAATTTGGGCGTAACTGAAAGAATGTTTAAGTAAGAAACACTCGAGGATGCCCATTCATTCAATCGTAAGTTAAGGGGCCTATAATATTTTGATGCCCCCGCGGGTTTTAATTACAGTGTTTTCTATTTTCCATCATTTGCCATTTTCACGTGTTTCATCCTCATTTCGTTTCATAGAGTGTAACATGATTATTAAAGGGTTTCCTCTCCAAGAGTAATTGTTTTTGTAAGAATTGTAATGTTTTAAGCAAGGTGGATATGTTTTGAGATATTTTGTGTTTTTGTAACGAAAAAAAGAGTCTGCTCTGCACGAGCTAGTTGGGATTTTGCATAAAATACCTGGCACCTATTACCTACAAGCCGAAGAGTTGTTGAGAATCTACGGAACATTAAGCTGTCCCGCTCCCAACCATAATAAATACCACTTTGCTCCACTACCTTGCCGTCAATCTATAAACAACTTTTTAGTAGCAGCCATTTACTATTTAATTTTTTTTACAATGACTTAAGCATAGCTCAAAGAGATAGGCATCCCATTTCGCATGCTTAAACTAGGAGCTCTTAAAAAATTTTAAACAGAGTTTAATGTCGTTGAAACTATCAATGCTTTTTATGCATTCTAAAACTGCCCATATATGGGGCATTGGAAAAAATAAATTTAAATTCTCTGGAACAATATCATATAAATAGTATCTAGTCACGTTAGAGTGGAACTTCTTATTAATTGTTGATATAGTTATGTGGACTACATTAAATCTAGGATTTTGAAGATGTTTCTAGAATGAATGTTGATCTTTTGTACTATGATGATCTTGAATTATCTTTATATAAACATTTTTGGCCGAAGTTTTGTTTTCTTTCTACTTTTTCGGATAGTAGATATGTCTGAAATGCTTTGCACTCTGTAAGAGTGAAAGAATATTACAGGAGTACTTGCCTTTACTGGACGAGAGGTTGACACTTAATGGGGATAGTGAAATGTGTATAGTGTAACAGAGCCTGCTTCTACACATCAGTGAAAAATATTCTTTTCAGTGATCTCGGGGTTGGTGGGGTATAATTAATTGGAATACACTCCACCCAATGTCTCCGCACTCTCACTAGAATTATATAAAATACAAAATGGGTTGGGTTGGTCCTGAAATGAACATCAGTATATATGCAGGAAAATATTTACAATGCAGATCAATTAATAGGCGCCAGGTGCTTATCAGTGTGTGACAGTGGGTATGGTCAAGGGCGGCGTCATGATGCAATTAGCAATATTTTCAACCAGAATAAAATTTCAAGGAACTTTCTGTTTGATTCAGATTCATAGTACACATGTACCAGACATGACCAGGAAATTCATAGAATCATAACACAGATAAAATATTTCAATAGATTTGTTTGTGTAACTTATGTCCCCGCTGGACACTAAAGTGCCGCATCGAAACAGGTTTGTTAGTTTTAAGAATGGATAACGTTTCTGTGTTGTGTATTTTCTTGTGTGTTTGCCAACTAGAATGATGCATGATGACAGTTGTAGCTCGTGTGTTGATATTATGGTCACGTGGTCCAGGGGAAAACACGTGCTAATATTTACATTCTCCCATCGGCCTCAGTAGCTGAATATATATATTTTTTTTTCTTCAGAAATTTGTTCATCCATTTTGAGGGAAACTGCCAAGTATGTTTACCTGTATTAGTTCTGCGCCCTTTTACACCATGATGCCAAAGTATGCCCCATGTTAGGTTAGTTTTTTTTTTATAGTTAATTACTGTGTGTGAAGTGTTATGTCTGCCCCCTAAGAGCGCAACATAATGTAAACGAAGTCACACAGACACTCGTGAGGACTATTTATGTCAATTAAATTTTTATTCCTAGCCTAAGGGTACACACTTTACAATTTTAATTGTCAGAGAAACTTAAAACATAAAAAGTCATGGCAGTAAATACTGGCTGAGCCATTATATTGAAATAGTGCACCGGCGACCAGCCACCGCACCCGACAACGTGGCGAACATGTGGCCATCTAATTTACAAATATAAGTATTTTAATATAAGAGTGTTTGATGTATAATATCATAAAGGTTATGTTTCTGTTAGGGTTTATAATTCATATGTGTATAGTAATTTTAAGGCTTGAAGGTTCTCACAGGGCTCCAGCACTGAATATCATCTCGGCTGAAAGCAAGGTTAGGAAAGGTATAGCAACACTGGCACCGGCAGATATTTATTTATTTTAAATTTTATGATTAAGTGTTATTGAGAAATGAGTTGACGGTGTTTCTCTCCTCGCCTGTCCATCAGCTTCATCTTCAGTCCCTTCATTTCCATTATATAAATGTTTTCATGTCTACAACAAGTCACATGACTTGTTGCGGAAATCCTGACCTATTTCCAGGTTCCACGCCAAAGAAGTATCAGTGGAGTAGCCATTATCGAGCAGGGTGAATGCATGTGTGTCATCCTTCCTGCACTTTTCATATTTCTTGTCGAATCATTTAGTGTATCAATATTTTTCAATATAATGTAACTGGAACCTTTTTATTTCTTTCGTTGTCCAGGGATTGAGCCATCCTGTACCTTGTCATATTGTACATGACTGGGGCGTATGTCTTCCATAAACTATGTAGGCCTAGTGCCATTTATCAGTGTTAGTGCTCGGCCACTGTATTGGCAAACCTTAATGTATGTGCCTGCTATGGGAAGTAAGTAAATAAATAACATCGTAAACGAACTCGACATTTTATTTACTCAACCGCCTCTCGGTTGCTTAACCGATATCAATGTACTGCCATAACATTTAAAACATAAGGCAGCCTATAAGAGCACTGAGAGTGAGCATGAGCGTATGGAGATAGCTCATATAACCTCCATTAGCTCAGGGTCTTCTGGTACAAGGACGGAATTCTGCAATTACTACAGCTTGCTACAAATATCTATGAGTTCTACAATTTAAGAAGTGAACATCGAGGGGGCCACTTCAGGTCGTCGGCCACACAACCTAAATAGTTCTGGCCTAAATAGTTCTCTTGCTCTCCACTGAAGGTGCTGTTGCCCTCCCGGAAATACAACTTTAAATTATCCCATCCACATTATCTCCTCTTCTCGATGGTTCAGCCAAACATAAATTAATTCAGCCAGTCTCTTGAAATTTACTGTGGATCGCAGCACTTAACCAATTCAATCAAAAAGTTTGTTCATTTAATGATTACAAATGTCTCTTCATAAAACACAAAAGAACTTTCAATAAACTCCGACATAGGATCCATCTACATGCGATGATACTGGGTTGGTTTTACCTCGAAGTTGCAGGTTCAAGTCTAGGTCAGAACTCGGAGTCGTAGGCTTAGGCATCATCGGATCACATGTTGCACAATTATCACTGTTCCCTAGCATCACATCTCTTCTCAAACGATACTGAGAACTCCTGCCTGAATAACCCACGCAGTTCAACCAAAATTAACTTGTGATACCCATCACCACCGACCCAGGAAGTCCAAAATTCGGGACCTCATTCTTAAACATGCAGTTCACACGGTGGATCTTTGCATTCAAGAAAGAGTATTTCTTTCCTTTCTCCCACGCTCTCTGATAACAATGTCCTTTCGTTAATAATGTGTAATCCAGCCCTTTTTAAATAGCTGTCTAAAATATTTAAAATTAAGGTCTAATAGAAAAATGCAAATTTTAATATGTTCAGGCACTTATTCTTAGCATAAGGTATAGTTACAAACGTGCACTCAGTCATCCACAGAACAAATTGAAATGAAATAAAGTTATTTTCACAAGCAAAATAAATGTTATGCGGTTAGAGGTTATGTTCATGCACTTTTCAGTTTTAACTGCAAAAATCACTAAAACTTTTTTTTAACCTTCATAATACTGTCTGTAAATATAAAATATTATTATCTGGTCACAAAATTAGTAAACATAAGAAATATTACAAAAAAAAAAAACATAAATATTGTGTTCCCAAGTGTAAATATGGAGACATCAAGAAAATAAACACTTATTAACCAGAAAGTAGTCAAACTGAGCGAGGTCTGCAATAACAAGTATTGAACTCCTTTAAAGAAGTTTACTGTTGGAAAGTTTTTAAACATATTTATGATTGAATTCAGTGTTTTATGCCCCTTTCCCACGTCATTGACATAAGGGTGACACCGTATGTATGGTTTAATTGCAATGTAATTCAGGGCCGACACCAGCCAAGGGCTAAACGAAGTATGTTTTGCCTTGTGCTGTAATCAAATGAAGTTTAATTTTTTTTTATTCTGGCAAATCCTCAAATCCAGCTACACCAGCATGTGCACCTTCACAGTTCTGTGTGCCCTCCAGCATGCATGTTAATAGCTAAGTCGGTTTGGAGAATTGGTTGGGTCTCAGTGCAAACCCTATACTACTTAGGTAGGGTTTAATTATTATAATGGGCGCATGCATCGCGACTAAACAGGGCTGTAGTGCCATGGCTGGAATTGTACCAATGTGCAACCCAGAAAGAAAAAGTGTCTAAATGGAAGAGCATATAAATCAAGCAAAGGGGAGAGGAGCATGGAAAATCTATTCGACAATCGTGGAGGATAAAAATAATTCCTTTTAACTGGATTAGAGCTGGATAAAGAAGGGTATTTGTTAGTTTGAGAAGAAAGACTTCTGTTGGTTTGATGTGGGGTGAAATGAAATGAAAGTGCAGTGCTTGTGTATTGCGGAGGATAGAACAGTCCCTGCGCTGATGCCAGTCATTGTGTGGGTGCACGCACCCTATAAGTTGAGCTACTTTCAATACTGCCATGCAGGCGGACCAGCACTGCAGCTCTGACAGCAGCAATTGGATGCAGGGTCATCCCTGCTTCTCATAGATTGTTTTTGGAAAACCGGACAGCTCAGTCGTGGCACCTACTTCATCTTCGCTCTTGCAGGCTGCCGATACCAGAATCTACTATCCATGGGTGAAGGCAGGGACCAGCAATCGGGGGAGCCACCCCCTCAACATCCTTCAAAATAGTCCGTCGGTCTGGGAAATGCGTGGCATCCGGGAATTATCAGCAGTGGTGGCGAAGCCACTGGCCTAGGAGCGAAGGCTGACACCGGCAGTGCTTACAAGGTTGGAAGCGTATTTATTATTTAATCTTATACATATTGTCATTAGGCCTTGAACACAATCTAAAAGTATGAATGACCATCATTAATCTGAAACACAACAAAAAAATTTACAAAGAAAGGACAGAAATAAATAAACAACACTAGTGCTGGAAATGAAACTGCGGTTGGTCAAAAAATAAAATGACGGTCAACAGAATCCCTGTAGAGATAACAAGCCCCGCAATATATTTTTATCAGAAAAAAGAACATGTTTAATAGCAAATAGGAATAACATTTTCCATAGAAAACTACAACAAAATCAATGTCGCCAATGTAACCATCCTAACTGTTACTATGAGTCCTAATGGCGATTTATATTGCCAACAAACAAAATAAAACACCAGGTATCGACCGAACTTCCTGATAGCTATTCACATGCTATCCGATGGTCGTAATACAGAGGAGCTGGCAATGTACTACTGATAATATTGTAAGCTGGCTGATAGTTATTCAGCACTTATCAGACAGTCATAATACTGACCCATACTATTGTTTACATCCTGCAACATTTTATTTAATATTCTTCTTACGTTTTTACTCTGTTTACTGCATTCGTACATTGGTGACAACGATCTAGCAATCTGTATTTTCGATAGTCTAGAAATTTTGAATAATTTTTTTGTATGCGAAAAACGCTTTTCAAATGATCGCAGAAGTCTTGGAATGAAGAAGCTTAGTGTAGATGGGGGCACTATGAAACAAAAAAGTTATATAATTAAAGAAGAACAAAATTTTATGCACATCTATTAATATTTATAGTTTTACAACACATGCATATGGATGGGTTATCAACTTAAAATACACTATTGTAGTTCAAGCTACATACATCTGTGCAAAGTCATATTTTATTAACAATTGTATTTGTTTCATTGTGCCCCATTATAGAGGCACAATGAAACACATTAGGAGGCACAATAAAACATAATTTCAATGAATACAATAACAAATTAAAAAAGCATTTGAACACCTCTTCAGGACATGTGCATGTTACAGCAAAATCAAATTAAATAACAGTCCTTTGAAGGCCTTTCTTTCAAGTCACTTACTTAATGTTTAAACGCGAAAACTCAACATGAAAAGAAAGATAACCCTTTTTTTTTCTACCTATAATGTGTGGACTGTGAGAGTACATATCTTATTTGAGAATTATTAACTACTGCTCTGTCTTCACTTGGAGGTTTTATGAACTTATTTGCCATTTTGTTGCTTTTACGAAGAAAGCTGACTTAATAATAAATTTCAACATTTTTATCCTATATCACTTCTCCAATGTATAAATTACTTTATTACCAGGAATATCACATTGGAGAAGAACAAAATCACCAATGACGGGATTACATTAAATATCTTCAAAATTTTCAGGACATATCTCTTCTCAAAGATCACAAAGAAATTCTTCATCATTGTACGAGTCTGCATAAGGAACCTCCATTGGCCTATTCGCGTCTGTGGACTCTGTCGTACTTACCTTAAACAGAGATCTTTTACTTTTTTTTTCACTTTTTTTTTCTTTGCAAGTAGGCCTAGTTCCTTCTTTGTATTAAGTTTATTTTTCTCTGGGGTACTAGTGGCAATTATGCTCTGCTTTTTAAGTGTATTTAATTTTCGTTTCCGGTTACCATCTTTCGGATAACCCTTGTACAACTCGGGGCTTTTATAAGTTAACATGTTCACATTTTTGCTTGGAATGACTCTTTGCTAAGAAGAATGACATGCCAGTTCCTCTTTTTCAGCTTCAAAAACAACATGGTTCTCTGTAGCTTTATCGACTAGAACCTCAACAATTTCTGTAGAAGGCAGGGCAGTTGTTGTTGCAACCATTTCTGTAGAAGGCAGTGAAGTTGTTGTTAGAACCATTTCTGTAGAAGACAGGGAAGTTGTTATTGGAACCATTTCTGCAGAAGGCAGGGAAGTAGTTGACTAACTTTAATCATATTGTTCCTATTCAAGTGGTGCTCTGTCACCCACATAACTACAAACAAAATCTTCGTCCGTGAAAATTTGCCGATCGAAAGGGTAAACTCCTGATTTTCGAAAACTTAAAATAATGTTTCCTGGCGTCATTCCTCTTTAATGTGCTGTTCACGATGCCAGCTATGTCAAACATTTTCACTGTGTTACCGGTATGATGCATCATCCAAGTATCAACAGCTACATTGTTAGAAAGTCTCGAATACTTTATACACCACAACATGTGGTAATCATGATGAGGGAAGGTCACATTTGTTACTCCCTTGTCCGTGGTAATATTAATCATTTCAAGTTACAAGTGACTGTCATTATTACCAAATAAAAGTAGTGTAGGAGAATCTTTAGAGCTGTTCGTATGGCGAACGAAAATCTTTTAATTCATCCATCCAGAGGATGCGACAAGTCCTAATGTACCAGCTGGAGCATATTTTATTATGTGCTATTTAAAATCCACCCTGGGATATACCATTATAGGAGGAACTGTTTTTCTACTAGTACCCACAATGCAACATGTAGTAACAGTTGTGCGCCTTTCAGCATTTGTGCATTTTACTATTTGCCGCGATCCTTTTTCAGCCACGACTTTCTGTGGTTTTTGGACTGTAGGTGTAACTGTTCTGTTAAGGTTGAACACTCCAGTTCCATCAGCAAATTCTGAATGTGCTTTGTACACTTTTTCAAGGCTGTCAAAAAATATTAGTAGTATGATTTAGGGAAGTCTGGCACAAGGGCGTGGGGGGTAAAATTCGGATTCGACTGGCAGACATCTTGTAACGTCACTGTCCGCAATCTTGGATGTCATTGACCTTGACGTAGACATTTGATACAACATCTTGACATTGGTGCTGGTGACCTCTGACCCCAAAGACCCAAAAAAAACTGCAAAAATTCTTTTAAAAATATGATGAAAAATTTAACTAAAACATAATTTAGAAAATTTAAAAAAAAAATGTTAAAATGTATTATTAATATTTTAATTTAAAAATTAAAAAAAAAGTATTATTATTAGATTTTATGCAAAAAAAATTCCTAATTAAAAAGTCTTTAACACTGGTAGCCATTTTCTCTTTTTCCCTCGAATTTTCCCTTTTTTCCTTAAAAAATCCCCCAAAATTTTTTTTAAAAAAATCCTTTGAAAATTTATATTAAAAAAAAAACTTATCTGTGTTACTGCCTCTCACAAACCCGTTCGCCTACTTTCGTTCGACCAACCCCTGCCAATGTTTCTCATTGGCTAATTAATCGGTTCCCCCCACCCACTCCACTGCAGCCTTGCTCTATATATATATATATATATATATATATATATATATATATATTTATATATATATATATATTTATATTTATTTATGTGCACAATTACCCAACCAATGATTTTAAATTGCTAATTATTCGCATTGCTTCATTCCCTCCACCCATTACTGTTTAGTCGGCGATCCTCCACCACCTCTGTTCGGCCCTCACCAATGATTCTCATTGGCTAATTAGTCACTTTGCCATATCCCCTCCCCCTTACAATCCATCCGATTGGCTAATTACTCACTTTTCGCTCGATCCAATGTTTATCATTGGCTAATTATTCACCTTTACTCCATCCCCACCATGTGACAACCCTCCTGATTGGATGATTGACTCGGGTATCTTTGAAAAACTTCGTTCGATTAATCAGAGTTTAGTCGGCTACCTTCCACTACCTCTGGTCGAACAATAAGTCACCTCCATTCCACCCCACCAATGATTCTCATTGGCTAATTAGTGTTTAGTCGGCAAGCCTCCACCATGCCCATTCCACCACTCCCATGTTTCCCATTGGCTAACTACTCACCTCCATTTGACCCTACCAATCAGTGTTTAGTCGGCGACCCTCTACCACCCCTAATCGAGCAATTAGTTGCTTCGCTCCACCCCCGCCAATCTATCCAATTGGCTAATTACTCATTTTTTACTGGATCCATTGATTCTCATTGGCTAATTAGACGCTTCGCTCCATCTGTTAGTCACCGCCATTCCACCTCCTCCAATCTCTTAGATTGACTTTATAAGACGCATCCCCGTGGGCCTCCGGGAATAATTTTCACCTCGCTATTTCGAGAAGAGAGCCCGATGATCATTTCTGAATTTGTAAGTGTGAAACGTCTGTGACGGTGGCCATGTCATCAAGTACAGAGGAAAAACCCTCAGTAACACAGAAGACACAGCAGACAATATTCTTCAGCTTATCTGTACGATATTGGCACGAGGAGCAACGTCGTATACGGACACGAACCAACGACCATTAAGAAACCTGCTAAAACCAGTCAACCCGCGTCCATCAGTCAACTCGTACCAGCCCTCAGGATATAGTGTTTTCTCACCCAGTTTCGCAAAGAATCTCATCAACTCCGACTTCGAAGACAGCGATATCGAAGAAGAGATCATCGCCGAATTCTCTCCACCCAGTTGAGAAGACACAAGCAAGTACAGTGAACTAAATTGGGGGGTACCGACACGTCAGTTTTCGTGAGGTTAGAGACATTCTGCAAATTCAATTTTGTGACGGCACCATTCACTGGCTATGCAGCTATGATGAATTCGAAGGCTATTACATGCTGAACACACTAACATGCGAACACAAAAACTGTTAGATGTACAATTTATGCACCGACTCGATGCTTCCCTGTTCACTGGATTAGTTGGTAAAACAAAATTGCTATGTCCACGTAAGCAAGGCAAGTATGTACGAAAGTGTATTGTACAAACTGTTCCAAGAAAATAAAAATAATAAAGTGTGTAAATGGCTGGAGATATGCGATGAGCATAGCCAAGCCTTGAAAAAGTCCGAATAATCCGCACATGGATCGGATTAAAGAAGCGGCATAATGTAAACAGCAGAGAAACAGGTTGCAGGGGTGAAGGGACCGGACGCTTCCAACACCCCACCTGCTAGAATTAGGACATCAGATGCAAAATTAACCCCACAACAAACTTTAGTACAACAGATTAGTAGCAATCATGCACCATTTATCTTTATATTGGTCTCCATTAATGGTCAGTTATGCCACGCTTTAATTGACACTGGAGCTTCATATAATTTCGTACGACGGCACTTTGAACACAAGCAGGACGTTACGCCTACAGACCACATAATTCGACTAGCAACGGACGAGAATTGTAGTACAGCTGTAGAACAGGCACTAGTGACAGTTCAGGTATGCAACACTGGAACTAGCACCACAGTTATTGTTACACCGGACATTAGCGAGGAGGCTGTTTTGGGAATAACGACGTCAACAATAGCATGTGGAGAGTACATGTAAATTTTTCTACTATTATTTATATTATTAATTTCACAAGTGTGCTGAAAGTCATTGTAAATATCGTCTCGCATGAAAGAAGGGAGTTAGAGTAGTACCAACAACATATCAAAATGGTAAAAATATTGTGCAAGTTAACCTCATGTTCATCACGTCACTCCAGCAAATACTATCGCACATTGTGTTGTTTTGGTAAGTACCACAAATGTTCCAGACGGCCAATTATCAGTCACGCCACCATACCAACAGTAGCAGGTAATTGCAGGATGTACATAGAAGGCCGGAGGAGGATGTACAGACCATGTAAAAAGCTGGAAGAGGGAGCATCAACAAAGTAAGCATCAAGTAGGAGAAGCGATATGTACATAAACAGCAAGCGAGTAGGAAGAGGACGTACATAATCAGCAAACAAGAGGGGAGGAGTAGCGTGTAGAAGTGAGTAGGAAGAGTCAAATGTATATAGCAAGCAGAGCAAGAGAAAGGTGGATGCACTGGGTGCCGTCGACGACGAAGTCGGTCTTGGTGTTTCCCAACCCCACGACAGCGAAGGCTGCGACAAACAAACGCAGGAGCAGGAGGAAACCCGAGGTGTAGCTCCCGGTCGCACGAGCAATCAAGATCAGCGCAGCACAGTGCAAGGGCATGCCGGTGCAGAGCAACTGGTGGTTTCCATGGTAACATAGAGACTCCACGAGGTGGAGGATATATGGAAATAGACCTGGCAATAATAGGACTTATGAGCCATGGCTATGCCAGAGACTTTGTTATGTTTTTTATGAAAAGTTTTATTGTGTGTTGTATTTGTTCCATTTGTGCATTATTAACATATTATTATCTGTTCCATCATGCATCCAGGGTTATTTGTGTAAATTTTAATATGATCTTTTATTTAATAGCACGATTCAAGGTAGCATAATGCAGACTGAAACAGAAAGTAGTGCCACTCTAGTGTGTGAGCCAGCCGAGGCACGCCCACATGTCAGGCGGGAAGAGTAGTCAGCAAGGCGTATCGGACGAGTGTGGTGCATTTGTTGTGAGCTCCGGCAGTTGCCGCGCTCACCAGGCAGCATTCAACATTTTGGCATGGACACCTCACGACAATATACTTTAATTCATTCTGATACTCTTTTAGCATGTAGCCGCCCGTTAAGCCACCCTCCCTTCCCAAGGGAATTGCATCGCCCGGGGAAGTTTAACTCTACTGTAATTTGTTGTGTCATAAGATGATTATCAGTGTAATTTCAGTGGCCGGTCTCTGCCACTTTTCATTGTGTAAGTGTTCTCCTAGAGGGAGTTTTTGTTTCATCGAATAAATATGTCTGTGAACTGAATGGTACGTGATTTATTTCGATTACTACATGTGTGTCAGGGGATGGGCCGTAATAATTCCCAACCACATCCTATCTTACGTCATTAGTTTTATCAAGTGTCAGTTTTAGAATTGTTCCATGTCTTATGGACGTGTGGTTGGCCCTAACAATCCACGTAAGCAAGTGTTAAACGTCTAGTCAATTTTCCCGCTATGAGAAGAGCTATGGTATGTAGTCGACCCACTGGCTACCATTTAGCAAACACCTACAGGATTATTCATCTGGAGTAACAATCATCAAGGCAGAGGTTACCTGCAGCATCAGAAAAGAGATTGGATCCGGGTGGACGACCCGCAACCTCGAGATCAGCCTCTTGACGTCTCCATGATGGCTTCTGGCACCTACCGGGTAACCATGTCCTAGACCTCACCTTCACCTCCCCAAAAGCATATCCTACAACTTTCTGTCAACCCTTAGCGGCATTAGTTTGAAAATTGCATCATATGTTGATGTATTTTTTCTAAAGCCAAACTGGATATTTGATATGATTTTGTGGTTCTCAAAATTTTGCATCAATCTCCTGGAAATTAGTTTTTCAATTACTTTTGAATCGGATGCAAGAAGTAAGATAGGTCTATAATTTGTTTACTTCGGTCTTGTCCCCTTTCTTGAACAATGGTGTCACCATAGCCAATTTGAGTTTGTCTGGAAACAATACTTTATTGAAGATATCATTTCAAGTATGGCTTAATGGAACACTGAATTCAAAAGCATATTGCTTTAATAACTTACAGCTAATGCCATCATAGCCACTAGAAAATTCTGGTTGCAAAAAATAGATTGTTTTCTCCAATTATTTTGGAGTCGTGTTCGTAAAAGATACAGCAGGGTATTCTGTACCCTGTAGTGTAGGAATATGGTTTATATCATATTTGATATATTTTTAAATCATGTTTTCTAAAAAATTTAAGTATTCTGAGTTAAATGTATCTGCGACTAATTTAGGCTGATCTTGCAGCAGCATTGGAAAAATTCACTGATCTCATTTATTGATTGGTCACTGCCTATCATAGGGCAACAACAATCCGGACACAACAGCGCCGGTGCACTTTCAGTAATTCTGCCAGCCATGCTTTGTTTGTAAACAAAGCCACGTGCATGGGAGATGCGGGTGTACCAACGAGGATGTGCATGTTTGGGGACAGAGTGATTGCCCTCCCTCTCACAATGCAGTTGGCCTGCTTGTTCCTAGGTGAGGGGTAATCAACCCGACGCCACGATGTGTGGTGCACATGAGGGGTCAGCTGGCTGTTGGCAGCGAAAAGAGCAGGGGGTTGGGGGAGGGGTAGCATGCACCCCATCACTTCTCCTTCTTGCAGCTAACTTCTGCTCCTCCCTCTAAGTGACGTGGCATGGATTGCAGCATGGCATCGTTTTATAATTGTTGACATGCTTCCAAGCATCTGAGCAGTGTCCCACAAGCATCCAGACACTGCCGATATCCTTGTTGATGACTTCCTATCGTCCTCTTGCCATTGTAAGCAGGTAAAGGCAGAAAAATTTAATCACCAGCAAAAACTTCCGGAAAATTTTGACGGGAAAAAAATTTGGCAGGTGATTTGGCCACACAGAGGGGCGCCATTTGACGCTGCTAAGGGGTAACAGAAAGGATATTCTTTTGGGGCGGAGAAGGTGAGGTCTGGGATGTGGTTACCCAGTAGGCACCAGATGCCATCGTGGCGACCTCAAGATTGGTGTTGACTCTGCCGATCTCGGGGTTACGGGCCATCCACCTAGAGCCAATCTCCTCACCGATGCAGCTGGTGAACTCTGCCCCATTGATTGTCACCCCAAATGAATGATCCTGTAGGTGTTTGCTAAATAGTAGCTGGTGGGTCGACAATGTACCACAGCTCTTCTTGTGTAGGTAAAATTGACTAGCCTTTTAACACTTGCGTACATGGATAGTTAGGGCCAACACATGCCCATAAAACACGGAACAATGCTGAAACTGACATTTGAGAAAATTAATGATGTAAGATAGGATGTGAGTGGGTATTGTTAGTGCCCATCCCATGACATGCATGTAGCGATCGAAATAAATTGTGTACCATTCAGTTCACAGAAGTATTTATTCGATGATACTAAATCTCCCCCTAGGAGAGCACTTACACAATGAAAGGTGGCAAAGATCGATCACTGCAGTTACACTGATAAATGTCTTATGACACAACAAAGTATGGCAGAGTTAAACTACCCGGGCGATTCAATTCCAGCCGGAAGGGAGGGTGGCTTACCGGGCAGCTACATGCTAAAAGAGGTTACGAATGAATTAAAGTCTATTGCCGTAAAGTGTCTATGCCAAAATGTTGAATGCCACTCGGCACGTGCGAAAACTGCTGGAGCTAACGACACATGCACCACCCTCTTCTGATGCCCCTTGCTGACTACTCTTCCTGCCTGATGCTCGTGCGGGTATCGGCTGACCCACGCACTAGAGTGGAACTACTTTCTGATGAAGTCTGCATTACTCTACCTTGCATCATGCTATTAAATAAAATACAATATTAAACATTACATAAATAACCCTGCAACATAAACACTGATATATGAGGTGGACTAGAACTGGATGTATGATGGAAGAGATGATAATATGTTAACAATGCACAAAAGAAACCAACAAACACAACACACAATGAAACCTTTCATAAAAACAAATAACAACGTCTCTGAAATAGTCCCTGGGCACATAAGTCCTATTACTACCAGGTCTATGTCCATGTTCCTCTTCCTCGCTGAGTCTTTACATTACCATGGCACCCACCGGCTGCTCTGCTCCTGCATGCCCTTGCACTGGGCTGTGCTGCGCCAATTCTGATCGCTCTGGCGAATGGGCGCATGCTCTGCCTGTCGGTAGAGCACACATTCCTGCTGCGGTAACGTTTCAGGTCTCGACCAGACGAACTGTCTTAGAGGTGAGGGCATGTGGCACACATCATTGCACACTAAAAATGATGAAAGTGCAGCTTTTTCAGCCCCTGTTTGTAAAATTCGCAACTCTTTGAACATGTGTTTTACTATTGAAATCCTTACAAGTTAACTTCAATAAAATCATGTTTGTTCGTCACTGGCATTAAATAATTTTTTTGCAGAATCGTTCAGTAAAATCAACACTGCATGCGTTTCCTGAAACTATAGTTTGACGAAGCAGTAAACACATACCAATTAATATTTCATTTCACTCAAGAAAACAACACTACAGCGACACTCATGCTACAGTGCCACAGTTGTGAGAAGTCTATCACCTTTAATCAATAGCTCAGAACTCAAGACACTGGGAATTAGCTTACCAATTTATGACAAAATCTAGGCAGCCGTCAGGCCTCAATATAAGATAACCACAGCTTCTAACCATACTCAGCTATACCTGCGATTTTTCCTGCCCCATCCTAATTCACCACATGGCTGCTAGGTTTACTACTAACAACGTCCTACTGCAGTGTTCTACAACTCGCTGCCTGATGAAGCTGACTTAGCTAGCGAAACATTACGGACATGCAACCACGTAGAAAATGTGTCGTGCTTCTTTGTGTGTGTGTGTGTGTGTGTGTGTGTGTGTGTGTGTGGGTGTGTGTGTGTGTGTGTGTGTGTGTGTGTGTGTGTGTGTGTGTGTGTGTGTGTGTGTGTGTGTGTGTGTGTGTGTGTGTGTGTGTGTGTGTGTGTGTGTGTGTGTGTGTGTGTGTGTGTGTGTGTGTGTGTGTGTGTGTGTGTGTGTGTGTGTGTGTGTGTGTGTGTGTGTGTGTGTGTGTGTGTGTGTGTGTGTGTGTGTGTGTGTGTGTGTGTGTGTGTGTGTGTGTGTGTGTGTGTGTGTGTGTGTGTGTGTGTGTGTGTGTGTGGTGTGTGTGTGAGAATGATTGTCGACAAGCACTACACTGTTAGTACTTGAATTCCTGTCCTGTTATATATTCATAATATTAATAGTTACAGATTCTAATGTTGTATACAGAGAAGCTTACCCAAGCACATAAGCTTACCTAAAAAAATCTGCAGCTGATCTTTTATTGAGCACTTCAGAGAAAATTGTAATAATTATCTATCAGTTGCTATTCATAATCGAATAAGCATTTGATTCATATTCTAATAACCATATACTGACTTGTGTCTAGTAAAACTGGCTGTAACTAAGGAAAAATATTTAAACATGTTAACTTCTAAAACAAACAGCAACTTAAATTTGTTTATTTTTGTTTTTTACACAAGATTAAATGACGCTGTAGTATGATATAAGTTGTAGCGATTTTACAATGTTACCCTGACCAACGTATGGATCTATTTAAGGTGAATGAACAAACACCGACCACTACAGTGTAAACAAGGCTATGGAGTCAAATCTTCTTTTCAATTAATTCATGAAATTTATGGACTTCTAGTGACATAGGGCCGGTCGTGTCATTCTCTTGGCAAACTTCCGGTAGGTTACCCAGAAGGTAGGCTAGCCGGAACTTTTACCCATCAGTATTATCATACCATATATTTTTTTCCACTGTGTTAAGCAGGGTTCACACGATGCAAATGGCATTTCGTGCAAGATTTCGCACGAGAATGCCAACTAAAATGCGTGCGAAACGAGTTCACACACAGATAAATGAGATGAATACTGTCTCGCTTCAAAATTAGTTGATATCCCTGGTAAGTACCAAACAGCCAAGTTATAATAATACAAAATATGAAGATGCTGACATCAACAAGTTATTTGTTTGAAAGCTATCCCTCCAAAATAGAACTGTTTTTAGTTTATTCTCAGCGAACTGTTTAAACTTCAATCCATGCTTTAAAGTTATTTTCCAGTAATGTTTTATTTCCCTGTATTCCTCTTTGCACACTTCAGATTATGATTTTCTTTTACTCTGTGTTTGCGACTACAACAGGTCACATGACCAGCATAAAAAGACCAATAGGATCGCAACTTGCATCGCCTTGCACGAGAAAAGTAGGACCTGCCCTATCTTCTCATTTCGTGCAAGATGTGCTTTGCACATAAACTTGTGCAAGAAATTCTCGTGCAAGGTCGGCATCTCGCTCAAGTTTGACACTCATTTTGCATCATGTGATCCCTGATTAACTACCTGGAACTTGCTGTCGATTTGTGTATGTTGGACGTTCTGGGTTAATTATGATTGGTCCTTAAGTATTTAAGTTCGTTTAATGGTTGTTACGGAATACCGATGGCCATTTTTTGTAAATATTTAAATTTCCCGATAATGCTGTTGAAATTGAATATTGCAGAGAGACAAGTTTCATTAATTGATTTATGTAAAGTTTATGTCAGTTTGAAATTTGTTTTTTATATTAATAGCTTTACGAGTGCTATATAAAGTCACTAGTACTGAATTTTCTCTAAATTTATGTTATTCTTGCGTTTGTGAAATGCGAATTTGGCGTATAAATATACACGAAACTACCTGTGTTAAGTGTATTTGTTCATACCATGGATGCATACATTAAAAAAATCGCACAGTGTGTAGTGATATTCTATTCGCGTAAGATTGTAAATGAACAATTTCAGTGCGTACAATGGTCATTCTTAAGAATAGGGGCTTTTCGGAAGAAAAAAATTTCGGAAAGAAGTATATTTCTTCTCCACTAATTACACAGAACACGAATTTACTAGGGGTATCAACATTTGACCAATATAAACCCCATAAACGATAGTGGGGAAGGCTATGAAATTCAGGGAAATTGTGGGGTTAAAGAATACAAAATATGTACATTTTCATTACAAACTTTTACCCATCAATTTCCTTCCAGTTCATAGCCCTCCCCAGTATCGTATTTCTAAATTGTATTGGTAACATTGTCAATTTAGGTAATGTTCAATTCTATCTTTTTGCAGTCAAATTTGTTTCCATGAGAGAATATTACAGTAATATTACAAATAGTTCACAAATACACGCATTATTTCTCAGTGCAAATAGGCTACACATGGCAGTCATTAATGGGGAAACTGAAAGCTTCAGAATAGACAGGGATGGGAGAGGAGGAGTAATAAAGGCATGTGTAAGGAAAGGGCTAAAAGGGGCGGTAGAATGGGTTAGTGAGAATGTCGAGGTAATGGAAATTAAATTAAGTGGTAGTAGTAATAGGAGTATTACTTTGCTGGCAGCGTATAGACCACCAGGACAGGGATGGCAGGCAAATGAGATGATCAAGGAGAAGGTCGATATACTAATTGACAGGCAGTGAGTTGTTGTAGCAGGGGATTTGGATATGCCAGGGGTGAAATGGGTAGAGGGTGCAGAAGGAATGGGTTGCATGATGCAGAGAATGGCAGCACAGTTAGTCAACAGAGGATTAGTCCAGGTAGTAGAAACACCTACGAGATGGATTGAGGAGGGTGTTGGGTTAGTGCTGGGTGTGGTGTTGGTCAGACCTAGGAATGCTGTAGTTGGTGCAATAGTATTCGATGGTATAAGCGACCATCATATCCCGGTTGTGGAAATTGGGATTGGCAGGATGAGGGAAGTGCAAATGGCAGAAAGGTTGGTGTGGCAGTATGGGAGAGGAGACAAGAAGGGGCAGAAATATTCCTGAGAGATACGTTTAAAAAATGGTATATGGAGGAGAGTGTAGAGGGGTTGTGGAGGGATTTTAGAGGATTAATGGATGTTATGTTGGAGAAATTTGTGCCAATGAAGAGGTTACGGACAGGGAGAGATCTGACATATTATGGACAGGAGATTTTGAAAATGGAAGGAGAAGTGAAGAAAATTACATGCCAAGTGGAGAAATGAAGGGATGATAAGAGCTAAAGAAATGATGAAACAAATGGGTAGGGAGATTGAAATGAAGATCAAACAGGCAAAGAATGTATTTCCGGGGAACGTGGTGGAAGGAAAAAGCAAGGAATGGGGGAAATTGTTTAGATATGTTAGGAGGTTAAGGGGAGGGGAGGAAGAGATCCCTCTGCTAACAGGAACGGATGGTAGGCATGCGACAAATGACCAAGAAAAATCGGAGATGCTGCAAGGACAGTACTTGTCAATGTTCGATGCAAAGGAGGGTTGGAATAGTTGGGGGGGGGGGGGGGTGTTTAGTGAGTTTTAGATGAGGGAGTGGGAGATAGAAAAGGAAATAAGGGGTTTGGAGAGCAGTAAGGCAGGAGGTCCAGATGGGATAGGAAATGCAGCACTTAAGTTTGGTGGCAGGGAGTTGGCAAAATATTTAGAAGTGCTGTTTAAAAAGTCCTTAGGAGTGGGTAAGTTACCACAAGATTGGAAGGATGCTATGGTGGTACATATACACAAGCAGGGAGAGGACCGGGGAAGGCCTGGCAGCTACACACCAGAGTGTCTCACATCAAGTACAGGAAAAGTAATGGAGAGGCCGGTGGTGTAGTATGTGGTGACGGTTATGAAAAATAGGAATTGGTTGGAGGTGTCCCAGCAAGGTTTCAGGAGGGGATACTCATGTGAGACTCAGCTGACTGGGTTATTAGATGATCTAGTGCAGGTAGTTGATAGGGGGAAGCAGGTGGATACCTGCTTCATAGATTTTGAGAAAGCATTTGATAAGGTGCCCCATGGGACATTGATAAGGAAAGTGGAGGTGCTGATACCAAACAGGAGGGTAGTGGAATGGATTGGGGACTTTCTCAGGTGGCGAAGGCAGAGGGTGAAAGTGGGGGAGGCAATATCGGAGGAGGAGGAGGTTATGTCAGGGGTACCACAGGGAAGCATGCTAGGTCCTTTGTTAATTACCATAATGGTAAATTACATGGGTTTGGGGATGAGGGGAAAAATCAGATTGTTTGCAGACGATTGTGTTGTATATGCTTTGGAGGGGGAGGGGGGGGGGGGCGGAAATTTGCAGGCGGACAGTGATGAGATATGGTTGTGGACCAGAAAAAATAAAATGAAGATAAATGTAAGAAAAACTAAGGTAGTGAGGTTCACAAGGAAGAAGATGATAAGCAGGGACATGTACAGATGGGAGGGACAAGAGATACAAGAAGCAGCAGAATATAAGTATCTAGGGATTGTACTGCAGGGAGACCTCAGGTGGAAAAAAAACAGGTTGAGAGGGTGGTTGCAAAAGGGAAGAAGAGCTCTGGGTATACTGGGAAGGGTGCTGAATGGAGTCAGTTGTGAGGTGAAGGAGAAGGCGTATGGCACAATGGTACGGTCAATGTTAGAATATGCTGCAGCAGTATGGGACCTGTATTTAGATGGAGGTGCAAGAACTGGAAAAGGTGTAGAGAAAGGCAGCAAGATGGGTGAAGGGTAAGTGGAGAAGTTAGGGGCAAGATGGTGAGGAAGAAGGGAACTATAGGCCATCAGTGATGATGAAAGATATGGGGTGGAGCACATTGAAGGACAGGAGGTAAGTTGAATGGTTAGTCAGGATGTACAGGATGGTGAATGAAGAGGGAGGATGGCGAGGGCTACACTGCAAGCTAAGTAAGGGGGTGTTTAGAGGAAGAGGAAACAACAGTGAGAAGCTTCAGAGGGTGTGGAGGAGAATGGAGCGAGGTAGGCAGTCCATGATTGTGAGGTCTATGAGGGAGTGGAATGTGTTGAGGGAGGAATTGGTATCTGTGAGAGGGGTTGGTAAATTCAGGAAGGGAGTGGAGAAGGAGTTGGTTGGGTGAAGGAGAGGTGAGAGAGCTCACCAATGTGTGGTAGCCAAATTGCGATTGTATATTATATATATGTGTGTTTTTTCTTTTTTTAACCAATAACAACTATAGCTTGGCTGACGCTTGTTGCTTAGTGTCACCTCCAAGAAAAAAATTACAATTTGTTTCCCCAAACCAGGAGAGTTGCAGTGACAAACAAGAAATCAGATGTTTATCCATAACAGAATATACAACCAAATCACTTCTCATGTTTTAAATAGCTAATGAATGAATGTAGCCTGCCTGATTTGCATTTTCTGTGGTTCTTAGAACACACTCGAGGCAATTTCAGGGTGATGCATTAATAAAGGCAATGACCAATTCCTCCCTTGTATTCCCTTCACTGTGTTCTTGGCGTACCATTCTCTAATTAACCTGCTGTCGACAAGATGTTAAGTTAAATAAATATAGTTCACTTGTGTGTTCAGATGGTGATGTATTTAGCGGTAGGCTGTATTCATTACAGTACTTAAATGACAAAGAAAGCATTGATAAAGTCACTCTTTTCCTGCAAATACACCATCTGTAAAATTTAAATTTTATTTCACCCTTCTTTGGGATTTTTGAAATTCTAATTTTGAGTGTAACTAATTGAACAAAAGTTTATTTTAATATATTGATGATGAATCATGGGTACATGACCCCCATTACCTTAGGAAGGGAGGAGCTGAGAGGTATGGGTGGTTTGTAACAGCAGAGGTGTTGGAGAGCCAATGAGGGTTCAATATGGCGAAGATGGAACAGCATCGAAATGCAAGGGCAGGGAAAAACAGGAAAATCTCGAAAAAACATGCCAACCAGCAGCATTATTCAGAAAAATTCCTCTATGTGAAAACCTGTATGTAACCTCACAGGGAAACAACATAAATCACTTTGATGGAAAGCAATTGCCCTACTACTATGCTCACCAAAGCCCCTCCCCCCCCTTTTTCCACTCAGGAAGTGAGGAGAGGCACCTTATTTCTTCAGTTATATTTGGACAAAGTCAATTACAAAGTTAAATTAAAAAAGAATGATTGTAACAATCAAAATAATTCGCTACCAGCTTATCATAGATCTGGTTTCTGAATGGGAGGTATAGTGTTTTGCACATCTGAATGCTATTATTTTATGATTATACTTATGTACTTGTTTCTTTCTTAGGTACCAGTAGGTATGTACTGGAAGTTGTCAAATATAAGAAACAGGTTGTAATGTACCTACATAAATGCATACATTCAGCATTAAGAGATGGATATACAGAGCATCCGTGGTATCCTTCCAAACTCAATTTCAAGAAGAGATTCTTTGGAGGTACTTTGAATGCAAATTCCTTACTACAACCTGGTAAACAGAACGAACTTTAAATTATCTTAGATAAACATGAACTATAAATCCTAGCAGCACAAGAAACAAGATTTTTGGACGAAAATGTTACATACACCAAAACCATTGAATATTTAAATGTAAACCAGCATTCAAAATTATTAAAGGAATGTCACTTCTTGGCACTGCCTTCTATGTTCACAAAAATTTAGTAGATAATGTAACAGAATCAAATCTAGTTCAGAAAGAATATCTCTCACAATTAAGGGCAAAAATAAACAGTACACCTTTGTTAATTGCCATGCACCAATAAACGAAGACAACAATAAAAATACGAGTAAAGTAGAAGAATTCTGGGAACATCTGGAAGAGAAAATGTCCAAAATTCCAAAATTAAATGTTGTGATACTACTGGGGGATTTAAATGCCCAAATAGGGAGAGAAAAATCTTTTCGAAAAACAGAAGGTGACTGTCCAGCCCATAAAAGAACAAACAAAAATGTAATGAGGCTAATTAATCTCAGTAAAATCTTTCAATTGAAATTAATGTCGACTTTATTCAGGAAATTAAAACATGGATATCTCCTAATCCAATGTTAGGGGAAGTACAGTTAGATCATGTGACTGTTTCTCAAAGAAATATTAAAGAAATTATTAATGTAAAAGTAATAAGAAATAAAGAATTTCACTCTGATCACTACCGCTCTAAAATTAAGCTCAAACTTCTCCCTCATAGAAATCAAAATAGGCCACAAAAATTAATTATATACAACATATAAAGACTCAATATCACACAAGAAACAATGAAACATTTTCAGGAAGAAATTCAAATAACTAAATCAGATAAATGACAGGAACGATCCAAAGAAGTTATTCGGGTCTGCGAAAATGAAAAAGAAAGTCTGTTGAAATGAAACTTGTGAAGAAGCGGTAGCAGAAAGAACAAATCTATGGGGAAAAAAAAATTGAAATGCTCTGGAAAGAATGAACAGTTTGATCAGTTTTAGCAACAAAGACACAGCAAGAATAATAAAGAGTGTAAATAATCCTTTGAAAAGTCACAACTTCTTGAAATACAAAATAACTTTGTTAAAAATAACCCCCGGAATTTCTATCAGCGGTTTAAAAATAACATAAAATGCTAATAATCACCAAGAATTTGCTTCAGTGATGAAAATGGTTAAATGGGTAAAACCAATACAGAGAATTGTACAATCCTAAGGAACTACCTTGATCAACTTCTGAACTGTGAAGAACTGAACTACAAGTTAGAATTCCTAGAGATCCATGAAAACTTAGAAATGGATCCAACACCTACTGTTGAAGAAATATAAAAAGCAATTAAAGCCAAAAAAACAATACAGTCAGTGTAGAAGACTCCATTACAGCTGAACTTATAAAATGGCCTCAACCAAATATCATAGATAAACTTCAAATCATCTTTGGAGAAATCTGGAAAATAGAAAAGATCCCAGAAGAATGGAAAGTGGCTCTTATACTTGACAGTCATTTGGGTGAATATCAGAGTGGATTTAGAAAGGGCAGATCTGGCTCAGAACAGATTTTCAACCTGAAGTCGATAGTCCATCACAGACCCACGAATTCCAAAAACATAGTAGTAACATTTATAGATTTTAAAAAGGCTTTTGATTCCATTGATGGAGAAATTCTATACAAAATAGTCCAAGAATTTGGAGTTAAATCTAAATTAGCAAATCTAAGCAGTAAAACCCTCACAGACACCATATCAAAAGTAAAATTCCAGGGTGAAATATCTAAACAATTCAAAATAAACACAGGCATAAGCCAAGGTGATGGTTTGTTTCCACTACTCTTCAACTGCATCTTGGAGAAAATAGTAAGAATTTGAAATGAAAAACTAAAAGAACACAAGCTATCACCAATAACACTGGGGAGAAAGAACAATAGTGTTCGAATAAACTGGTTAGCATTTGCAGACGATTTTGCCATACTTTCTGATAACTTAACAAACGCAGCAATACAAGTCAATCTCTGAGAAGAGATAGCCAAAAAAAAAAATCAGGTTTAACAATTTCTGCAGAAAAAAAATTATGACCATAAAAAATGCCCCAGAAATCCTAGCAAGAGATATTCGTCAAATAAAAAAGAGAGAATATGTTAAATATTTGGGGGAAATAATTCAGGAAAATGGTTTCTGAAAAATTTGTGGTAGATGAAAGGATACACAAAATGGAAAGAGCATATGGCATAACCTGAAATATCTACAACAAAAAATTGTTATCCAAAAATCTCAAAATACAGCACTACATCACAGTAGTCAAACCGGAATGTCTTTACGCAAGTGAATGTATAGTACTGAATTACAAGTTGTATAAATTAGAAGTACTAGAAAGAAGAATTATACGTAAAATACTTCGTCCCCTAAAAACTACAGAATTTTGGAAACTAAGAAATAATGATGAAATATATCGCAACATAGAAACCATAACAGAAACAATACGGAAGAGACTATTGCTATTTTTTGGACATTTATATAGAATGGATGGCAACAGGTTAACCAAACGGATCTTCAAATATCTTTGAAACAAGAAATCACCAACAACCTGGATTCAGGAAGTTAAGAAAGATTTGGAAAGAAATAATATAAGTGAAGAAGAAGCAACAGAGAGAGAAATTTTTAAGAAAAAAATGTTAAAAATGGAAGGATTCCAAGGCAGGAAGGAAAAGAAAACAGGCTCGAAATGGTCCGAGGAGAGGAAAAAGATACATAGTGAGAAGATGAAGGAGTGCTGGAGGAAGAAGAAGGAACGACGAAGGATTGAAATTGGTTCGTGGTCCCTAGAAGACCCTAATGGAAAAATAAGAAGAAGAAAATGTTAGAGAAGTCAGTATTCCTGGAAGTAGCATTTTAAAAATTTTGTAGTAGACCTACTCAATTTTAAAACATTTGTAATTCTTGTGACAAGCTGATGATAATTTTTATTACATCATCACCATCCACAGTTTAGACTATGCACCAGGTTTGCAGTAGTGACAATTGAAACAAATAATAAATTGTTTTAGATATACACTGTTGTAGCAGAGTTTACGTTGCAGAAACTATAATTAACCTGATAAATAAAAGGCAATAACCAAACTCTCTAGACATATTAGAACTTTACTCTTATTTTTTGCACATCTTACTACACACCACACTTCGCCATCTTGTCAAGAAAAAAACCATCAACAACTACATAACTGTTTTCCATAGTGCCAACATAACAATACTTAACATAGTAATTGTATTGCTTCCAACAGCCCCCTTCAATAAAATTATATTTAAAGATTTCAGCAGTACAAATTGGAAAAAGCAGCCAAATAGTTCACTATATATCCAAAATTGTAACAAACGGAAAACAATTTCAAGGCCCCAGAACCTGAGGAATGCAAACATAACCACACATAACAATAAAAGGACCAATTTACTCAAGACCCTAATCTGTAATGAATTTCAAAAGAAGGGTTTTACTTAAAGGCTTCGTTAACATGTCTGCAACCTGATCTTGTGTGCATACATATTATACTTTAATAATACTATCACTTATTTTCTCACGAATAAAGTGGTGACGAATGTCAATATGTTAAAGCATTTATGATTTTCTGGGCTTTTTGCAACTTGATTTGCTGCGTGGTTATTTTCATATTTCACCACGGGTTTCTTTTCTCCCCAGATGCCCAAGTCCTTCACAACACCACGTATCCAGCAAACTTCTGCGGTTGCACAACTGAAAGCCATGTACTCAGCTTCTGTCGAAGACAGGGCTACAGTTGGTTGTTTCTTTGAAGCCCACATGACTGTGCTTCCCTGAATTTGGAAGATCGACCCTGGCGTGGACCTTCTTTCTTCAATATCTCCTCCCCAATCGGCATCCACATAGTTTTATTCTGGTAGCTTGGCATCTGTAGACAAGCATCAGAGCTAATGTTCCTTTAATATATCTTAGAACACGCTTTAAGGCAGTCCACAACTCCATACTTGCTCGGCTCTGATACCGACTCAAAATACTCAGAGTTGCACTATTGTCTGGTCTTTTCCCAACAGCCATATATAGTAGACATCCTGTCAGTTGTCGACACTGAGTTTCCAGTGTTCTGTTTTCTTCTTCTGTATGACTGTTTATTCTAAACGATGGGTTAATAGGAGTCGAGACTGGCCTGCATTCTTCCATTCCAAATTTGACCAGTAGCAATTTCAAGAATGGTGTCTGATTTATATGTAGCATTCCTGACTTCAAGTCCTGCAAAATACAGATGCCTAGATAATTTGATTCCAAACCCAGGTCTTTCATTTTGAAGTTGTTTGCCAAACTTGCTTTTAAATTTTTACTCTGTTTTTGATCGCTGCCTATAATCAGCAGATCATCCACATATAACAACACATAATCTTTTCTCACCAGATATCTTGGTGTACAAACAGTAGTCATGCTTTCATCTTTCAAAGCCTTCCTTTTTCATCACTTGATTGAACTTATCATTCCAACATTTGGGTGATTTCATCAATCCGTAGATAGATTTATTAAGTTTGAACACTGTCTTGCTATCCCCCTCTAAACCCGCTAGTTTTGCCACGAAAATTTCTTAATTTGTGTCCCATATAAAAAGGCACTTCGAACATCCATTTGGTACACTGGCAGGCTTAAATGAGTTGCTGTTGCTAACAGGATCCTCAATGTTCCCAACTTGGCTACAGGAGCATAGACATCACCCACATCAAAATTTCCACACTGTTCAAAACCTTTAGCGACAAGTCGCGCTTTGTACTGCACTGGTTGACCATTTTCATTTTGCTTAATCTTGAGTATCAACTTGCTTTCTATTACACAACTGTTTACTGGAGGCACAAATTCCGCCCACATATTGTTTTCATCAATCAACTTCAGTTCACAGTAAATTGCTTCTCTCCACTTGTTACTATCACAACGTTTCATCGTTTCTTCATAGGTAAGTGGTTCGTCAGAAATAAAGAAGTTGGTGTCAAAATCTCCAAGATTACTAGGTTTTCTCAATTTAGTGATCCCTCAGTCCGCGCGTCCATTCTTTTAGACTCCCATCACTGGGTTCACCTTCTGTGTGCCTGGGGATGTTCAAACTTTATTCTCTTCTTTCGAAGCCCTTGAACGTCTCATCTTCAGAGTTATCATTTCCAGAGTAAGACTGTTTTTACAACCTCTTCTTCGAGGCCTTCTAAAAGTACAATTTCGTCTTCGTTTTCCAAGGAATTTTTTTTTAATACGGACTGATATTTTTGTCTTTTTCTCGGTTTTATCATTGTGCCTAAACACTACATTTTTGAGATTTCTATCTTTCTCTGGTTGGGTACATTCACCCTATATGCCTTCGAGTTTTCTTGAACACCCACAAACAATCTTTTTCTGCTTTTGGAGTCCTGTTTCTTCCTTTTTTCTTTTGGAACATGCATGTAAACATCTGTTTCAAACACTTGAAACTCTCTGATGCCAGCCTCTGAATTAAACCATAGTTCGTGTGGGGTATTTCCTTCACACAACTTGTGTCTGTTCTATTGAGAACATACACAGCAGTGTTAACTGCTTCAGCCCACAAGGTTTTATCCAATTATTTTGCTTCCAGCATGGTTCTGGCTGCTTCGACGACTGTCCTTATTTCCTGCTCTACCTTTCTGTTTTGTTCTGGACAGTAGGGCGCCGATTTTTGATGGCGTATACCTAGCTCTTCTATTAGTTTTGCCGTTTCTCGATTTCCCAATTCTGTATCATTCCCTGTTCTTAGAATTTCTACAGAATTACCTGTATCCTTTTGTGCTAGGGCAAGGAAACCCTCAATTTTTTCTTTAGCTTCCGACTTGCACTTCAGAAAATACACAAACTTGTGCTTTGAAAAATCATCTTTCAATAACAGAAAAATATCTTAAACCACCCAATGATGCGGTCTCCATCGAACTACATATATCCGCATGTACAATTTCACATGTCTCACTAGTTTTGTTATCACTTGCTGGAAATTGCAGTTCTCTGTTGTTTTCCTTTGACACGGGCTTCGCAGAAGAAGTTCTCTACTTCGTGCACAACTATACAATAATGTTTCAAACTACTCCTCACTCGTTCTATGTTTTGATGCGCTAGTTTTTCATTCCAGCGTTTTACAGAAAGTACAATTGCAATACACACAGCAGCACTGTCTGGAAAATACCTGAACATAATTTTATAAAGTTTACCTTCTTGCAGTGCACTAACTTTGCCAGATCTAATGAACTCGCACTTTCCATCCTTCCATCCAACTTTATAACCTTTCTTCAATGCTGCCCCAACCAAAAACATATTAGATTTGATGTCTGGAATAAATAACACACCTGTTATCTCAGTCACATGCCACGAGTCACCATCAAAAGCCTCAACTCAGACTGTCCCCAACTCAGACTGTCCCAATTCCTTCAGCTACCAATGTTGACCCATCATCAATCATAATTTGTTTTTCTTGGTCCAAAGTACTTAAGTCTGAAAACAGGTTTCTTTGGGCACACGTATTCTGATGCTCCACTGTCAATGTACCAACTCTGGCAACCCACACTTTCACTCAACCCTGCCACACTTATAAAAGCATTCACATTGCTCCTTTTATTACGATATGCATTGTTAGGAGGGACGCTAGATCCATTTTCCTTCCCTAACCTCACTCTGCACTCATTTATAAAATTACTGGATTTGTTGCAATAAAAACAAAGAGGTTTATCCACCATTATCTGGTCTTTGTTTATTTTGGAAGCAAGCTGCCTTTGTCTGCCAAGGTTTGCCACAACTGAAACACTTAACTTGGTTAGACTTACATTGTCTTTGGGAGAGCAGAGCATTCTCACGATTGCCTTTGCCAGAAATACACTCGTCTTCTATTAACAGGTGTGCCATTAACTCAGACAGTTTATGGCCCTTCGTTTTGACTGATTCCCAAACTGACACAAAATGCCTATATGGCTCTGGCAATGACACTAGTATTTTGTCATTAACATTTGTTCCGACCGTTTTTCCCCGTATTGCTTCAGACGACCTGCCAACTCTTGTAGCCTGGAGACGAAAACAGCTACTCCTTAACTTTCATATGAGTGTAAAAAACTTTTGTTGTAACTGGCGCAGGCTTACCTCAGACTGTTGTTAGAAGATGAACAGCAGTTTGACCCACATTTCATGTGCTGATTCACACATCAAGAGATGTGAAATAGGCCCCTTTTCTAACCTAGTAACTATTATTTCCTGAGCCTTGCTATCTTTGGTAGACCACTCCTTCGCCTGCTTGTTAAACATCTTCAACGCCAGGTTTTAAATCCTTCCCGGAATCTAGATAAAATAATCCTCTTGACTTCAGAATAACTGTTATTTGGAACATCCACACACTCCAGGTCGTTTCATTCAACAACTTAATACAGTTGTTTGACTCCATAATGGATGCTAACCACAAAGCACGGTCTTAAACTGACTTTTAACCGAACTGATAATCACCGACGAAGTAAAAACACAGTATCACTTATTCAATGACACACGCTAAATCTCTGGGCCCATGACCTGTTAAATAAAAGGCAATGACCAAACTCTCTGGACATATTCGAACTTTACTCTACTTTATTGTGCATCTTACTACACACCACACCTCGCCATCTTGTAAAGAAAAAAACATTAACTACATAAATGTTTTTCATAGTGCCAACATAACATGTACTTAACCCAGGAATTTTATTGCTTCCAACATAAACTTACAAACACACAAAACCAAACAGGTACATAAACACATAGAATTCTGTAAAAGGAGTCATTTACTTGCAAGAGACCACTGTGTTTGTCTGTTTTTATTGTTCATTAGTTTTTTTTTTTCCCGTTAATTTGTCGCTTGCCGACTGAATTCCGTCCATGGAATTCTCTGTGTTCTTCACATATGCCTACCCATTGGTAACTATTCTTGGTTTGTTTTTTGTGTCTGTATGTTCGTCGTGTTTCCTGACTCATGAAAGACACTGAAAGATGGTAGGATATATTATAGCTATGTTGGCATTCCACCCTGTTTAATTTTTGTAATTGCCAAGTTCAGTTTGTTGGGGTTCTGTTTATTTTATTTCGCGACACTCTTTAGAATTTGGAGGAAGGGGGAGGGGGACAAAGAGGAGGTAGTGGTGGCTTTAGATTAACGTATAGCATTGGTACGAGTATGTGGAATTTTGAGTAGCATATTTTTTGATGGTGTAGTGGCAAATTTCGCTAATATTGAAATAACATTCACATTACTGTAATTAAGAAAATGTTAACTTCAATGAAAAAACAAAACACGATACATACGTCGCTGTTCGTATTCGTACAGATGCAGCAATACACATACTTCGACCGAAGTTAACCTTACACTTGTAGAATTTGCTACACTGGCGAATAAATAAATATTATTTACACACTAAAATTTTTTTGGAAGTGAGACTTTTTCAGGCCAAATGCATTAAAATAATTATAGGAATGGTTTAATCCATTATTTACAAAACACACAAACTTACTGTATGTAAAATTCGCAACATTTCCAACACATACTGTCCTATGGAAATTATCGGAAGTTTACTCCCATAAAATCACGTTAGTTCGTCACTAGCATTGATAATCCCTACAATTGCTGTATCATTATAGTCTACAATAACCTCGCCAATCTCGTTCACAACTTCCATTTCAAATCTAAACAATGATTGGTTAGATCACCATATTTATCTGAAGTGTCGTTCCCTTCGAGATTATAGAGAAGGCCTTAGAACAACTCGTTCTTCATGTCACATAATGAATGTGTATGTGTAGTTCCGAAATGAAGCTAGGTAGCAGTAATTTACACTGTACATTTACATGCGTGTAAATGGTGGCTAAATGAAAACATGCAAGCTTCGAAGCAATAATATACAAGAATAAATAAGAGATAAAGTTTACAAAAAATGATAATATTAAATAATAATGCTAAACATCTAAAACATGTTGTGAACAACATAATATTAAAAAGTAACATATCTTTGAAAAGTTGCACATGAAAATGTTTCGTCGCAACAGAGATCTAAGCAGTAACACAAATGTAAAAATTACTTCTGCAGTTTTAATATCTTCCTGCTCAAATATGTGACATTTAAGTATTTCGTGTGATAATAATTGTCCGTTGCTTTTGTAGCTACATTACTTAACAAAGGATTTAATAGTTTTGCCAGCAACAGCACACACAACTTCTCATTGTCACACTTTGGTCACAACAGATTTTCAATAAATCTTGCTTTGCAGTGTTCAAGTAGAGCAACTTTTACACATTTTACTGGCAGATATCTTAGAGCACTTACACTAAATTCAACAATGATCAATTCCAAAGAAACAAACGACGACTTTTCATATCTTAGCCCACCTCTCTTTTGATTACGTGTGAGCATATTCAAATGTGAATTACTGCTAACTGGAGCCAGCAAGTCCAGGCAAGAATTGCAGTTGGTATTCTCTTCTGCAACAAGGCAGAGGTATCTATCTTTAACTGTTGCTTTACTTTACCGCTCTTTATACATAAGACAATACCGTGTTGCCATATTTGGACATACCACGATGGTTCACAAGTTGAGTAGCCAACACTAGAAAGTATTTTAATGAATCCTTTCAACACTCCCCCTCAATAAAATACTTGTGTGCTCACTCCTACTAATTTCCTGAACTTGCAGAACCGGTCTTTTGCCAAGGGCTTTGTAAATGTATCTGCTATCTGATCCTCACTCTTAGATAACTTATCTCTAAAATGTCTGCAGATAGTGATTCCCTAATGAAATGGTACTTAATTACTATATGCTTTAATCTTTTATGACTCTCTGTGCTCTTGGCAGCTTTTATTGCTAACTGATTATCCTCTAAAATCTTAATAGATGTGTCATTGATGCTAAAATAGCATACAACAAACAACCTATCATGTGTCTGCACACCTTCTCTACATCTTTATAATTACATGTTTCATTCAGCATTTCAGCCTTGAAATTCTGGTCCATTTGGGTACTGATTGGTTTACACTCACACATGCCATATTTACTGAGGACCCTTTTCAAATATTTTTCTTGACTTATTTCAGTGGTACCCTCCTTCAAGTTCTGCTTTACATCCATACCTAGATAATCTGACACTAATCCTAAATCTTTGATTTCAAAATTGTTACACAGTGCCTGTTTTGTGCAACCAATCTCTGCTTTATCTGACCCAAACATTAAAAGGTCATCAACATAAACCAATTAATAGAGTTTCTGACTGCCCTTACATTTACTATACAAACAATAGTCACTCTTAGACCTAAAAAAACCCCCTGAACTCATGCCTGTGTCAAACTTTTTATTCCAATATTAAGGTGATTTTCTTGAACCATATATTGATTTGTTTAACTTGACCTCATTATTCTCACAACTGACTCCCTCAGACAATTTCATGTACACCTCTTCTTCGATATTTGCATACAAAAATGCCTCTCGTACATCTAGCTGATGAATGGGTGATTTAAGCTTAGTGGCAACAACAACAAAGACTCTAAAGGTAGCTAGTTAACATTGTATCTCAACTGCGTAGTGTACACTTTACCTTCTGCATTGGCAATTGCTCCTACTTTACCATCTTTCATTAATTTGCACACTTTGTTATCAGCTGACATGATATAACTTCTATTTACTGCATTACTAACCGAAAACAAATTTGTTTTCAAGTCATGCACATGCAACACATTGTTCAGACTAGTTTCTACACAGCCCTGACCATTATAAGTCTGTAGTATTATCTGGCCTATGCCTATAATGCTAATTACTGACCCATCACCAATCACAATTGACTTTTCTTGCTGTAACTTTTCATGGTGGGTGAAGATTTCACGTTCAAAACACGTGTGTTCACTGGCACCGCCGTTCACAAGCCACTTACTGCTCAATGAAAGTCCCGCCATTGCCGATTTTGATACAATAAAGGCATTGCTGTTTTCTTTTCTTAATCTGAACCTACAGTCTGATTTGAAATGTCCCAGTTTTTTACAATAAAAGCGCAGTTTGTCACCTTTAGCTTCACTTCCATAGTCTTTCTTCAGTGTCCTTGTTTTATCACATGTAGTACACTCTTCTTTTCTCATCACTAGGGCTCTACACTTAGCAGGTTGTTGTTCCTTTACCCTTTCCTCTTCCACCAAGAGTCTTGCAGTTAGGTTATCAAGGGTCTGTTTACTGTCTGGAGCTGACTCCCAAGCAGATGCAAAAGTTTGTATCTCTCTGGTAGTGACATGAGAACTTTCATTATGATGAATTTATCAGAGACATTCTCTCCCAACTCCCATAGCTTGTTCTGAAACTCTACTATTTTTTAAAGAAATGTTGACATATCATGACTCTCATCATACTTGTATGCAAAAAACTCCTCACTATCAGGCTTTGAGCTTTTGCATCTTTCTTTGTCCATTACAATTTTGAAGATCCGCCTCGTGTTTTGTTTCAGAGTCATCTACAACACCATAGACATCTAGTCCCTGAAACAGCACCGTAACCTGAAATTTTCACACATTACAGTTCTTGGTCCCATCAAGCTTACATTTACTGATGTGTTTCTTGTCAGTTGCTCCATTTTCACTAGGCATATAACTATCTCTTCTGAACATGGCCAACTGTTCTAAACCATACATTCAAGACGTCCACCAACACACCTACAATGTTTACTGCCACATTTTCCTCCCGTGACAAGCTGCCATGTATTACTTCCCAGCTGCCTTTATCACAATGCTACACCATGCCTATAACCTATGAGAAATGAAACAAGGCAGAGGTATATTTAACTGTTGCTTTACTTTACCGCTCTTTATACATAAGACAATACCACATCGCCATATTTGGCAATACCACAATGGTTCACAAGTTGAGTTGCCAACATTAGAAAGTATTTTAATGAATCCTTTCAACAAAAGGCAACTGATGCAGTTTTCATTGTTGTTTGCCAAGCGGGAAAGAAAGTACAGAACATGTAAACAAGAGAAATATTAGTGTAGACTGTTTGTTTATTAGTATTATTATTAAATTATGGCAAATTACGGTTTAATGGACGATTGAGTATTTCCAACACAGAATTTGGCAGTGTGTGATGAGTAAGTTGGGATAAATTTGATTCAGAGGGGATGTGCTTTGAAGATGAAGTACACAAATCGCTCTCAACATTCGCATGTATTGATACTCGGATGACACTAGTTCGTATTGTCGTCTTTATTGCATGTAAATATGATCGAGCTTCATATGACCGAAAAATAATTCAATGTCTTAACTGGAGAAATTTCGGGCCAAAACATAATGGAAACCTATTTCCAACAAATATGTTATGCAGGCAACTGTTGACTGTGTCGTAATTACAAGTGCGGAATATGTCTCCGAGCTGAAAGTTTCATTTCGGTTTTGGCCAAACTGTTAAATTTTCCATTATGTAAGGCAAAAACTCCTCTGTAAGCTACTGTAAACGCTCATTACTCACTGAAAAGAAATTCAGTTTATCAATATTTCTTGATCTGTATCCCTGTGTTCTGTTACAATCATCGTCGATGTCAAACCACTTCCTCATTACTTTCATGAAGTGCACAGTTGCTTGACGAAGTGAACACTTCCCTGACAAAGGGAAGTGTTCACTTGCTATAGTGCTACATATTTCAAGGGCAGCTGTTACAGGCTCAGAGAAAAGCAATTTTGCTCGTTTACCATTCATCTCCAAATTGGAAGGATAAGCCACCTTTCGAGACAAATTGTGGACAGGAATGAACACTGAGATCGTTTACAGCTTATACAAAGTATGTACATGCTTCCCTGATACATGGGCACCCTTAGGCCTAAATGTTTTCTCTAGGAATTGGGTCCTAACATTTTTGAAAATATGACTTTGGTCGTAGCTAAGAAATATTGTTCTTGTTTCGTCAAAAGGATGTTGTAATACTGGCTTGACAGGACCCCCACATAACTATTCATACATTGCCACAGTCACTTTACAATTATCTGTTACAATTCTCAAAACACGAAATCCTATATTTTCAATGCCTTCAATTACATGCAATGTTTTCATGTACAGCTGCATCCCATCCAGATTCTTACAAAAGAAAAAAGCTAAAGGTATTCGGAATTAAGCTGAAAGCTCTCTGAAAAATAAGCAGAGAAGTCTATTTGCAGGTCATCATGCCTTTCCATTTGATCATTGGATAGTTCATTTCGTCCATGAAACTGACCTAGCTGTCTGTCATACAAGAGCTTTGGCTGTATTGACATTTCCGTCGATAATGAGTGAACCAACTTTTTCTTGGCCTTTACTGAGAACCTCAATTTATGATTTCAGCCTTTCTTTTATTTCATCGGCGATTCCAGTCTGTCCACTCGCCCATCCGGCACATTGCAGTCTGCTCAGCATGCCACAGTTCACCACATCAATACCACAGTTAAGCAACCTGAGCACAATAGGCTATGATATTTGGCTCCAGACAAGCTACGAATTGTGAAGAATGAGTTCGAAGCTATGCTCAAGCTCATGGTCTTCACCCCTGCACATGGTACCCAAGAAAGATAAGGAATGGAGACCTTGTGGGGACTACAGCATGTGCATTGCTCATACAATTCCAGACAGATATCCCATTTCACACACCCAGGACTTCTCCCACACACTCCTTGGCAAAGCTATATTTTGCGTTACTGGCCTTGTGAAAGCTTATAGCCAAATTCCTGTTGCCACGGCAGATATCCACAAAACAGCAATCACCACGCAATTTGAACTCTATAACTTTCCCTTAATATCTTTTGGGCTTCGCAATGACGCAGACATTTCAGAGATTCGTAAATGAAGTTCTCAGAGGCCTAGACTTTTGTGTATCCTACCTGGACGACATGAAGCCTAATGAAGCAGAACATGAGCAGCACCTGGAGCAGCCCTTCAAACGCCTCAGTATGTACAGTCTACTTATCAACCCTTCCAAGTGTGTCTTTGGGGAACCACGAGACATTCTTAGAGCACAGAACCTCTATTGATGGCACCAAGTCTCTCCCAGAGAAAGTAGAAGCTATCCTGCACTACAGCAGACCAACTGCGAAACAGCTGTGTAAATTTACTGGCATGCTAAATTTCTACCATCGCTTCATCCCAAATGATGCTGTGTCACAGGTTCCCTTGCATAAGCTCCTCAAAGGTCACTTGAAGGGCTGTGCTATACTGACATGGACAACCTGCCAGTGAAAAGGCAGTGCCAGTGGAAAACATTGAAGCCTCAACTGTGGCCCGAGCATTCTACACCACCTGAATAGCTTGCTTTGGCACACCATTACAGATGACAGCATTTCATCCTGCTGCTAATGGCATGGTCAAGCGCATGCATCGGCAGCTTAAGGCGGCCATACGTTGCCACATGAGAAAGCACTAGGTGGACATTTTGCTCACCATTCTCTTGAGAATCAGAGTGGCCTGGGAGGACTTTGATGCATCTTCTGCTGACATGGTGTATGGGCAACCACTGTGGCTGCCTGGAGAATTCCTAGTAGCTCACCCTAGTTCTGAACATATGGATGCCACAGGTCTTATCAAAGAATTACAGCAGCAATTTAGTGAACTCTGACCTGTTAGTGGCTCTCATCATGGCGAATGAAATCAGTTTGTCTTCAAGGAACTAGGTGCCCAAGGGATGTCTACAGCCTCCATATGAAGGCCCCTTCCCAGTGCTGCATCGGACATCTAAGACTGCAACCCTCAAGATGAATGGCCGACAGGGCACAGTCTCTATTGATCGCCTCAAGTCAGCATACACCACAAATGAAGATCTGCCCACACCCATCCCAGCTATCTAACTGGCAACACCTACACCTCTCCAGGTTGCAGACAGCAAACCTCTGCTTTTCCAATAGCTACACGGTCCGGTCGATGCATCTCGCTTTCCCGACCGCCTTCACGGTGGTTTTTCATGATGTAAGTTCAACACTGGCAGGGGGATGTCGTGGTGGCACGCCACCATGGCCACTGGGTGTGTGTAAGCTGTTGGCACAGTGCAGAGTGCTAATGGACTGTTTCGACACAAGGGCCATGTGTGCATGAGCATGTATAAACATCTTCAAGCCGACTGGGATTTCCTGGCCCGAGGCTCGTCACGACAAAGAGAGCAGCTGGCAGTCCATAGCAGCCAGTCGAGCAGAACAGTCGTGGTTGTGTACTGTGTGGAAGTTGTAAATAAAATCTGTACACAGGCGACACATGCTATGTTTTCATTGTCTCCCTTGCTTGCCCTTGCACTAAAGTAGCTCAGTAACTACAGTTGCAAATTCAAGTTTAGGTTCATTGGGGATCGATTTTTTGTAATTGTAATTTTGTGCCATGAGACATGTAAAAATTAACTTTTACCAATGACCATATTTGTTTGAAAATGAACTTACTAATATATGCATAATCATGATGTACACACGTATGTTGAAATGCTCTACTGAATTGCTATCCACAATCCACATCCTACAAGACACTTCTCGCATTGTTCTAAATTCAATGATTTTGGACATTGTCGACTAAAGACAAAATTACACTGTCCCGTAGTTCTGGGATCAAATTTTTCTTCCTACACTGCACAAATTTTTTTTTGCATTGCGAGTCGTTCCCAAAAATGTGCCTTGCAGCAAAGCATCAGTTCTGAGCTTATGTAGATGTTCCAGTTCGCTATAATATGTATGGCTTTTCAATAACGCATTGAGGAGACAATTGTAGTATGCATCCTCGAAATGTTAGCACCATGAATTTTCAGTAAAATGTATGTTTTGGGAGTTTGTTATTGGTTGCAATTTCTTTCCACTTGTTCCCATAATCATGCAACACGATTTCTGCATTCAATTTTTTCACAGCGAGGTTGGGATATTGTCGTAATTTTAATAGTGCGCTGTTTAAATGTAGCCACCACCTGTGATAAACATACCAAAAATCCAATAGCATGTAGGCCTCTTTCCGAAAACAGGCTGGGTTCAGTAGCAGTGCTGGATGGTTATTCTAAGTCATTTGTTAAGTTGAACACTTCAGCTTGAAAACATTAATAAACCAAAGCATTAAAAACCTTAAAATACTTTGTTTACATTTGCTGGGTTTTAAATGTTAATATTAAACATATAATATATTCTAGGTAAAATTTATATTTCACTTGTCAAGTGTGTCCAATTTGCTGTCAACATTGTACTATTTTATAACTCTGCTAGATGTATGATGTATTATGTAAAGAACTCTGGTTGTCACATGTACGAAGATTTTCCTCTGTGACCATTTTGCTCTTTGGTTGCAAGATATTTATGGACACACTGTTCCATTTATTATAATGACAAGATTATAAAATAAGTGATGGGAAACAAACTAGACGCTATTGTGTTTCTAGTCCAACATGGTATGAATTTTCAATCAATTATTTTCAAGAGAGTCTTTTGTTTTATACTCTCAAGAATTATTTAAAATTCTGCGCTACCTATTGGTTTATTTACAGGCTAAATTTTTTCAAAATAAATTCTAAAATCAATTTTATGTCCTCAGATTTTATTATAAACAATTGTAATGAAATAATAAATACCCGAACAATGGCCAGCCTACACTGCTTCTTACATGGTTCACAAATTAAAACAGAAAGGTTAATTTGTGGCGTTGAAACATTTTTCCAAAATCTTTTTTTTTTAGGTTTTTATAATACACTAAGGCACAATACTTCACGATTATCTTCTTCTGTGGTCACAGTTAACAACTTCTACCACACATTTGTCATGTTTCCATAATAAATTCCCTTACGAAAGCCCGTAGGTCATCGTTATCGCTCAGAGTTTGATATAGAACATAGTGATGTCAAACGAACACTAGAATGTGCTAGAAACCAAAATTCTTTTGATAATGAATATTTTTGTCAAAACAAATAACTTAGAATAAGCTCCTGATATCGCTTGACATACTTCTATAAAAAACAAGGAAATTATATTTACGAAACTGATAAATTAAGTAAATTGTAACAACTTGATATTCAAATAATAAGTCTGTATTTTTTAGAAACAACAACTAGAATTATACTTTTTTAAAAATGAATCTGAAATATAGTTAATCATCAAATGTGTACATATGTGAGCAACAACAAATTACTTGACAATTTACCAATATGGCTTCCATACAGGACATAGTACATGCACAGCTCTTATAGATATCACAGACACTATCAGAATAGTCATACATAGAATTCGGGTGACTGTACTGGTTTTATTAGATTTCAGTAAAGCTTTTAAGATGATAAATCATGATATTATCATGCAAAAACTTGAACTATATTTTCATTTCTCAGATAATGTAGTACAGTGGATATGGACTTGAAGATATGGACTTCATATCTTCAAGGTCGTCATCAGCGTATAGTCATTGATGGTAAAAAGTCCACCTGGCAACCTATTGAGATAGGCATTCCTCAGGGTAATGTGCTGCTTCTTTTTTCCTTATTTATTAATGACATATCAGAGGGTGTTGCCTCGCCCTGGGTCCATCCCCCATACACATTTATTTTATAGTTTTCAAAAAATTGCATAATTTATACACAGATGATCTCCAGTTGTATTCAACTGCTTCTCCGAAACTAATCAGGTCTTTAATTAAGGACATAGATAATGACCTTGAATTGGTACACCTTTGGTGCAGCAGAAATAAGTTAAAATTTAATCTTACGAAGACACTATATTTATATGTTTATTATTCTGTTCTCATAGAATTCTAAACAAATGTAATAGATTGACTTTACCTGATATTGTGCTCGCCGGTGAGAATATTATTCTGTTGAAAGAGGTGAAAACACTAGACGTTTTCAATGAACTCTCGTGGTAAAAACACAAACACTGTTTGTTGGAGGTCATATGCTGTACTACATACCTACAATTTATAAGCTTAAGAATTTTATACCACTTAAAAGCCAAATTAACATTGGTACAGTCACTGATATTCCTTATTTATGATTATTGCAACATGGTTTATAGAGACATTATGCAAAATTTAACAGCTTAACTTCAATGCATACAAAATTCTTGTGTTCAATTTATGTTCTACCTAAAACCTGTGATCACTTGTCTCCTCACTTTGATAAACTTAATTGGTAAGGTTTGGATGAACAATGTCAGCTCCACAGTCTCACACTAGCATACAAAATACTATCCTTGTATATTACAAAGCCACAATACTTAAGTACTCTACTGAAAACCTTAGGAGATGATCACACTATTAACACACGTGCTAAAAACGCATATTGCTTAAATATTCTAGCTCACAAAACCCAGGTATATGCAAATTCTTTCACAGTCTCTGTCGCACGAGTGTGGGATAATTTACCCGTAGTGGTATGGAATTTGGAAACACTAACAACTGACGTGAACCACAAATCCACATGTGCCCGCGTGACCACTTGCACCACCGCAATCACTTACCCCACCTCACTGACATTGGGCCAAAGTAATCTTGGCCGCGAGAACATCAGTATGGGTTGCAGAGAACGGAATGCACCTGCCTCGTTTGCACGTACTACATGACTCAAGAGACTGTCTTGCTTTATTTATCTCAAAGAGGTAACTCTTAGGGGAAAATAACAAGCAGTCCAACACTGTGTCCCCCCCCCCCCCTGAAAGCCTCAGCCATCAGGTGCTCCAGCAATTGGAGGGAACGTCTGCGCACCTCACGCAGCAACGTCAGACATCCCTCTATCCTACGTGATGTCGACTGGCCTGCTAACCGAAGCAATAGTGCTATGTGACCCCAAGTTTGTTCAAACAGTGGGGATAATATTCCCAAAGAGACCTTAGTGCTAATTACACCATAATTAACAAAGTTCACAAAAATCCTTTCACATAAGCTCAATCGAGCATGACTACACACCCCTTTTCAAGGATTGGTTCGCCCAACCCCTCATGTTGAGCCAACTTGGACTCAGACAATGGTGGAATACAAAGTTGCTAACCAGAAATGAAATGCAATGAAAAAAACAGTTATTCACATAATTTTTTACATATTAATTTAGAGCAATGTTTTTAAGGATTGAAATGTGTTCTTTTCGCAGCAGACTGCCTATCAAGGCCTCATCGTTTGTAATATAATTCTTCCAGTCCAGTGACGTTACAGTTACGGACATGCAACACACTAATTTAATCACAGGGATGTCACCACGTTAGTAATCAGTAAATTCCTTTTTTTACTTCATTAATTATCATTAAAAGTGTCCATGCAATTGACGTGCAACGAGGAAGACAGTATTCGCCTCATCGTTTGTAATATAATTCTTCCAGTCCAGTGACGTTACAGTTACGGACATGTAACACACTAATTTAATCACGGGGATGTCACCACGTTAGTAATCAGTAAATTACTTTTTTTACTTCATTAATTATCATTAAAAGTGTCCATGCAATTGACGTGCAACGAGGAAGACAGTCCCACAATACTTACAGCATCAAGTGAGTGGCACAGTCTGTCCCGCGGTTTTTGGCCAAGAGCTGTCCATATGCTCCCCATTGTATAATGATGGTCTCGTGGGTTGTTGACAGGGCAAAAAATCAGCTGTTTTGAGTACAATCGGGCGTTTAGTAGGTACAACGGGTTTCGAGACATATTGGCATCGGACAGGGCGGAGTGCTGTTTGGCTAGACAGTCTTTGGTTCATTGGAGGAGCTACTATTTGTGTTGGTCGTGGAGGACAGACCATGATGGGAATTCTGTATGCCTCATGTGGTGGTTGGTATGCCAAGGAAGCTTGTAGTCCTTCAATGAACCAGGCAGGTGGTTTAGTAGATACGGGGCACACAATAGCACTGAAGAGGTGCAAAGGCACTGACTGCGTCACTGGAACTTGCAGCCTGCAGATATCCTGGACCTGCTCACGTGGGCTGTGCTTGGCGATTGACACAACCAAGGCCAAAGAAAACTCGTGTAATCTCCCAGAAGCAAGTAATGTCCTCCTGATCCTTTCCTTAAGGTCCCTCCGCTTGGAGTAGGTCATATGGAATAGCACACATCCTCTCTATAGAAAAGCGAAATGCAGGCCCCTTGTGTGCCCAGTTATGTGTATGGCCATGTGCCAACAATCAAATGAAGTGGTCACCCTATTTCAACATCTGGCGGTCACTTCCGCAGTGCGTGCTGGAATTCGGACCTCATATGTCCATTGCCAATCACGTGGATGTCAACATGACCCTGTGTACTCCCAGTTCTTACCAACTACATAGCAAGAAAGGGTGAGTTTGAGTTAGTGTGTGTGGGTGAAAAGTTGGTGTAATCGTTCGAGAAACTTTCCCTCAGTTCGTCAAGTGGTATCTTAAGCTACAGGAATGGAAAGTCCCAGGAATTTTAAATCAAAGTTTGCGTATTCGCTTTGCAGATTGCAGTGTGTGGGGTGGCCTAGCAGCTGTGTTATGTCAATTAAGCTGGTAGAGGGGACCGGTGTAGCAGGGGTATTGTTGAGGTGTGCTGCATGGCTGACGGGTGTGTTCCTGATGTTGTTAAGCCGTAGTTCCCTAATGTGACAGTGCGTTGCGCTGGATACCGATGCTGGGAGACTAAGCAGGGCAGACACAATTTAGTCCTAAGAAGGACTTATGATAGGATTCTGTACTGCAATACTTCCATATTGAGCAGGAGGTACATTTGGTAGGAATCTTCGTAGAAGAGAGCACCTGGCTAACATGTTGCCAAGTGGTCAGAACCACTATCCTACAAGGGCCTAACTGTTCCTGAGCAGCAACTGCTACGAGAAACTAAGAGTAGCAGGGTAGTTTGCCTGAGCAGATGCTGCTGGAAGACTGAGCTGTTTGCAGCGCAACCGGGTCAACCACTCTACCGGCCTGCATCGAGGGCCCAACCGCACCAGGTGAGTCCACAGAGAGGGGCAGCAGTGGTAAGGGGCGCCCTCCCTCTGGCATAGTACTGATTTACTAGTGTATACTGCGCCCTTTTTTCCCAAAATAAAGGAAAAAATTTCTGGGGTGCCCCCTATACAAGAAAAAAAAAAGAGGAAAAGGGAGTGGCAGCCATAAATTGTTCGGAGGTGTTGAGGAAAGTGGTAGGACTGTCTGTTGTCTCATCTCTCCTCTCTCTCTGCGACCCTTCAGTTATGTGTAGGTCAAAACCATGGCCCCCCCCCCTCCCCCAAACTAAGGGCATCCTATCACGCCTCAAAACCAGAGCTGCCACGTGTTTACGGCCCTCCACCCCCTTGTAATAACACCCAGATGTTGCCGATCGATAAGTCTGCTATCCCTCTGTTTCCATGACAGTGGCTAACGAGGCATTTTCACGGAAGGGGGGGGGGGGGGGGGAGAAGGGACCAGGAGGCCCTATTTTTTATAAGGGTAGTGTAACATTCTAGCATAAAAAAAAAAAACTGGGCGCTTATAAAAGGAGAAAAATGAAACTGGAAACGTTTGGTAGTAGAAGCAAGACTGTTTCAATTTTTTTTTAATTTTTACTTTTTGCACCCAAGTTATTTAATGAAAGTATTTTCCAAACATATCACAATCACCACACATTAATGTATAAAAGAATAATTTGGTCCATACTTACTAATAGGACACCACAAATTTTTTGTGCAATTTTATAAATATTTTTTCCCCCTGGAACTTGTTGCAAAAGTCATGGTGCGTGCTATACATGAGTAAATACAGTAAATGCCCAAAGTGAAATACCAAGGAGGAAACAGCCATAGAAAGCAAAGTATCACAGATGGGAAATGGCTCATTGGGATAGAGCCGGGCGCTTACTGCTCCTGGGTCGTAGCTGAATACTCAACACCGACAGCTCAACAGATCGTGCTACAGCAAATCACTAACGGAAATCACCAAATGAACAGAATAGGGGACACTTTAAACAACCAGACGTGTCATGCCTTGGTTGACACAGCAGCATCACACAACTTTGTGCGTGTATGGTTCGTCGACGTAACCAAACTTAAGCCGACAACACAAGTACTAGAGCTTGCTACACTGCAGCACATGGGGGAAACAATGGGAAGAGACAGTACTAACTGTCTGAATAACAGATGTAGAGACCACCATGGCACCATGCCATGGTTGTCTCTACATCCTCTGGCTCACTCAGCAAAACACCATTGTGGAGCCACCGACCTGCAGAATTCATTTCGGCCAAAAGGAACGCAAACCGTGTAAGACTTCGAACCACGAGTCACAAGTTGCGCACCCAACATCCAGTTGGAAAACTTTGATTATGCGGTACCACTTGAGTTTCAAAACACTGTGCAAAAACTACTGCATGAACGGCACAACGTATTTGTGGCAGTCGACCCATTACATCACACCACAGCGGAACATAAAATACCACTACAGCATGAGCAACCACTCTACGCTGGTCCACGCAGTAACCAGCAGCACCAATGCATGACAATAAAAGAGCAAATCCAAGAAATGCTAGCTGATGGCATGATAGAACCCACCCAGAGTCACAACAGTGCCATAACTTTGGCACAAAAATGGACGGGACATGGGATTTGTACAGACTGTAGAACCATAAACCTAATCACCAAAAGCACACCGCAATCCTATATCAGTGTCAAAGATGCATTACGCACCCTCATGACATCACTGGACCTCCGCAGTGGGTACTGGCAAGCACTAATTAAATCAGAGGACAGGCACAAAACTGCTTTTACAGCCCCAAATAGGTGAAGATTTCAATTCTGTGCAATGCCTTTCACGCTTAGATGTGCACCAGCAACATTTCAGGCAATGATAGTCAGAGTACTCCACAGGTATATATATAGGTGACTTTACTCTCGCGTACTTGGATGACATAGTGGTATGGTCAGAGATGTGGGAGGACAATAGCAAACACATTTCAGTAGTTTTAGAATGACTAGCAATAAACGAACTAACCTGTGCCAGCCAAAAGTGTCACATAGGAAAATCATGCATACAATTTCTCTGCCATCTGGTGGATGAACATGGAAGCCGACCAACTCCCGAACAGTTGTCACTCATTGATAACTTTGTGGTGCCATGCACACGCAAGCAATTGCGCAAGTTTTTTTTGGGTTAGTTAACTGGCTACGTGAACATATCTGTAACTTCACCACAGTCACTGCACCACTTACAGACATGCTTTGACCCAACTGGAAATACCAATGGACCGCAGAACACGACATGTGTTTTGCGGAGCCGAAGGATAGATTCCTGTAATGCATGGCACTAGCCCCCCACTGCCCGAGTAAACACTTTTACCTATAAACAGACGCAAGCCGAAAGGGATTGTGAGCAGTTCTATTCCAAATCGGGGAGAACCAGGAGAGGCACATCATTGAGTTCAGGAGAGCGAAATTCGGGGCAACAGAATGCAGATACAATGTGAATGAACGTAAGTGCCTACCAGAAGTGTGGGCTGTCAAAAGGTACAGATCCTAACTCAAATCCTCCTATATAAATAACGATAACATTTACTGCTTTTATTGTTTATCGGATGTATCATCAATCAAAATATATTTTAGTCTGCCACCTAAGATTCCCGGTTACAATCGTTTTTAAGCTGGTGATTTATGCAAACATCTATGATGGATGTGAAATACGTGAAATGCACCACCATTTATCACCACTGCAATGCGGCACTATCCAGTCCAGTTGACGGACTGGCATACTACCTCCCCTTACATGCCTGATGGGAAGTGGTTATCTAGCAACCAGTGTGGTGTCCTTGCATCCCCTCTCTTTCCATCTCTCTCTCAGCCACACAGCTTTTTTCTCCCCTTATACGCCATAAAGGGAAAGCTGTTGTGTAGCAAAAAAAGCTACGTCCTCTCTCTCAGCTGCGGGCTTGCTTCCACAAATTTACACGCCGGCTAACACAGAAATCTTATAGGGATTATCCACCACTCAAAATAGTTGTGGATATCATCACTAGTATTTCAAAACAAAAGGTTTTGCCTGAAAATGTTATGCAATACATTTTAACGAGAAATTATGAATTCTTTTTTGCAAAGCGGTTTTCTTTTGTGATCGAAGGTCTTTCCCCCTGCAAAGTTAGTGTTTAATCATATATGGCGTAAACTCAACATGATTTTAAAATGAAATAGTTAATTTAATCAATGGCAGCATCCTCGCGAATAAAAATACATGTCCAGAAGCGTATACTCAATCTCCCCTTGTCGCCAAAAATTGTTTAACATCGTGCAACTTGTATTACCAAGTGTAAAGTTCATTTTAAGTAACTTTTTGCAGGGAGATTGTAGAATTATATTAATTTATTTAAATAGACATGCATATTTGGAATAATCTCATATCGTGTAAGGGCCTATTTGACACCTTTTGACATCTAATAATGCATTAGCACCGCACCCAAACACAGAATAATTTGCATCAGGTGTAAGGGTGTGAGAAAATCATATTTTATCGCTTTATTAAATTCTTCTTTGCCTGAAAAACCCACTTTTTAAAGTGAAATATTAATTACTTTTAACTAACTATACATTTGCCACGTGAGCACGGCATCATCAGCTAAATGTAGATTGGTGTAGATAATGCAGCTTGGATTGCACAAGCTTTGGCTGTCCTTGGTGGTAATCGGAAAAACTCGTGTCCTACCCTTACATGGCTGGTGGGGAGGGAGCTGGTTACCTAGCAAACAGCGTGACATCCTGCACCCTCCCTCTCGCTGCCGACTGGTTTGGAAAGAGAGGGGTAGATTGTTTCCCTCCTCACACTGTTGAAGCTACGCCTTCTCCTTCTTGCATGCCATGAACATACTGCCTGATCAATAATCACTGCACGTACACTCAGATTATAAGAGTCGTGTGGGATATCTCCAAAATTTGGCTTGGCTTGCATTAGGTGTCCAATTACAATCTGCACGTGCACTCAGATGATAAGAGTGGTTGTGGGATATCTCCAAAATTTGGCTTGGCTTGTATTAGGTGTCCAATTACAATCAATTAGATATGGTATTTTGAGATGTTATATTTTTATTTAAATGAGTTGAGATGAAATGTTTTTTAATGTATTATGTACAGTAATACTAATAGAGTAATACTTTTCTTAAATTCTCATTTTATAGTGTTTATTAGTTAAACTTTATTCACGGATAATGTACAGCTCTCATTATACACAACATGAAGTCTAATAAGGTCAGAAGATGTAATTTTTTGATGTACATGTCAGAACCCTCAACTACTGAAATCCTGCATGCATGGAAATTTTTTGACAGTACCCTGAAAAATGGTAGATGCAGAGTAGACTGTATCTGGGAACAAGGGTGAGGAAAATTCAAGATTATTATTTTATTACACAGCTGTAGAATGAAGTTCAAAATTCAAGAACAGACAAAACAAAGTGGCAAATAGTATACAAAACATAAAGTTAAAGGCTGTTCACAGTAAACAGAGAACTTTTGAAAGCCGTGCTTAAAATCTACTTGCATGCACACTGTGTATGCTTCCAATGTATGTATAGTTAACATTGCCATGGGCCTGATAACTTTATTCACGTGTAGATCAAATGAAACTGTGAAATTATAAAACAGCAATATTTTATAAATATGCTAATTCTCGTGCGTACACACACGCACACACGCGCGCGCACACACACACACACACCAGAAAGTTAAATAAATAATTTGTGCCACTTTGGTGGCACCTGCTGTGCTGTTTTTGTATTTCATGAGCTTTTTATTTTGTATTCCTTTTATAGAAATATTTTGTTTATTTCAGCAAAACCCCAATGTTCAAGTCCAGCATTTAACATTTGATTTCATTTTCGTGTGAAATAATGCTGTTATTTCTAGTCACTGGACCTGTGATATAATTTTCTTCAAGCATTTATTTATGTAAATCAGTAATGTTTACTGTTCCATTATTTTGCATAATTGTTAGAGGCAGATTACTTTGAGTTTCCTCAAAACTTTGTTTTACGAAACAAATTTGTATGTTTCAGTCACTAATCCTAATATCACAGAATCAATAATTAATTTTTGTGCTAGCTAGTACAAATTGTCATTTCTGTACCTTAAAATATTTTATGTTTACTGCTGAGTTCTTTAGTCTAGAGAATTATCTTTAATCTTTCTTGGCAAAATGAATTATCAGTGTTGATGGCAATCAAGATGTCAATAGTTACGTGGTATCGCTAAAAAGGTGTCATGTTTAGTTACAATTTGTTATTCCATCATTTTGTTGTATTAAAATATTTATAAATAATCTTATTGCTCTTATAATATCTTTTTAGAAAAAATGTCACTTTGTTAATTTCATTTTAAGTAATCGCGAAATGTTAAACATCAATTGTATCGCTGGTTTACTGTATCGATCCCTATCTATGACAACTTCTGAAGTGATCACTTCCTTTCTTCTTTGTGTCATACATAGCATGACGTCTTGTATTATTTTTGGCTCCAGTTTGCTTTTCACTATTGTGAGACAATTTATTCATTTTAGCAGCAACTGTGGTCCGCCCACCTGCTACAAGGACGCGGAATTCCGGCTTGGATTTCGTAATGGAATAAGTTCCAGACACTCCGGAAACGTCCCAACTGGGTATGAGTTCCAGATCCATGCGTCATCAGGCCAAATGTTGTTTCAGCTATATTAAATTTTGAAAAGTGTTTGTTTCAGAAAATCAGAGAACCAGCTGACGCATGCTGCTTTATTCAACTACTATATAACGATTGCGACTCACCTCACATCACACCAAGTATATCTACTTCAACCCACGTGAGAGTCGAACCCCACCAACCTGTACACGGATGTTGCAAGCCGCTACAATCCTGGAGGGTGCCTGAACACGTGGATACGGAGGTTGCGCAATCCAGCTAACATGTTGCTCTCCCTCCCCCGCGCTGAGAGCCTAACAGCTATCAGCCGCCTCAGGGCATGGACAAATGCCACCAAACATTCACGAAGCCGAGAGATGACTAGAGGGTTTCTACCCCCACTCCGGCCTTGCACCAGAGGGACATTACACGCCTCCCCCCGCGACCCCCGCCGCACTTGTCCTTTGGACTATATAAGTCTCTGTACGGCAGGGCTCGGGAGTTATTTCTTCCAGTTCTTCCGAGCTCGCTCCACCACTTCTAGTGCTGAGGCCTCCAACTACTGTGAACTCTTCAGCAACTTACAAGAGGCTACTTCCATTAACATCACCACTCTTCAGCAGCCACCAGCGGCTGCTACCATTGCCGTCACCGGAGGCTTCTGCAGCAAAAGCGACCAGAGGCTGCAGTGACGTCAATACCTACCAGTTACCAGAAGCTTCTTCTGCAGTAGCATTGACATTCAACACACCCTGCTGCTGGAGCAGTGGAATTTAACTTCTCTGTTACGTATAGACATCCATTTTCCTAGTTAGCTTCGTATAGTAATTTCATTTACCATCAGTTTGTATTATCTCCCGATTAGCCTAGGATCAGGTCATCTACACCTGGATTGCGCAGGTTACATCTAGCATCCCATTTAATTGGTAGGAGCTAGCACGAGCCACTGTATTTATTACGGTATTATTAGACACAGTTTTGTTCTTATAGCTACGAGTTTTATTTATAGAGTAATCTTGAATACGCCTACTAGGAACAATACAAATTGTGCACTGCTGACTGAGACCAGGTGTTTTAATACGAACTAGCTATGATAGGAACTCCCTTCTGGAGTCCACGAGTCCCATACATACACCAGTCGACGGTCACCTGTTCTACACCTCTGGGGATAGAACAGAGCCCCAACCAGGGAGAGACAGTATGCTTAGGTAGTATCCCTGCCGGAGCACCTAGGTGCTGGTGGGGGTATTTGCTTGAGTGTTACGGTCTAGCGTTGGTTGAGATACCACACTCAGTAGGAGCAGGAAGCAATGCTTCTGGTCTGCCCACCAGTGGTGGGGAGACTTCTGGAGCACCGAGCTCGTGCCGCCAGCTGCTACTGGAAGTACACTGCTCTAGGGAATCGTTTGCATCTGTGGTGCACGACCCGTATTGTTCAGCGGTAGTCCACACTCTATGCCCTTTAAGGTGAGGCACGGTCCACAGCGAGCAGAGCAAAGGGCAGTGCATCTCGCTGCCAAGCAACGGTCTGTATTGGCCCCACCAACCTGCAGCCAGTGGACTGCGCCGCCATCCAGCCAACGACCAGCAGCAGTTCTACCTACGCAAGTCACTAGGGAAAATGCCAACTGGAGCAATAAGTCCCTAAACGCACATGCTGACCTAGCGCAAATAAAGCCACGACGACCGTGCCACATACTCAGTAACCCGGGCATGCATCACAGCAATTAAAAAAAATATGTAAAATTTAATTTATGCAAAAAAAATTGTGTCCTTGGAATGTTCAAGTATGTCAGCAAGATGGCCGTTATAAGTAACCTAATGAATAAGCAAGTAATTCAAATATTGTTTCATGGGATTCCGGTAACTAGAAAAAAGTAAACAAAATAACAATCACGAAAAGATAATATAATAAACCATATAATATACCAAAAAGAAACAAAGCAAATAGTGTAAACTTGTGTAATGCAACTACCATATGATATTACCATCTGAGTATTTATTTGTTGCTCGTTGTTTCTCTGTTATTGTGTTATTGGTTTTGAAAAAAAGAAGAAAAAAGTTCAGTCCAAATAAAGGTTAAGATGTCACTTAAATAACAATACTGTACTTTCAATTAAAAATTAATTTAGTTATCTGTGCAGTCCCAATGGTGTTAAATTATAATTTGAATCTATTGTGTCCATCCTAATATTTTTATGGCAAATATTGCAAACAATTATGTTCAAAGATGGTGTTAAACAAGTTGTATTGAATTGTTGAACTGAACTATGGTTAGGCCTTTCTCTTTTTCTATTAACCTTAGTGATGCACACTCAAACCAACCAGATCCGTAGGGCTTTCGGTTAGTGGTGGTGTTGGAGGCAGTGTTCACTGCAGGTTTTCTACCCTTTTGTGTGATTTTCCCCTACAACTGCTACAAATTTCAGTTCTCACAAATGTTTACCTATCAATTTGTTATTTAAAGTTAAAGCACAGAACTACTTTCCCCCTGTCATTACCAACTTTACTGGCCGCATGCCAGTTAGTGTGCCCATTACAATAGACACAGGCATGGACAGTAACATTTTTCAATGGTTGATTATGAAAGTGCTCACTTTACTGTGAACAGCCTATACACAGGATGATGAAAAAGAAGCTGGCAGAAGGCAACTCAAAGTTTCCAGGTGCAACACTTTTGCATAATTAACTGCCAAAAACACAACTAAAATTTTTATAAAAAATAAAGAGTAATATGTACATCACACAAAAATTGAACAACACTGGTTACATCACACATTATTAACACCCTGAAGTCACACAAGTAAACATTTGGATTCACAAACAGAAGTTAAGTTGATGGCTAATCCTTTAAACACCTGAACACAAATCGATACAATGTTCTTTGGCACAGCTACACATACATGACCGCATGCATGCATGCACACACACAAATTCAAACACACATACACACACACATATGCACACACCCATGAACACACACCACCACACACATACACACACAGATGGTGAACGTCTGCCACGGCGGTGTGTGAAGGCCAACTGACAGGCTACAGTTACACAGCTCACCATCCAAATGAACCAGGGGGAATCCAAATATGTGTTTACTGTAACAGTTCAGCTAACCCTTCTGCGAATTGGCTCCGGAGTAAACGGAGGGTGACTACACCCATGCTAACACAGGTGCACTGATGAAATGACTGGAATTTGCTTGACAGTATGGCAACTGAACCCTTGTTGATTGGCGACGGGTAGCCTTCTCCGGCAAGTGAAGTTTCCATCTGCACAGAACGGTTGGACGTCAGCGTGCCTGGCGAGAAATGTCGGAGACTGACACTCCACATCCACGAACACAAGATGGTAGGGTCAGTGTTATGGTCTGGGGAATGTTCTCGTGGTATTCTCTAGGTCCCATCGTCTGTGTGGAAGGCACTCTTGATCAATTTGGTTATGAGTCCAATCTCTGTGATCACGTCCACCCGTACATGCAAATTGTCTTTTCTTAGGGAGGAGGGGATATTCCAGTACGATTACGCACCTTGCCACAAAGCTAAAAGTGTCCACACATGGCTGGAAGGGCATGATCAGGACTTCAAAATTTGTCCCCTCGCCCCCTAAACCACCCCTATCTCAATCCAATTGAACATCTGTGGGACCACCTTGATCACCATGTTCACAGCGTCTCCTCCACCACGTACCCTTCAACAGTTGTGGGACGCAGTGCAGACAGCATGGCTCCAGATACCAGTGGATACCTGTCAGCACCTGACTGAGTCATTGCCCCATCTCGCCTAGCTGCTGTCCATGCTATGAAGGGTGGTTACACTGGATACTAGCAGGTGGTCATCATACAGTGATTCATATATATATATATATATATATATATATATATATATATATATATATATATATATATATATATATATATATAGACACACACACACACACACACACATACACAAACATGTGACGGATTCCCCCATTTACGATGTGCACTCTACTTTTCGACTTTGCTCCATCTTTGAGTGCACTTTTCATATAGGAGCAGGTTAATCAATTACAACAATACTGAAGTGGCAAAACATGTGCGTACAGGGTACAACATTGCGCACCACGTCAGAAGATACTACAGACACATTATCCTAGCTGGTACTGTTAGCCAAGACTCACCAAGAAGCCGCCATGCCAACACCCGCCCGGTTGAAGTTTATACTGGCTGATGAGCCAGCGCTTCCTCCAGTGAGAGTCACACTAGTGTCCGAGCGCACCACTGGAAGGCAGCACGTATTTTATCACCACCTGCGATAGTGATAAGGGATGGAAGCGCTGCTACAGCATCCTGGAATTTTCAACCCCTGTGACCGAAGTTATCCCACCGCTACCCCCTCCCCCCCAATCCTGGCTATCTGAGCCCTTATCTGAAAATAGTATAAAAGGGCTGGCATGGCCAATGTTCTTCAGTCTCTGCTTCTCCACCACTCGCGCAATGGCCAAAGGCAGCTATCGGTGTGCAAGACCACTGGGACATCCGGAGATCCCACTACTCTCACGGGTCGGGATTTCAACCCAGCTGAAGACATTGCCGACCAGAAGCTTACCACTTCTTCAGCAGCAGCTGACCCTCTGCAGCCACCGCAGATCCTGCAGCTTCTGGGAGACTCCAACATACCAGAGGCTCCTGAAGCAGTCGCTCTCACATACTATACCCTCCAGGTATAACACCCAGAACCCCTAGATAGCAGGTCACGTCGACGTCCCTTCAGGGCCTTCTCTGCCCACCAGATGTTGTGGCAACGTTGACAACTACCCTTCTGGTAGCTGTCCCTCCTAGTGTTAACACATTTCACTATTCACTTAGCTTTATCCTAGGTTGCCTTCATCTGGCCTTTCACGTTAGGTAACTTCCGTAAGCATGTTATATTGACTTAGGAGTTAGTGTGGAGCCACCGTGCTCACCGTGTTCTACTATTACTATAGTAATACATGTCTTTTTCAATATATTCTCTGTAGTCTAACTTCTTGATAGTACTAAGTACACCTTATGTAATAGCAACACTGAGGAAAAACCAGCAGACCACTCAGCACAAAGCTAAATCCACACACATTTAGAGGCGACTCGAGCTCTGACACACTGTTGTGAGAGTTTGACGGCACCCGAAACACTACGAACTCCTCCACTATGACAATTGACCAGACTGAGTATTCCATACTCTGCCACCGCTTCTTGAGAGGCTAGAAAAGAGCTGGAATGACTTTACGCTGATTGACCTCCTGTGGATATCAAAACTGGATCTCAGCAAGGAAATGGCGTGGGTTGATAAATACTCTGTCCACTACTCATAACGGCCGGACGAAAGGAGCATGAGTTGTTGTCCCATCGTCACAGTCTGGGTATCCAGAAGTACACAGTACGGAAATAGGCCCCAGCTTAACTTCTGCGGGATGTTTTGTACCTTTCCTCATGCCGAACTCTTGGAAGGGAGGTGCGCAGAGAAAAATGAAGAAGGCTTTACGTTCCTCAGAAGGTAATACAGCCTGCCTACCACTTTCTTCAACTGCCTTGAGCAGCAATTTAAATCAGCAGAGCAGAGTTAATACCACCTACGACATAACAGGACCTCACCCATCCCTTTTGCCACAACCACTGTTTTCCCTGTTCATTACACTTGAAGGCCCTCCTCACCCAATTTTAGAGCCATTATTAAGAGGGGAGGATCCTCCCATTGGTCTAGCTAACCCGTGGTTGTGTAACCTCCTATCCCCCCTGAAACAATCAACAGCCCACAACAGATTCAGAAATATTCACAGCCAGCAAGTCACCCAGATGACCAACCGCCTGCCAAGTTGCTGAACCTGCCAGTAATGAGAAAATTTCCTCTATCCAGCAAACCACAGGTAAAGAGTCAGTTAAGGGGAAGGATCGTGACTGTGGATGGAGACTTCATTCCGACAAGACAGCCCACCAGGCCAGTGCTGTATACTGATTGGGCACCTACGAGACATTAAAGTGCCTGTCTCACCCATGTTTCTCGCGATACTGACATTGTGATATCAAACCTTTACAGTAACCACAACTAAAACCACTTTTATTAAAACCTATTTTGCAAGTTTGGACTTAAGTTCAACTTCGTCAGTCATTGGTTCAAACTCAACGTGTAGAACCACGTCCCAGCCGGGCATGCATCAAGTAGTTAAGTAGGGAAGGGTTTTCATGGCGCCCAACGTGCGGAGCCTTTAACTATTAAAGTAATGAATAGGCAGTTAGGAAAGCCAGCCACGCCCTAAGTTAGTACCTTAGCCAGATGGCTAATCCACTAACTACTCCTATATCACACCTAGTACGTGATATCACCAGTGCGGCTGAAGTGACTTTGTTAACCAGTAGACCCCCAAGTGATTAGTGACTTACTAATAGGGAGTCGAACCCCAACCAGAACTTCAGGGAGTCCCCGGAGAAAATCATCCTGGGATGTTCAACAACATGCTCACTCATCATGTTTGACTCCGGACAGAATTAGTAAGATGCCCCTGAGACTGCAATGGTCGAAAACAACCCCATAGATATAGCTGAAAGGTGTACAGTGGACACATGCCCTGGCACGGGGTTATATGTGATTCATTGTACACACTGTGCCCATTCCTACCACTACCAGTGTTTAGGGTGAGTGGATGAACCACAATTATACAGACGGCCTTGAATACCACTGTGTATCCTGCCGAGAACATCAAGCAGCTCGATGTAGCTGGCTTGAGGTACTGGAAGGGGCATGTACACAGTAAAATGCATTGTGTGTGCATCTGAATTTCATCACATGTGCATAGGCTGGCCAGACAAGAGAGTCACTAGTCCTGGCCTAGTCTATCACTGCGAAGTGTGCAGACATAACCAGGACCCCAGAGCATTGAACCCTGCAACCAGAAAAAGCCCAGTCACGGTTCTCGCCCCCACCAAGTTTGAGCTGCCTAAATTTGGCGGACAACTACGCGAAGATCCAGTTCTTTCATACACTAGTTTGATAGGGAGCTTCGTGACAATAACATACAGACTAAACGGTGGATCAGTCAAACTCACAGACAGCTACAAGGTAAAGCTTGTGAATGGTGGGTGAAGTATGGTGAATTTGTGACCAAATGGGAACATCTGCACACTCACCTCACTGCCCAAATTTCCGGTGAGGAAGTGATTACAAGGCTCATTTCCCTATCCCAAACTCGCGTCCAAAATCCCGAGGATGAAGTTGAAATATATATATATATATACGCCAAAAACCCAGCTTTACCGGCATATATATCCCAATGAGAGCAACGAAAGCTGCCTACAAAACATTACGCATACACCACTTACCTCATTATGGAATTTACTATTAATTCCAAAATTCCACATGGTACATGAAGTCATGGAGAGAGCAAGGGAAGTGGAGAAAAATAACAAAGTACAGGCTGTGCTAGACAGGCCAGACATCTCCAAGGCCACCGGTCTGCCCCTTCCTCCTCCAGAGCACAAGCCTGCAGTTCACCCTCACCTCCTACAACCACGCTTCCCTGGTACTGGTTCTGTCCCAGGAGGCATTCCAACAGGGATTGCCCCGAGCAACCAGACCGAGGAGGAGAAGAACCAACACACGTGTGGTGTCAGACGCAACACACGTGTGGTGTCAGACGCAACACAGCGTAACCCTAGCATTAAGGAATCGGTTCAGGAGGGAAACACAGCGGATGGGGTGCACACAGGGCAGCCAGCCCAAGCGAGCAAAGGCTCCTTAATATCATGAAAATAAGTCACACTGATGAGGAAAGTATACAACCCGAGGCCCCGCATATCCAAGTAGATATGAATGGGTGCACTTAGCTGTGACAGGAAATTTTATATGACACGACCTGTTGACAGCTAACCAGAAGGTGGATTTTCAGCCCAGACCCACCTCATACAAATGGCCCAACCTAGCCAGATCTTAAAGGTTGACGGAAAGATTAGCCTTACCATTGGTATCCATCACCTAACATATGTAGCCGAATTCACAGTATTAGCATATATTGCGTAAGAGATTATCCTAAACCAGCTTTGGCTTACTAACCAGCAATGTGTGATGGACCATGGAAAGAAACGTATAAACCTTGGAACGAACAATAGGATAATGATCCACTGGGGCACAACCCAGAGGCAATCGTTGCTCCTCCTATTAACCCCAAGGATATACCACCCGATTTAGACAGCTAGATTTCTGAACCCCGGAAAGCCCTAGCTGAACATGCACGTGTTCAAAACCAGGAAAATCAAGAGTAACATGACAGGTCGAGGACACCGGCTGTCGGACCCGGAAGGTGACTCGGGGGCAAGTGAGGCCTTGTCCCGACAGATTCAGAGATGATCCGAACCCTCCGACTCAAGCCCAGGAAATAGAGGAAGATGAATAGCAGACCCCGCAGCCTGCTCGAGGGATCAAACCCCTGACCCACAGGGAACTTGAACCACGAATAGCCGTTGGAGGGGAGTCCTCACCCTCTATCCGTACAGGGACTATAGTCATACCACCCACTAGAGGGAAAACGTCCTTATGTACTCTTCTTTCAACACCCAGTTACTATTTGCCCCATTTGCCAGCTTCGCTAGAAAAGGGAACAAGCACAGTATCAGAGGTCTTCTGATGGAGCACTCTGTACAGCGTTCCCTACCAGAGGCTCTATCACCCAAGTACTTTTAGCGAAGTCGATGAACCTCACCCCGCTGTTGAGGTGGAGGACTTGCCAGGCCCTTTACCTTTGGCCCCCACATCAACTAAGGTTTTGGTCCGGACGGATCATATTGTTGATGGGACGACAACACTGGAGGGTGCTAAGGTCCATTTCGTTTCATCTCCTCCTCAGGAGGAGGAACACCCCGAGGAACCAGAGCTGGAGGTGTTGCAGTACCCACTGCCACCAGCTCTGTATAATAAATGCCACCCTCGGAGGTTATGGAAACCATGGAGGGCAAGGAGAGCAGGGTACCAGGTTTAATTTGCCTATACACTTTTTTGCTTTTCACTTAGCTTTATTCCAGGTCGCCTTCACCTGGCTGTTCACATTAGGTAACTTCCATAAGCAAGTTGTATTGACTTAGGAGGTAGTGCGAAGCCTCCGTGTTCTATTAATCTACTAATACAACACGTGTTTTTCAATCTATTCTCTATAGTCTTCATAGTACTAAGTAAACCTAACTAATAGCAACCCTGAGGAAAAACTGACCACTCAGCACAATGCTAAATCTACACACATTAAGAGGCCACTCTAGCTCTGCTACCCTGGAAGAGTTCAATAGAGCCCGAATCACTAGGAACTCCTCCACTAGGAGAATTGACCATACTGAGTATTCCATACTCCATCACCGCTTCTGCAAGGGCCAGAAAGGAGCTAGAATTACTTTAGACTGATCAAACTCCTGTAGATACCACAACTGGATATCTCGGCAAAGAAGTGGCTTGGGTTGCTTGATGCTCCTTCCGCCGCTCATAAAAGCCAGACGAAACGAGCACGAAGCGTCCCATCGTCACAGTCTGGGTATTTAGAAGTACACTGTAGGGAAATACGCACTGGCTTATCTTATGCAGGCTGTTTTGTACCTTTCCTCATGCTGTACTCTTGGAAGGGAGGTGTGTGAAGAAAATTGATGGCTTTACGTACCTCAGAAGATAATGCAGCTTGTCTACCCCTTCCTTAAACTGCCTTAAGCAACAATTAAAATCAGTAGGGCAGAGTTCAAACCACCTGCGACATAACAGGACCTCACCCTTCTCTTTTGCCACAATCACTGTTTCACCCGTTCATTAATATTGAAGGCCCTCCTCCCCCAATTTTAGAGTCATCCTTAAGAAGGGGGGGAACCTCCTATAGATCTACCTAACCCATGATTGTGTAACCTCCAGTCTCCCCCTGAAACAATCAACAGTTCACAACATATCCAGAAATCTTCACAGCCAGCAGAGGAAAATTCTTCTACCTAGCAAATCACAGGTAAAGAGTCAAGTTAAGGCGAAGGGTCGTGACTGTGGCTGTCGATTTTGTTCCAACAAGACAGCCCACCAGGCCATTATTGTATACTGACCGGCCACCTACAAGAATTAAGGTCCCTGTCTCACCCATGTTTCTAGCGATACTGGCATTGAGGTATAAAACCTCTATAGTAACTACGATTAAAACCACTTTTATTAAAACCTATTTTGCCAAGTTTGGAATTGTGTTCAAATTCCTCAGTCACTGGTTCAAACCCAATGCTAACAAGCCCAATGTGTAGATCCACATCCCAGCCAGGCTTGCATCAAGATTTCCTTAGCAGTAACAGATGCTGCTATCACAACTACATGGACAGAAGATGCACATTATCCCACTGAGAACTCTCTCCAAACTCACTCCTCTCCACATCTACTTGGTTCACACAAAGCTCTACTTTCTGATGTCCATATGTCCATGTGGTCCTGCAGCCAGTGTCCAGTCCAGGCAAAGGTGGGGGTGTAGCACAACATTTCATCCAGGAGGAACCAGTGTTGACCTCACTCAGTCACTCATTACTTTACACAGCACAAATTATTTACTATTCTTCCTGCAATGCTTTCATCCTTAACTCATTACCACAATTTCCAAAGCCGAGAACATACAACTCAAATAAAGTGGTAAAAATAATAAGCATTCACAGGAAGAAAGTTGGATTTTAATCATTGGTACATTAACACATTTCAATCTGTCATCAACTTATTTGTCGTTGCACACATTGAATGTTTAGAATGTGAAAGGAAAAGTAAATTGGCTACGTTGTTCTCAACACATATTTACAGATTTGAAATGTTCAGACAACTATTTATGCAACTTAACACCCAGAGTTGAAACTGAACTTGAAGACAAGCAAAAGGGTGCTTCATTTATTAAGAGAGATGACATTCTTGTGCACAGCACTAACATTGCAAAATGATCCTGTTTATTCTATCCAACAAAGATGTTTACAAGTGCAGAAAATATCTGTTGAAAAATTTTTGTGATTAAACCATACCTATTCACAAAAAAATGACAAATCCAGTAATAATGGAGACAAAATTAACGAAACCAACTGCAGTACTGAAATCCTAAAAGGGCCATGTCGAACACCTATAAGCACTGGGGCAAAGGAACTGTTGCTCTAAGCAATGAAATGTACGTCACCTGATCACAGCAGAAACCATCCTTGCCTACTACAAAGTTTGTGCCACCAGTTGGCTGTAGTAGGAACTACCTCACGTACTACAATCACACGATAAAACATTGTGCACATCTACTCATGGAGTATGAGCTTCACATCCTGTTTAGTTCACAGAGGCACGTAAGCCCCACTTGGCACACTGTATTATGGCCACATAATCTTCTTTCTAATCTTTTTCTCACTTACATCTTTTTCAGTGTCAACACTTGTGCTCGAAACCTGTAACAGAATATATCACAAACAAGTTACACAATTACTGCAACTGTTACAAAACTACTCCTGTAAAGTATTCTTACATTAACTTCGTTCTGGTATAAAAAAATGTAAAAATCTTCACTGGCTGGGACAAAGTATTCCTAGTCCCTTGTTTTCCCCCTACATTGACTGGTTGCATTTGTCAATGCTGCCATTTGGAAGATTATCTCATAGCAGGGTTGCATCCCCAGTTCACAGCCTAGGACAAAATGTTCTTGGCCTCTTGCCTTCCCCCTTACATAGACTGTGGGGTGGAAAAAAAAGGAGATTAATAGCTGTTTGAATGTGTGTGGTAAGGTCTCAAAGTGACGGAATAGTCAGGTCAACCAGAAAAAAATTTCAGGCAGTGGCACAAAACAAAACTCTTGTCAACGTAACACACTCAGAAGAAAATAGAATTTCAAAACATGAAAACCAAAATCATATAGACTGTGTCAAAAAAATAGTGTAACAATCTCTTAACGCTCAATGGGCATTAGTGTAGGACCGAATATTTTCATAATAGTATATCCTCCATAAATAACAGAACATAGTGCTTGTGAAAAATTATTTAATTTAAAATGGAAATTTACACTGTTAAAAAATAATTAAACTCAAATTAAAAATAGTCTACAGTTGGTATCTATGTATGATTTGCCTGGTAAATCATGTTAAGAATTACTGTTGCAAGACTGATTTCTACTTCTGGTTACCAACAACATATCATTCCGCTACACGTAAACATAAGCACTGCCATGTGACTTCTACGTTATAACTGTCAAATTCATTGTTTATTGTTTACAGCTATCCAAAGAATTCTGTCATATTTCAAAAACCATTATATATGAATATTCACAATTTAGGTCTATATCCATATTCAGACCAGCTTTATGACTTTTTAACATCTGTATTTGCGATAGTTCTTACGGTTATAATTTTACATTGTTAACATATTTGTTATCCTTACTACTATATAAATGGGAAAGTGCATTTGTTTGTTTGTTTGTCCTTCTTTCACATCAAAACAGAGCAACTGATCGATGTGATTTTTTGCACAGAAACAGTTGGAGAGCCGGAGCGTGACATGGGCTACTTTTTATACCGGAAAAATATCTCATTTCCTTCATGAAAATTCTTAGAGTAAGCTTTTCTTAGGATTGATTACTGCATAAAAAGAAAGCATTGTTAAACAATTTTTTGTCATTTCTCCTTTCTATTTTGTCTATGGGCTGTAAACCTAAGCCTTGGTGGTCCAGTGGCTAACGTAATTCCAAGTTGGGCCGCAGTGACCCAATGGATAGATGCATATCAAGTGGGGCCGCATTAGCTTAGTTGCTAGAGCACCCAATCAGAGGGCCGCAGAAGTTCAGAGGCTAGAGAACCCAATAGTGGGACGCAGCTGGTCAGGGGCTAGAACACCCCATATTGGGGCCACAGAAGCTCAGTAGATAGAGCACCCAATAGTAGGGCCACAGAAGCTCAGTGGATAGAGCACCCAATAGTGTGGTTGCAGCTGGTTAGGGGCTAGAGCACCAAATGGTGGGGCCGCAGCAGCTAATTATATATATATATATCAAATGCGACCTTAGTAGCTCATTGGATAGAGAGATTCCAAGTGGGGCTGCAGTGGCTCATTGGATAGAGAGATTCCAAGTGGGGCTGGAGTGGCTCAGTGGATAGAGCGATTCCAAGGGAGGCTACAATGGCTCAGTGGATAGAGAGATTCCAAGTGGGGCCGCAGTAGCTCAGTGTATAGAACAATATCAAGTAGAGGACCATCGTGATTTTTTGTACAGAGATAGTTGGAGGGTCGGAAAGTGAAATAGGCTACTTTTTATACCAGGAAAATATCTCATTTTTCAGGAAAATTTTATTGTAATTTGAAAAAGTACACAGACTGAATTACATTACATGTCACAACTGAGAAACAAATTGTCGTATTTTTTTTACAGAGTAAATTGGTGGGCTGGGAAATGACATGGGCTACATTACATTGTTTAAAAAATTAATTCTGACATTTTGAAAGATGTACAAGGAGAAATAATGGAGTATTTGTCAATAGACACAGTCATGAACACAGAACAGAGCAATACATATACTGTAGAGTTCCTGGATTCTCTACAGTTGTCAGGTGTAACCTCACATAAGTTAAAATTAAAATTAGGTGTTCAGGCCATGCTTATGGGAAATTAAGATGAATCGTGATTATGTAATGCGATGAGGTTTAGTGTCAAAATAATATATTATTTATCCCTTGTAGCATTGCAGCTAGATATATATAATTGGCATATTCAGGAAGTATTTCAACAGTCTATATTCAGTCAAGGATAGTAATTCATGTAATATTTGAAAGGTTGTGGCAATGACAACTTGTTTGTATTTCATACATTTTCATTTTCCCAAATTTACAATTTTTCTTTCCTCATTTCATCAGTAGTAACACGTGAACAACAGACGTCATGGGACGATAGCGCATCTTTTCCTTTTCACTGGGTTAGTAAACTAAAAACATTGTCACCGCATTGCACGACATGGTGAAACGAGGAAAATAACAGAGGTCACAGACTGCTCGAAAACAACATGTTTTCAATGAGGAAACTTTTCATAAATATATAAGGAAGCACGAACCTCTCTCAGGCATCACAACAGTCCACCAGCACATCACATCACAACAGTTCGTTGCAGCAAGATCGTTTGTCAGCTGTCAGTCGGACAGCCTGCAACGAGTGATCATGTTACTCGCACCGACCAGCGCCTGCGACTAACTTTATTTTGTATTTTGGACATTTCAATTCAAATGTGTTTTAAATTTATTTTCCGTCGGTGCGAGGAGACAATAGGGCGTCGGGAGAGAAAATTAACGATTCTCTCTCGTCTTCATAACTCTTGAAATGAGGAGTTTTGTTTTATGAAGGCTGCCATTCTGTTTTTTTTTTGTTCATCAGTTGCGAGTGTCGATAGTTTGTTTTGCCAAGACAGTAAATCTCCAGTAAAAATTTAACTTCTTTAATTTATTGGCAATCCTGGTATCAACAAACTTTCGGACGGCCTTATTAGAATAAATACTAAAATGAAGGAGCAACCAGTCCAGCAAAAAATAGAGTAAATTCAAGTACACAACTCGTGTCGCTAGTTTTTTGTACGTAGTAGCGACAAAATTAGAAGAATGTGCTGAACATGCACAGAAACAGACCTACCATGAATTTTACTCTACTTATATTTCTTTGCATAGGTACTTGGTTTTTACTAGGTTTATTAAATTATTTACTTAAAATTTCTGGCTGGGCTTAATAATTTGTTGGGATTATGGCAAACATTCAGATCACAAAAACGTAAGCATGTTACACTTTGTGTTTCAAACACCTAGGGCAAAGTTACGTTGTGATAAATAAACAAACATGTAACTAACTTTGTCATAAAACAGTTAACGGTTAAAACGTAAACTTTGCACGTCCAATATTTGTAATCACACGCACTGGGCCAGTATAACGACCAAAAAGCAGCCACATCCTTTCACACACAATGGTTAATGACACAAGTAACAGTATAATATTTATTATTGCCATGGAAACACAGATTTATCACAACATCGTAACTTGCCTTGGTAGGTTTCAAAAACACGGCGTGTACAAACTTAACGTGATAATTTGAAGTATTTTTCGCAGCATGAAAAAATTAATGTTTCGTTTAGCAACAGAAATACGCCATGTCATCATGTCATGCACCACTCGCCACTTCAATGAACTTCGGATTTGTAACCCTCTCGCCATCACATATAAATATATTACAGTAAGTATTCAAACATTAAAATCTCTTTACAGTTGTTAATTACAAATTCCAGAATAATGATTTTTGTTGTAATAAGTACGAAATATGCTAAAAGTGAAAACATGTATAGTTTCTGCTTCTGCCAGTGGTGCAAAACTTACAGAGAGGGTGACAAACTCCGATCCGCCGACAGTTCCTTGCTCCGTGTGTGTGTGTATAATTTAAAAAAACTTGTCAGAGTATATGCACCATATTTTGCCCTGGTGTTTTTAACTGTAACAATAAAATATGTTTCCATCAGGGCTACTTATAAATTTAAATATTTCAATACACAAAGTTTAATTTACAAATAGCATGCCAAAAAACTTGGTTAAAACAATATTTTAGCTGTGAACTATTTCTTACTAGCCGTTGCCAAAACATTGCTGCTCTCACTATTTTTAATTTGAACTGAATAATTAATAAAAATTACAAGTTATAGAATATAATGTAAAGTTTCATTTATTCAAAAATATAATACTTTTAAAGTTAGTCAGTATTATATACTTGTAGTAGACAAGTTATTTAAAAAAAAACAGGTTAACGTATTACTTCTCTGGTGATTTTCCAAAGGTTTGTTTCAAAACATCCCAAAAAACCGTGAAAATGGACTGCACACCAGACAAGCAGGATAGATAGGGCAGGTAGCGCGCGCGTGCTCTCTCCCCCTCCATATATATAAATATATAAATAAATAAAATTCTGTTTGATACCGCTGTAAACTGAATAGAAAGGATAAATTTTAATTTTTGTGAACAAAAAAAAATATGTTGAAACTATGCATAATTTTGTTGACAATGATACGTGACACTGCTTCAACCCACCTTAAATAACTCTTTCATTATATCTCACTTTTCTTGTCTGAAGTGATACACTACATTAACTCAAAATGGAGAAGAATTACCTTGCATTTGCAAAGCTGTTGGGACTCCCCCATAACGTCCTTTAAAACGTTATGTGACAAAATTACATACACCTGATATATCATACAAGTAAACATATCAAGTTTAGTAAAAAATTAAAATAAATAACATTAAAACAAGTTTTGCTGACATACAAACATTTCAGACATAAGTTAAAGTACATGTTGAGCACCTGACACTCGGCCGAACCTCGACTAAAATTCAAACCTAAACACAAAACTATAAAAAAAACACAAGTACTTAAATCATATACAAAAATAATAAAATAAAAATGTTATAATGTTGGAATTCATCAATTTTCTATTTAAAGTCACAAAACAAACTTGTATTCAGAATTACCATACTGTTCTCATCCTACAGCTTCTGTACAAGATGTACCCAACTCGTATAAATTAACCACACATTCTGAAACATAGACAAACACAAAATAAATACATGAAATAATGAAACTACTATGTAACAGATATCACATGCCATAACTGGTGATACATCTGTCAATGTCACTCTGGTAAATTACTCATAGCAGGGTGGCATTACCAGTTTAAAATTTGGGACAAATAATTCCTAGCCTCGTGCTTTCCCCCTTACATAGACGACACTTATCAAAGTCACACTGATAGATTATACAGCAGGGTAGAATCCCCAGTTCACAGCCTGGGACAAAAAATTACCGGCCTCTTGCCTTACCTCTTATGTACACCGGTGATGCTCATCTATGTTGCAATGGAAGATTATCTCACAACAGGGTGGCATACAAACATTCCTGACCTTTTGCATTACCCCTTACATAGTAGACTGGTGACATCTTCAATGTGATGCTGGTAGATAACAACAGGGTGGCATCACCAATTCACAGCCCGGTACAAAACATTCCTGGCCTCATGTCTTCTCCTTTTATAGACAGGTGTTGCTCATCAATGTCACACTGGTAGATTATCTCACAGCGAGGTGAAATCCCCAGTTCACAGCCTCTGACAAAACATGCCTGGCCTCTTGCCTAATCCCTTAATAAACATGAGGTTTGTCAATGTAACTGTATATTATCTCAAAGCAGGTTGGCATCCTCAGTTCATAGCTTGAAACGAATCATTCCTAGCCTCTTGCCTTCCCCCTTACATAGAGTGGTGAAGCTCAAGAATGTCACACTGGTAGATTATCTCACAGCAGGGTGGAATCCGCAGTGCACAACCTGGGACAAAACAATCCTGGCACCTTGGCTTACCCCTTACTCAGGATGTCTAGCGAGACTGTAAATTGAATTTCCCGCTTTTTCTTCGGGACTCCTGTGCACTAAAAAATTTATATGAGAAACGATCCAATACAATAAAATGAATGTAACTTATCTGTGAAAGTTTCTGTTGTATGTAAAACTGGTTTCATAATACTGTCACACGATACAGCACAACACGTCCAACGCCAACAGACGACAAAATTCAAAGCGGTTTCTCTCTCAAGTGACACTTGGTCAGCAACGAAGACCATCTCAGAACATGCTGCTGTATATTTTTTAGAGTGAATATGTTACTACCGGCTAGGACAGTGCACTTTTAGACCATACCCATGGAAAAATGGCATTTAAAACTGAACAAAAGCACACATGATACAAAAGATGTTATAAACGTAAGAATTTTGTGAATATTATCTATAAAAACTATTTAATTAAAGCCTAGTCTACAACTGACTTGACTCTAAACTTTATACAATAAACGTTACCATAAGTAAATTTATATGCCTAAAATTGATGTTAACAGTTCTAAAAATAAAAGGAAGATATTTTTATATAGACAAATATTTTTAACTGTGTTGGTATTTTTAAAGAACCCTTTTGAAGGGGGAAGGATTCTCCACAGACTTCATAGCCACACTAAATTACTTTAAAATTTTTTTTTTTGTATTATTTGTTAATTGCTTTCGTAAAACAGAACAGAATAAAAATATACAGCAATGGTAATTGCTAAGAGCCTGTACTATTTATTTTTGCTTGTCTGTTATGTCTCGAATTCAGATTGGCTTGAGTTAAACATTAAACATACAGACTTTAAGTTTGGCCAACTTTTAACATGTTGTGTTTGAAGTTTAAATTTATGGCAATATTTAACGTAAATCGTAACCAGAGCCATTACTCTTCACAGATTCGCTATTTGTTAAGGCATTACTGTAGTGTCAACATGACTGCAGCAAAGCCTTTATTCAAGTAACAAGTGTTTTTCTTGTGTTACATACTGAATTTTCCACTTCATTTTATGAGGGGGAAAAAAAAAAGGCTATGACGTATTTATAGCCATTGGCCGAGTACAGCCAGCTGGCCTCACTCTGGCTACAGCTCATCACGCCACATTGCATCGTGCTATTTTGAAACCAAGTAGTAGTTCTAGTAAACTTGCAGTTCCAAGCAGCACACAAGCACACAGAGATGGGCTCGTAAATAAAAATCACTGTAACCAGAAAGAAAATCTAAATCACGAATTTAATTTCTACTTGAAGTAACAGTATTCACAATGGGTTTTCACATAAAATTGCACTGCCTTAGTAAATCATTAATGACTAATATTTTAAATAACAAGATTACAACTGTAAACATAATAAGAGTAAAGATACTTACCGCTGCAGTAAATTAAAAATCATTACATTATTAATTTCTGTCCATCTTCAAAACAAGCATACAAGCGAAAACTGTGGCAAATGGTAATGTACTTTTCTATTACACTGCACTACACCCACATGTAATTGAACGGCTAGCGGAAAAAATTTCAATTTTCGACTGTATGAAAACAGTTTACCATTCTGCAGCACGAAATCATCACCCCCACTGCAAGAAAATATACCTTTATAACCACCACAAAAATCTATGGTTACCACCTAAAAAAAAATTGCGTTAAAATTAATTAAAACACATTATAGAAAAGTTACTGCTTCCACACATGCACAAAAAAAAAAAAACATTACCTTAAGACATGGTACACAAAATACATAATTCTATACCATATTAAATTACATAATAAAAACGTATGAACAGAAACTGTAATTGCAGCACCGAGAATTTCATATTGTTATGTGTTCACTACTTTGCTCTGAGCGAACGAGTGGAAGTAAAGGACAGAACAGTTACATGATAGCGGTGGCGAGTCACAAGTAAAGTTTTGAATGACGGGCAAGCGATAAACTGCATATTTGTTACAAAAAAAAGTGAGCCAACATGATCATCCTTTTTGCAGCACACGCTGCTGACCTTGGATGTATTGAGTTTCTGCATTTATCTGAAGAATTTTTTAGTGGTTTACTGCCCTGGTTTCTGTCAGAATGACTTTGGGTGCGTTGAACTTTCTGGGTCACGGCCAATAGAGTAGAAATAGTGCAATGAGTCTCCGGGCCGGAAGTTGTTGAGTGGATAAGCGGCTAGAGTTTCAGCAATAGACGACAAGCAGGCGAGAGAAGTGACCAGTAGGAGGAAAAATCTGCAAACGCGAGCATCAGCGCAGCGAATAATGCGACTGGCAGGCTGGACTATTGGACTGGATGTGTGCGTGAAAGACATTACAAATGATGATAACAGACAGACTGAACATGTGCTAGCGATGAGTATGAGAACATTGACTATAATGAAACATAGACATTAAGAAGGACATTAATTAGAGTTGAAATACATATTAAATATTGCTCTTAATGACAAATAAAAAGAGTAATAGTGGAGATAAATAATTTAATGCTGTGAATAATAGCTGTGTGAATAAATTAATAATCAAATTTAGTGCTTTTATTTTTATTACGACAACCATCCCTCATGAACTCAGATACACCCCTCAGGTGTCTTGTAACAAAATGTAATTTCACATAATGCAACTTCTGCTCTCATGCATGCACAATATGATGTAAAGGCTTATAACTGGCCCAAAATGTTGCTTTGGATGAAGACCGTGGTACACAACACTGTAAAACATGAAGTAAGTTAACTTTTCTAATGAAATATTCATTTGAAAATTTTAAGGGCTGCAGGCATTTTGGGTTAACCTACACTTTTAGAAATAAATTTAAGAATTACCTGCAATTAGTTAAATATTTTAAAAAACTCAGATTAAATCTGTTTCAAAGTGATTGATTTTCCCTTCTTCCACTGTAATTTAAACTTCAAAACTTCAAACTTGATGTTTACATTCTCCATTAGGCCAAAGCAACAAATAATATCTGCTGTGAAAGTAGTACAAATCCATTCACTTTATGTTTACTTAAAAAAAATTATTTTTACGATTATTTTATACTGAACTAGATTGCCAAAACTCTGAATATAATTTTGTTCATTTTATTTTCACAAAAAGCAATAAAACCATTCAACTTGAATAAATGGTACACAAAAAACTGTGAAAATGTATACTGATGCTGTTTGCAAAAGCATATATAAAAATTATAGCAAAAATTTGTACATATTTAACACAAAAAGGCTCCTGCTATCATAACAAAACAATTAGGTGCCTCTCATTAATGATATTGCAAGAGTTGTGAGTGTAGTGTATTCCTGAATTACAACTGCAGACGTAAAATCTTAATATAGGCTATTCACGATAAAGCGAGAACTTTTTAAGGCCTAGCTAAATTTTTCCTTTCAATTACTTTCTACCTTTCCGCCACTTTTTAAAGTAAACATTGCAATATGACTAATGAACAAAGGGTATACATTTAATCACTCTCAAAAGTTAACGTCTGAGACTGCAATAAAATATATTTATTAAGGATTATTGCCTTTAGGGAGGGCATTAAGAAGTGCTCACTTTACCGTGAACAGCCTATACACACGACGTGACCCTTCCTTTGGCAGGACCTGATATGATAAGCCTGTTTGGATCTCACTGCACCACTCCAGAGTCGAACAGCAACCTCGTACCGCATGGATCAAATCCCATACTCATGGGAGCACTTAATATAACGGTCCATGCACCTCACACATTTATGCAGGTGTCACAATACGTTTGTGCAATTAACCCATTCGTTAAAACGTTCGCAAACCATGAAGCAGTTGGAAGATGGGTCAAACAAAGTACACTTAAGCATGCATGGAAAATTTCACAACCCAAATACAAACGATCACCATAAAACTGGAAATGTGATAAAATTCTACACGTATAACAATGTTAGACATGATAGTTTTACTAAATTTATTGATGTCAGAGTTACGTGACAAACTTGCACAGCCATTGCATGCCACTTTCTGAATTGGTAACAGTTAGCAAGGATGGTAGGTGAGTAATTCATATCCAATTTAAAGTGATGTGTTGCATAATATGTAAACAGAATTAAAAACACTTTTAAATTCCATAGAAATAAACTATCAACGCCAACCATAGTGAGCCTCAAGCCAACACCTACGTCATCAGGTCGCCCCTTCAGGCAAGTTCGGAGAGTGAATTATATACTGCAGTAATTCAGTTATATAATTTATTCATCTACAGCAATAAAACAATATACTAGACCTACTATACAGTTCAACTTTACAAGCGACACACCAATTAATTGCCATTCTACTTTGAATGCACCCTTTAGGCACATACGCACAATAATGTAAAGTTATTATGTTTTAATTATGTTCCATGAGGGTCACTTGCATAATGTGTCCTAGGTATAGGTTTTGAGTAAAAATTTTAAAATACTCCAAGTTTTCATGCCGCCTGATTATGACGGCTCAATCGAGTGCCGCCAGTGACTTTTAGTCATTGTTCAGCAGTCATTAGGTGAGGATGGGGTAATGCCACTCAGGTCCCACAACTTTTGGTTAAACGGACTCTTAACTTTCCATAAGTTAACTTATCTTAAAATTTTTTTTACTGGCCCTTAGTCAGTCCACCACTGTCACGACTCAGACTGTAGAATTAAAATACTTCACTGCCAACCTTGATACTTGGATATCATCTCGTCAGTGGAGCTTTGTGTGCAGAGGCCGCTTAAATAACTTGGGAGCATTCAGCAACCTGTATGGTGAAACTTGATTAAACTTTTGCTTATACTGCCATGGTGCCTCACATCCATCATTTCTCAACTTGAGCACTTTTGCCATTTCAGGGCCCGGCCTTCTCCGGAAAGTGATTTATGTATTACTTTTTGTGTACCCAGCATACTGTATATTGGTCGCAGGGCGTACAGAAAGGCCTACGATTCCGCTATCAACCGCCGATCACCTCCCTGAGAGTGTCTCGTGTCATTCTGAATACCACTGCGCGACTAGTGTTCTTATTAATATTCCAAAACCAACCTGGATATCAAACAGCAACTGTGAGTATGAATGTCGAGTATAAACTGACAATCCTCACGCCAGACAAACCACAAAGCAACTGGTATGTTCCCTGGGGACATAACAGGACTTGGGGAAAATTATCGCCATACTCCTTGGCCGACCGGCAAGTGCACATATGTGGAGGCGCTAAGAGAATACCTGTGCTGAAGAAGTAGTAAAAATGGAACACTATAACTTCAGCACAACCATGTACGTATGTGGGAACTGTTTAAAACCTCTAAGTTTGGACCCGTACGCAAAATTCGACCTAACCACTAACATATGTCTTTGCCTGCCATGCATAACAGGGGTAACAACGACTCCTCAGCAAAGCCCCTTTGAAAAGTGTAAGAGTTTACTGTACCAGGATACAACAGGAGACCACACGATGTACAAAGTGCCAACAACCTTACCACACAGGATGCATTAATCTCAGAGAGTGGAAGGCAGTGTAATTCAGGAACCTCTTATGCAAATTGTGCACCCAGCCTTTCATGGTAGAACATAAAATGTAGACTACCTTACTGTGTGTGGAATATGATGTGACAATATTATGTGATGGAACAGAACCTGACTCAATGCCAAACCTGCCTACAATGGGCGCATAACCACTGTATGCAACTGAATGAGTGGAGTTCGTGCCGATGCAAAAATCTGGGAGTGACCCGGACAGGGATCGAACCCAATTCACATTGGTGGGAGGCGAGCAGGATAACCACTTAGTCGTAACGTATAATCTCACTTGGGGACAATTCCTAGCAAAGTTTGCTCACATGTATGCAAATGCTGTTACAGTATTGCTCATTCAACTTCAGATGTTTACTGAAGAGCAACAGGAGGGCGAGGACTTAGAATCCTTTGTCAGTCAGAAACTAAACATCGCTTCACGACTGTACACCCACCTACCAACCACAGACATTCTGGAAATAACTGTGGATAAAGTCAACCCCTAATTCGAGGTGGCTTTGAGACATTTGAGTTTCAGTGGGACACCAAACTTTTTAAGGACAGTGAGGGTACTAGCAAGTAAGCTGGAGCGTAAACAGCGCAACATAACCTGTACACGAACACTGGTTAACCCAAATGACCACCATGCTAGGAGGGCTGGAAGCCCTAATACAGCAAAATTATACCTACAAGAATGAATGGGGGCAGTTGAGAAATAAGCATTGGCAGTCCTGTAGGGACACACCACACTATAAAGACACAGGTCTTAGAAGCCAGGGAAAAAAAGACCACCATTATGACCCAGCTGGTATTGCCCAGGCAAACAGTACCACTGGCAAAACAAGTGCCCAAACAAAACTCTGCTAGATCAGGAAAACGAGCCACTTGGGTAGGTCAGCTGGACGCACTCTACCTGTGGTCAAAAACAAAGCAGCCACTGGACGAATCCTGACTCACGAAAAATCTGCAAAAGAAAATATCCCTAGGTCAAGTGAACTGTGGTGGTGATCAACTGCTATGTATTCCAATACTCATAAAGGGTACCCACACTACAGCATTAGTTGATATTGCTGCATCCCATTACTTCATTCATAGCAAGTTTGTCATCACACAAGATCTGAAACAGCAACCTAGGTCAATACAGCTAGCGACTACACTAGGGGCAATAATGGGAAAATGATCGACGAGACATTTCTACCAATCCACATAAGGACATAAGGGATGTGTGCATTAAGGTGTAAGTCATGGCTTATTCAACAAGAAGTCATAGTACAGATCACACGGGACAGGATACATTTTGGTCATACGGAGAGACGAACTGTATACAATCTAGGCAAGCAGAAAACAGAAGAGAACTCCTCGGTACAGCTTAAAGAGGTCAATCACACTGTAACCGTATGCTCATACAATGTGTACTCAATGAAAGGCAGGATGTGTTCACAACAGCGGATTCCTTGAATGTACAACTATTGCCGAACACCACATACCTATGGTGCATGATAAGCCAATCTATACACTGCCCCAGAATACAGACCATACCCCCAGAAGATCATAAGGAAACAAATTCACGAAATGATTCAGGATAGAGTTATTGAGCAGTCGGATAGCTGCTACAACTCAGCAATAACCCTGGCACCAAAGAAAAAGGGAACATGGTGTTTATGCATCGACTTCCGCCCCCTTTATTTTACCACCGAGAAAGAAGCTCCCCAAGTCATAAACATCCATGATTCACGAGCCATCCTAGGTAACACCAAGGTCATGTCTTAACTCGACTTACATTCCGGCTAGTGGTAGATCCTAGTCTGACCAGCTGACCAGCACAAAATGGCTTTCACAGCCCCAGACGATAGAAGGTTTCAATTTTGAGCCATGCCATTTGGGTTTAAATGTGCACCCACCACTATTCAAAGCATAATGGTGAATGTACTAGGCAGACTGATAGGCAAAATTACCATGGAATATTCGGACGTCATTATTGGTCGCGCACCTGGAATGCACTTAGCCATAGTACTGGAATGCCTAGCCATTAATCAACTCACATGCGCCAACCACAAATGCCACATTGGCAAGACTCACATTAACTTTCTAGGTCATCTGGTAGACGCCAAAGGCAGTACCCGTAGTGATTGCAGCGTACCAACTACTGTACACCAGAAATAAATTGCAAAATTTCTTTGAGTTAGTGAACTGGCTGAAGCAATGCATACCAAACTTCATCACCATTACCATACCCTTCACTAATCTCCTATCACTGCAGTGCTGCTTCCAGTGGTCGGAAGTGGCTGATGCCACATTCAAAGACATAAAAAATTGTTTTAACAACTGCCATTCACTTGCTCGCTAGTCGGGCAAGAATGACGAATGCACAATTATTGATTATGGCAGTGCTCGCTAGTCGGGCAAGAATGACGAATGCACAATTACTGATTATGGCAGCGCCAACTTCAGCCCCACCAAACAGTGTTATGACATTAATGAACAGGAGTGCCTCACAATTATTTGAGCTCTTAAGCGATACTGCGGGCACCTTGAATATCAGCATTTCACTTTGAGGACAGACAACCATTGACTGATCTAGCTGCATAAGATGAGAAAAGCCCGGAGCTAACTCACGCAGTGGTCGCTGTTATTAAAGTCCTACGATTTCATAGTCGAACATGTACCAAGAACCGAGAACCAGCTTGCTGACACCCTCTCCAGGTTACTATACTCTGAAATCATAGCGCGAGAACTATGGGGAGTGGGAGGAGATCTCGCCACCCGAACACCCGGCCTGAAACCTAAAACACAATCAGGTAACCGGTGCTCAACAAGACAAGAAGGGCACAATTACAGCAGACACATAATTTAAGTGCAACAAACATCTGCTGCCGCAACCAGATATTGTGAAGCCTGCGTGAGTTGAACCCTAGAACACTGGTGGGTAAAAAAACAACAGAATTGAGACACGTGCATCCAGGATGAATAGTGAGTGGGCCACCTGAAGCCCAGAAGATGGTCTTCCATTGTCCCGCTATAGCGGTCTAGCAGAACAACCCAGGGTAGAGCAAATGTGCAAAAATGTAATACAACATTACTACTGGCCAGGCATCACCTTTCAAACGTGTGAATATGTCAGAATTTGTTGAGGTGCAATGATACAAAATCAAGGTGCTCAAATGGCACATAACAGCAAACAACTTGAAGTCCCTAGAGCCCCCTTTGAGGCAGTCACTTTAGAACTAATTGGGCCCTACCCATGAACGCCAACAAGGAAGCGCTTCCTACTGATCGTAGCTGACGAATTCTCAAGTTGGGTAGATGCTCTATATCAACAGTTCGTGTCATTACTATTGCAAAAACACTGCAAAATGAATTCCTTCCCCGGTGGGGGTACCCCCTAATCAATATTGACCGATATGGAATTCAATTTCCCAGAAAAAAATGGCGCGACCTGTGCAGCAGCTGGCCCGTGGATAGCCACACTAAACTACATATCATCCAAGGGTGAATCCAAACGAGCATTGAAATTGGGATCTGAAGGTCCAACAACTGTTTTCATATATGGTCGGACCACACTACTTGGAACAAACATCTGCCTGGAGCCCTCTTCTGCACAAGGAGGTGGGTGAAGCAATGTGGCTACAGGCTTGTCCCCAGCCAGTGTACTACAGGGCTGTAAGCTGACCCTACCAGGTGGAATATGCCTGTGAGCCAGGGAAAGAACACTGAACCAGAACTTGGTGCTACATGCGTCAGCAAAGACATAAAGCCATAGTATAGGACGTAAGCTGGAACCAAGAATGGTACACATCGCAATGGCTTCCCATCTCAAACCACCCCCACACACACTACAGCCTGGGCAAATTGTGCACGTGCGCAGTCACCTGCAGTCGGTAGTCAAGAAAGATTTCTGTGCCAGGTTTACACCTAGATGGTATGGTCCATGCTAAGACACCAAAAGGCTGGGGGGTACAACATACTTGGTAAAGGTGAGTCAATGACGCCAGGCCAAAATCCAAAGTGATGACACCTGGGCGGGACAAAACCAGAAGCAGCGTGGCATAGTGGGACGGCAGAACACCCAGAGGGAAATGTGACTAACACAAGTGGAGAAAACTGCACCTGCAAGGGTAGTGGTACAGAGCAGCAAGGGCCAGCGCATCACCACTCTCAACCAAACCCCCCAGGTACATGGACACGGACACTGCTGAGTGAGGAGGGATGTCACAACGATGATCACACAGTGAGTAATAGCAACATAGCAACATCCAACATAACCAACCTTATGGTGGGATCTCAATACTTGCCACACGAGAACAAACATAGGGAGGGACTTAGTGACAATCAAGAAGAACAACCCGTTGATCCCCAACCCAGGACAGTCGTCACACATCAGCTATGAGATTGGTGTCAAGAAGGAAAGAACGAGGACAGCGATACAATGATGACCTGCGAAATGGAACTGTTTATCCCCCATGGGATGACAGCACCTGTGATGGTTACTTGTCAGGCGTCATAGCACCGAGACCCCGCAGGAAAAGCCGTCAACCCTGTTGGTACAAGAGAGTGAGGGTGAGACAACTCCCCTCCTGCACTGATCCAATGGGGTGCACAGCGAGCTCACCCGTGTGTAGGGGCTGCGTGAAACAACTACCTCAATCCTGTTGCAAGCAGGCACATTGCATGGGCTCACTCATCAGGCAGTACAACAGCACCATTCCAGCAGAAGACCCTGCCCACTGCGGAATGCGCAGGCATGTTGCTGAGCATCCGGAGCATCACAGTGCAAAACAGACTTCCGAAGGGAGGGTATTTGATCTGACCTTTCCTTCGGCAGGGCCTGATAAGCCCTTTTTGCATCTCATCGCACCACTCTGTGCATCAATTACATGCTTGTGCATGCAATGAGTGCGCCAATCCATGCACCTCATGCATTCATGCAGGTGCCATGATGCATTCATGCATGTGACCCGTTTCTTGACCTGTTTGCGGCTACGAAGCGAACAGAAGACGGGTTGAATCAAGAACGCTTCAGCCAGCACTGCAAAGTTCAAGAGGGCCAAATTGCAAGCAATCACCATAAAACTGGACATGTGATAAAATTCTACACATATGAACTAATGTTAGACAGAGATCATTTTACCAAGTCAAATTTATCGACGTCACAGTTACGTGAGAAACTTGCACAGTCATTTTACACTACTTTCTGAAATAGTAACAGCAAGGAAAGTAGATGAGTAATTCACATCTAAAATTAAGTGATGTGTCGTGTAATATGAAAATTATGAAAATAGAATTTAAAACACTTTTCAATTCCATAGGCCAGCCCTATGTCATCAGGCCCGCCCTTAGGGTAAGTACAGAGAGTAAACTATAACCTGCAGTAATTTAGTTATACAATTAATTCATAAACAGCAATAGACAATTAATGCACTAAAACAATAGACTAGACCAACCAATTTTGCAGTTCAAACTCACAAGCAACACACAAATTAATTGCAGTTCAACCTCAAATGCATCCTTCAGGTGCATAGGCACAATTTTGTAAAGCGTATAATGTTTAAATTATGTTCCATGAGAGTCATTTGCATAATGTGTCTTAGGTATAAGTTTTGAGTAACAATTTTAAAATTCTTCAAGTTTTCGTGCCACCCAATTGTGAAGGCCCGATAAAGCACCATCACAATTTTTAATCGTCATTCGCGGTCATTAGGTGAGGATGGTGTAATTCCGTTCGAGACCCTCAACTTTTGTGTTAAACCGACTTTAACTTTCCATAGCTCAATTTATCTTAAAGTTTTCTTTCTTACTGGCCCTAAGTTATGCCCACTCTCGTAACTCAGATCGGAGAGTTTAAATATATATTCGCCATCCCTGGCACTTAGATATCGGCTTGTCTGCAGAGTTTTGTGTGCCGGGGCCCCTTAAGTGAACTTGGTGTACATTGAATTTAACTTGACATTGTGCCTCACTTCACCATTTCTCAACTGGACAGCTTCACTGTTATTTCAGGGCCCTGCCTTCTCCAGGAAAGTAAATTATGTTTTACTTGTTGTGTGATCAATAGATTGTATACTGCAGAGCATATGGAATAAATAGCCTCCGATTCTGCTACCAACCATGAGACATGAGTTAAAGGGCATGGACAGCCACAGCAGATCACCCCCCTGAGAGAGTCTCGTGTCATACCAAGTACCACTGAGCAACTCGCACCCTTATACACATTCCAACACTAACCTCAGCTAAGCCCTTACCTTTACATACTTTCCTTTACTTGCATGGCAGCAAGTATAGTGTTGCAAGTAAATTCCATAGAAACCCCCATACCTGCTAGCATACATTCATAGAATGTCTTGTAGAATATTCCACCCAAGCTTGTACGGAACAATTGCATAGTGGCACACAGACTTAACAGACAATTAATATAAAATCCCCCAGTTCACTTTTAGGTTTGCTTCTGCAACAAGAAATATTAATGTTTTAAGGTCTCGTGTACATTCGCACGACACTGTCAAATATTTGTGGTTCATGTTGTCATTTTTCATGTGAATAATTCAAAAATGTGTAGCTGATCAAGGCATGAAAGAGAGAAGATAGACAAACATTTTAAATCACATTCAAAGCATGTTCGGGACTACATATAACATTGTATAATCACAACAAAATCCTCTGCTCCAATTTGTCAATATGTCAGTTGTCTACTGAAGATGTAAACTAATTAAGCATAAGCAGAAGAATTATGCTATTACCCGGGGATGGGCCAATGGAATCTGCGAGCTAAGCCACCATCGGCAAAGCAGGTAATTGCACAAAGTAGTAACTTATGGTACAGTGTTATTTGAGAACTCCAGGCATGTGTTCACTTGCATCTATCGGTGCTTGCTCTCACATCATAACCTGCAGTTGCAATGGGAATAATGTTAAAATTATGGTACATTTATGGTATATTTAATAATTGCGGACAGTATATTGAACCAACATGAACCTGACAACATGGAGATTTTTGGACATTCGCCACTGCGATGCTGATGTCTGTAATGGAAAAAACAGGACTTAGCAATAAAAAAAAACTTAAAAAAAAAACCCAGCAACCTATGGGCGATAAAATTAATATATGTATACAACACTGGAAAATTCCAAGAATAAAAAAAAAAAACCCAGCAGAACAGCAACTAATTATGAAAAATATATGTATATATACATGACCAACAGATAACACACAGAAACCAACACAGGCAAAAAACCTGCTGACAAACTTAGGACAACCCTGACAAAATAAGTAAGAGTAAAATAGGACAACACATCAAAGAAATGAACTAAAACGTAGCAGTTTAACCAGACATGACAGAATACCAGCCAGGAATGCCGTAGTCAAGAATATATAAACATAAAGCCAAAAAATTCCATGAAGGAATTGAGTCAAATAAAACAGGACAGCAAGCTAAATGTGAAAATCTTATTTAATAATGTCGCACTCCAAAAATTTTGCCTTTGATGAAAATATAAAGAATTTTTTTTCTTTTTTCTTAAGAATTTTTTGTTAAGATACCTTTATTACAATAGGAATTTCATCTCTTTCTCTTTTTTTGTTAAGGAATTAGCTTGTTCAGTTGTATTAAGATAAGTTACAGCTCGGTACCATTATGTTTTGGTTATTTTTTTAAATATAAATTTTAAATGATTGTTTTGTTTTATAAAGCAGGTTAGGTTAATTGATTTCAGCCAGGACTTCGTTTTTTTTTTCCCTTTTCAATTGTTCGGGCAGTAGTTGGGTGGAGAAAACTCCACACAGTGTGTGCTGGTAGCTGCAACTTCTTTTTTTCGACTTCCTCTTGAACAATCATTCCAGATGAAAGAATTCGTAGTGCTGTGAAATGCAGCAAATTCCTGGTCAGCAGGACCAGTTGTCTTTGGGGAGTGTCCCAAAGTTTCGAGATCTCGGTCTAGATGTTTTTGAGGCCCCTGAGCTGGCACTAGCGAGGTTTGTTTACGTGCAAGCAGCCGCGGAGTTTTAGGGCTGTGAGAGGGGAAAGAGGGAGGCATCCTACTGATTCCATAAGCTGGAACCCTTGGGCAACCAAGGGGAAAGGGGGGAACACGGTATGAGGTCTCTGATAGCACATGATTGCCAGGTGGAGTCTTAGCACGTTCTGATTGGTCAAGGCCAATGGTGCACCAGGACAACAAAAAGAGGACAGAGTAGGTCAGGAGGAGTTGTTGTGCAGGAGTCGGCAAGGTGGCATGATCGAGTGTGGAAGGTGTGGCATCGCATCAGCTTAGAGGAGGTTGTCACCGCACCAGAACATGAACTGAGTTTTCTTGAATATTCTTTTGAATGATCGGGACATTCCTTCGGAATTTTCTGGAGGAATGGCCCCGGTCAATCTAATAAATAGTAGAAAATTAAGGTAGAGTAAGTTTAGTTTCACATTAGTTCTAGTTGACCGTGCTTGTCGGTGGGTACAGTCTTAAGGTAAGACTGTTTCTTTTCATATTTAGTCATTATTTAAAGTGTTTGTTAGATTTATTTTTGGGTAGTACATAAGCTATGGTTTAGCTATTAAGGTATCTTGTGGAAGCAAATGTTTTTCAGGTAGCGATACTGACTGTTTTTCAAGTTGGCAATAATAGTCTGCTACAAAAGTTTTTGTTTGCAGGCCGCTCCAGCAGTAATCATTTGGTAATAGAGACTGTGTATTCTAACCTACAAACTGTAGTGTTTATGTAGGGTCGGTCTGCCGATAATTTAAGTCGTTTCACTTATTGGCCAAACCTTCAGATTGTATGTTTGTAATTTCCTGACAAGTTAGGTTATATACTTTAATTTTAATAAGAATGAATAAACGTGAGGTTAATGTTTGTTTTTTTTTTCTCGCGATAACAGAAAGATTTAGTCATTTTATTTGTCAATATTATATACATATATTTTTTTTTTTTTGACTGGACATCGGTGAGGTTTTACACACAAGCTGCTTTTAATTTCTCGTTTTACCACATAGATTTCTCCTAAATAATATCTAACCTAAAAGTGTGGTGTGGTGAAAAGAGCATTATTAGACTGACTGGATTCTGTGTCATTTTATTATTTTGAATTCTGTTTGTTGAGCAAGATGGTTAATCTCTTTTATAGGAAGTTGTAATTTTTTTTTGTCAACAATGATATAAGGCTTAATAATTTCACTTGCCCTTTTAGATAAAAGATCATCATCTATTTGTTTACTTAGTTATAAAACTTACTTACTCCAAGATTATAAAGAATTAAATTTACCTTTCATTGCTCTCTTTAACATTGTTGAATCGGTAAAAGCTCACTACTGAAAAGGAGTTATCCAAAATTTTTGGCAAGATTATAATAACAAATTATTAACATTGTCATTTTATTTCTTATCTTCTGTGGAGTCGTTTTACTAACATAGAACAGTTCCTAAGCTCTCTCTCTGAGAGAGAGAGAGAGAGAGAGAGAGAGAGAGAGAGAGAGAGAGAGAGAGAGAGAGTGTGTGTGTGTATGTATGTGTGTGTGTGTGTATGTATATATATATATATATATATATATATATATATATATATATATATATATATATATATATATATATATACACACACACACACACACACACACACACTTGGGTTATAACTCTCCGAACTGTCATTCCGTCGCATTACACGAATCAAGTAACACATGTACGCGGACGGCTGAGATCCGGTGCACTGCAAGTTTTCCCAGCTACGGACAGACATAGACAACGCAAAAGTGACTAACAAGCTAGCGCTCCTCTCCTGGATTCTCACAACTACATGGTCACTCAGCCAGCTCACCCTCCGTCGCTTCCTCGCACATTTTTGTAAATCCGCTACATGCTGGCCGAACTAGCCTGTCACTAGAGCCGTATTCTCAGTTGTTACGGTTTATATTTTTATGTATACTTTTGATATTTTTTTTGCTCTACATATTCTATGTGTTTTTTTGAAAACATAGAATAGTGACAGTTAATTTCAGAAAAATAATTAAAATATGTGTACCTACATTTGGGTAACTTTGGGAATGAACAACAGTTTTGACATCTCGTGAATGACTGTTGATTTTGAATGCTAGATGAATTTTGTGTAACCATAGTTTATGGGTACTTTATTCATAATGGCAGCTTTGAATAAAGTGTCTGCTATTAATTAATAATTTTAAAACACTGCTCTAATTCTTTTAAGCTGTTTGTGATATTTTAATTAAGTAAAATCACAAAATTAAAAAATTATGTGTATATAGTCTATTCCCCACTGGAACAGACTTATGAAAATCCACCTTTGAAAAAAAACACCATAGCTATTAGCTGCATGCATAGCTAGTAAAAAAAAGTGGTGGGTGCGGTTACTGTTCCCGCTCCTGATACTTTTTTTTAACTAGGTATGGCTGCAGCTCTTGGCTAGGTTTTTTTTTCTCGAAGGTTGAGTTTCATAATTCTGTTTCAGTCATGAATATACTCAAGGTTAGCAATAACATGAACAAAACAGCATTTAGACATTAAAAACGTTTACAACTCATTAATTTTATTGCTCTTGTAATTGTTTCCCGGTGTATCACACTGAAATTTCTGAGAAAAATAGTAACAAATATTTTAATAGTACTTGATAAAGAACAGACAGACTGGTTTTATTATTGTTATCCACTGGTAAAATACACTACAAATAATAAGTACATATTAATTATTTCCTTATCTGAACACTTTATTTGGCAAGATACTGTTTGCTCTCAAAACATTCTTCAGAGAGATTCATACACAAATGTTTGTGGGTTGATTTGGAATGTATACAAAACTGATAATTTAGTTAATTTGCAGGGGTGATACAAAATTGAATGGAATTCGTCAACCAATGTATCAGAATCATATGAAGAGGAAAATTTAGTTATTTTGTCACATGATGACTATAAAATGAATTTATTTGCATTGGCACAGTTTTTAATTATGCAAAATTAATTATTAGAAGAATTTATTATGTTATAATATATTGTCATTTTAATTTACTGTCATTACTAACCAAATTATATAATTTTCCAGATTTTAAAACATGTACTGTATTTATGGGAGCCAACAAATAACGTTTGTTCTGGAAGATATAAAATATTAGCTATTCAAAAAATACAGAATTACAGCTTCCAAAAACAAGTGAGAACAGTTTTGACATCTGCGAGTAGGGCGAACCGGTAATGCCCTGCGTAAAATCACATACTCACATTGACAAGTATCTCGGAGCCCATTCTAACAAGGTTCTGTTGTCTTTCTAGCCTATCATAAAACCCTACCGAACACATAGATATGATGTAATAAGATGTTCCATGTGTCAAAGTGCTTTCCAGTGCTATACATTATCCGTGCTTCCTTTACTTTAAAATTTTTGGGAGTGTAAGAGAGCAGCATTATAAGGATGGCATGGGAGGGTGTGAAGGCCGCTGGCCATGTGCGACCTTGAGATCAGCTAACAGCAGGGCTGTGTTGCCGGCAGCCTTCCAGGTTGCTGCATCTCACCCCCAGCCACGCAGCCCCGGTCAAGCTCCTCTTGGCTCTGCCCTGCTCTCCCAGCCCTGGGCGTGACACATGCCACAGAACTTTCCACATGACTGGTGTAGATCGAGACTTGTCCATGCCACAATGTAATTCAACATTTCCCAACTAATGGTATAAAAAATGACTAATAATTATAAGTAATTTTTTCCCCCAATCTTTTTTGAAAATTTCCCAAAACCTCAAAAGACCAATAAAAAAAATTCAATACTGAAGCCACACCCACCTTGTCAAATGCTGTAGATAACTTCAACAATCAGTCCTCACAGTGGTTATTTCATCCATATATTAAGTTTATCAATTAAAAGCAATATTGACGTTTTCTGCGGCAGTGACATTTGCAAGACAAATTTCTGTAGTAGATCTAGAATAATTTTTTTACGAAACTAAATTTAATTTTAGTAATAGAATTGACCAATAATTTAATTTATTTCATTAATAGTTTCACTTGAATTTGCAAATTAAAAATAAATGGGTTTTTACAAACTACTTTTTCCAAACATTTTAGAAAAATTTTGTGAAATGAGGCTTTTGTATAATATTTAATGCTTGCAAAACTTTTTCGTAACTATCACTATTTAAAAATATAAAATAAAAATTTCCTAAGGGAGAAAGCCTCAATACACAACTTTATAGGTGGCCATTGTTGATTATCTTTGTGCACACCCTTATGATGAAAGCTCTGCACGCCTATGCCTAGAAAACTGATACACGTTCCTTGCAATAATATACTACTTTCGTATTACGGACTTAGGGCACCGATTCATTAATAATTAAAAGGAAAATTCAGGGAGTCTACTATACTAAAAAAAAGTTTCACAGTCGTCACTTACAAAATAAACTGTCACTTAACTACTAGTCTTACTTACTTAACTAAGTCTACTAGTATGCTACGACCTCTACAACTTGCTAGCAAGCTCATTTCATGGACTATTTCCACTTATCCAGATAAGACTTTCTTAATTATGTATTACCGTTTTTCAATAGTGATGATTATCATGGTAAACCAAGAGTTGAATTAAAACATGATTTAAAAGTCACTGACATTTTCAGTTATAGATTTTTGTTATATGGACATCCTTCTCTTTGCTTGTACCTCCTTCTGCAGTTCGTCTGAGTACACCCATTACATCCATTTTGGCTTCTATGCTGGTATCTATTATTAATATTGAATTTTTTTAATGGGTGACTTAGCATTATTTGTATTTAATATGTTTTAAAAAAGTTGTACAATAATAGTGGTACTACAAAAATTAATTTTTAAAATTAACGTTTAATACTATAAGCCCAAAATGGCTATATAAATAAGTGAAATACTGGGCACAGTCAGTTGATAACCTGTTACCGACTTGGAGAATAGTCGCATTAAATGAGGATCAGCAACTATATGAGTAATGAAAATCATATTTCTGGGGAAGTCCCAAATAAATCAGTGAAATTTAGTTGCTATAATAATCAATAATCTGATTATATTTTCCATCAGAACCATACTAGCTGGTTTTGGGCACCATTATAATTATTCCAGGTTTAGATAAAGTCAGTGTGCTGCATGGACAGGAAGTAGAGTATCGGTAAAAAAAAAACAATTTTTCGGACAGTAAATTAAATTTTAGGTTTCACCATTCCAAACAGGGTACAGTGGAAAAGAGAAAGTAATAAATTCTTTCATTACTGAAATCACATTTAGGCGACTGCGAAAATACGTAATGATTCCTCATATTGGTGCAACAAGTACAAGAGAACTCATAGCGAGCTTCATTGAAAACTCTCCCTACACTAAGGAAATTGTATCAACTTTTTTATAAACAAACTACTTTTAACTTTCGTGGTATTTTCGGTATTTTCTATCATGCCTGAAAGGCATGTTGTTGGCCTGGATCCACTCTTTTTATTCAAGTACATGTTTTCTATACGCTTAACCAAAAACTTATCAAAATCATAACAAAAACTTTGCATAAGATGCTACCATTCCAAATAAGCACAGAAAACTCTTTGCAAATTTAAAAAGGGGAAGTCAACGACTTTGTTTAATCAGGATATGTTTTCAAAGTAAAATCACTATCTTACATCTGGAAAAAAAGACGTATTTATTGATGTTTAAAACTAATCATACAAAAGTAGATGAAGACGAAGACGATCATGAAGAGCTCGGAGTTGGTGGACTGGAGGTATAAAACGTACCGACACATTGACAGATCAAACAAATATTGTTTTTTTCATTCAATCACAAATTCTAATGGCCTCCTCTCGGTGCTTGGGATACATTATATAGTTTAAACTCCTTTACCGATCACTTCACCTCCATTGGCATGTAAGACAGATGATAAGTGCCGTCCAGTTTCGGCATTAGCTTACTTGCGAAAATCATCTAATTGTCTTCATCCCAGTACCAGCGCGTACTAAATTTTACCAACTTGAAAATCAAAAATTGATTACATTGTCACTCAATTGTACTGGTTCAATTTAGAAGATTTGAAGAGAATACACTTCACCAGCTGGTCCCCGTAAGTAAAATTGGTGGTGTTTACTGAACTCCGAATTGCAGCAAAAATTTTACAATATGTTACATAATGAATTCTATTTACCACAGAACCGCAATTGTAACACCAAATGAGGTAACACAGAAACAGCTATCCTTCTTCATAAAATGACTGAACCTGACGGTGTCTTTTGTGGTTCTTAGTCTAGTGCTTACCAAATGTTCAAATATTCCTGCCTACTGACAAACAAAGGTGGTCGAGTTTAATTAGGCAACGGTGTGTAAACTGTCATATATGAATTCATATGCATGTAGGTTCTATAACAATGTAACTGATAGTGTAATATATACACACACACACACACAGCTCTGTGTGAACATGTGCATACATGTGCGTGCATGCGTGTGTGTGCATACGTGTGTGTGTGTGTGAGAGAGAGAATGAGAAAATGTGACTTTTCATGTAATGTTTTCTTAGAATAACTTCTGAATGCGGTATGCTAGCAAAGAGTAATTACTGTATTTTATATAATTTATTGTACAAACGATGGATTGTTTATTAGAGCAAACTACATTTTTGCTGAAGGAAATTTATTTAACTTATCATTTATTAAAACCATTTAGGTTTCTGGGTTATTTGTTCACCAATTCTGACATTTGTGTAGATTACGTACATTTTTGATGCTTTTTCCATTAGACCTACGATGCTTCCTGTAGAATTCTGATGCAGAAATTAAAACACGAAAAATGATAGTCTCAAGTGTTCCGTTAACTCATGGAAAGAAAGAAAGAGAGAGGAGAATAATAATAATTACAGTGATATATACTATATACAGATATCTCAAGCCTAGCTTACATGCCACCAGATCATCAAATTTTTTAGCCTATGGCTACAATGGCCGATTCGAAAGAGAAAGTGTGTATCTGATGCCAGAAAAGAAGACTGTTCCAGACAGATAATAACAATGTTTACCATAATGGCCAGTAAGCAAAAATCTCTATTACGTTTTGGTTGTTATTTGAGGATAAGTGAATTTGCGTCTGTATATAAAAGATGTACAGCACTTTTCCTTTGAATAGCAATAAGCAATTAGTAGTCTCGTAATGTGTGTGTGTGTGATGTGTTTCGAATGCACCACTTTTTTCTTTCGGAGTATCTCTCTTATTTGGTAAGTGGTACACAAATAGCGTAAATGTGTAACGTACTCAGTGCCAACTGAAACAATACGTTGTGTTAGAAGTGAAATGGCTTTTATTCAAGTGATTTCTAACACAACGTACTTGTTTCAGTTGGCACCGAGTTTATTGTACATAGGCCTACACATTTACGCTATATGCGTTCTTAATACGCATTCTAAAAGAAATTTATGCGAACCTTTTTTTGTGTGTTATAAAACCTAACATTAAGCTTAAAAAATCATATTGAGGTGTCTTTAGAATGCTTTCCATAGCTGATTCATAATGAATCTGTTTTAAGTAACATTCATGTGTATGGGTGTGTTTATGAGAAAAATGCTTATTGGGAAACTATTTTCTATGAAATTTAATACACATGTACGTTCATGTTGTCTGTACGTGTTTGGGTATTTCTGCTACCTATTAATAGCTGGTCTGAATTTTTCCAACTAAATTTTTTATGAAACGTAAGTTATTTTTTTATGTTCTCATGAGTTTCATATTTTTCAGTTATGAATTTTTTCATTTGTCAACTACCATATTTTTCAATAATTATGTCTTTGTATTCCAATAAATAACAATGTTATAATTTCTAACATTAAGTTGTTAGTTATTTGTAAATAATTAGTTAACAGCATAAATAAAATAGTCATTTAGACGATGTAGCTATCAAAACGTATGCTTTAAGAATTATTATGTTACAGCTATGCTACTAACAAGTTCAGTCTCGTCAACCGTTGAGCAATTTTCAATACTCATGTCTGCAGAAAATCAAACCCACGGCAACTGATTAAGATAGTGAACTTTGTTGTTAGGCTTGTAATTTAGGAACAGATAAAAGATTCGAGCCTTTATATTATTTCATATAGGTCTTATGTAGAAAATATAAATCAAGTATGATGTACTATTTAAACTCGATGCCAGATAATGCACATTGACCATAATATCTTCTAAACTATCAGCCCTTTACGTGAAAATAAGGTCGCTCTTAACAATTCTGCAACCTTCAAGTAAAATATCTTTCCTTTCTCTACAATTTGTACACTTATATTCCCCAAATATCTCTTCAGACAAAACACTTTATGCATCTTAATTTTTACGCTGCAACTTTTCCGGAATTTTGCGCATTAGTTTAGTACATATATTTTTCTTAAAATGTCTTACATCATTTCTACAAAGTAATCAGTGAGTGATGGCAAGGAAGAAACTGCGAGTCAATTCCCAAAATATAAAACAGTTTGATTGAGCGGTTTCAGAGAAAGGACGCGATAAGTTTAAAGGTTTTTCGTGCACCTTGAGCTACATTTTTCTCACACTGGCTATTCTTCCAGTAATAAGTGAGGGAATAAGCTCGTTTCCCTGGCTTCAGCCGGCAGGCACTACATGCAGCATAGCCTTTCCACATGTACACTCTATAGAACCTCCTCGGTACAATATAGTGTTTTATGTTTGTTTTGATGATAAACACAGTTTTGCACTACATGAAAGTGCATGGTGTAAAATCTGTAAATTCACATGTATATAATATTTATGGTATGACTTTATAATATCTGTAATTAAATAATGTACTGCAATTTTTTTTTACTTTCTCTATTTATAATTTCAGTATTTATAGCTTCTGTATTTATAGTTTCGAGCATAATTATTTACAAGCGGAGTTTTTTGTATTGTAGCGATGAATCGTAGTTCCATACTGTTCACTGATCTGAATATCTAATATCTTCTCATTTTCTCTCTGTAGTAAGCAAATAATATAGAATTACATGATTATTTGATTTTTTTTTTTGTATTTAGAGGCTATATACTATATACACATATTATTTTTAGAAGAAAATTTAAATAATTTTAGGTTGGCTGCTTTGAAAAAATTAATCTTTGTCATGATGAAATGGATATTTTCTTTACTTTAGCCACTACTAAGCTGCTGCCAAGAAGTCTGTTTAAAATTTGATATGACAGCATTACTAAGTGGTAATATCTAACTAGTTGTTGCGAAATGTTGAAAAATAATACTCTCAGGGAGACTCAGACTCATGCGAGATTAAATACGGGTTGGGGAGCACCCAAGCGGCATTGGCTAGTCATAACAGAGAAAACCATTTCACTGGCACATTGATGTGTATAAACAATATCAATAAAAACAAGGCTACAGTGAACTCAATTTTTTATTCAGTAGTGATAGTGTCTTCGCCATATATGTTTATCAATTGTTTATTTCAGTGATTTTATTACAAGTTTAGTGTTGCCAACGTGTTTGTACGTACGCATGGGTGAGACGGACACACAGAACCCACAACATCCCTGAGAACCCTGAGTCTCAATAGTGCGGTGATTGGGACGCACCGCTGGCGCCTAAATTACCAGTAAGTATTTGTTGTGTCATCGTTCGTCTCATGTCTCACCCGACGGCGTCAATTGGCCCCCAATGTGGGGTGTCAATTGACGCCGTCGGGTGAGACATGAGACGAACGATGACACAAATACTTACTGGTAATTTGGGTGCCAGCGGTGCTACCCAATCACCGCACTATTGAGAGTCAGGGTTCTTAGGGATGTTGTGGGTTCTGTGTGTCCGTCTCACCCATGCGTACTTACAAACACGTTGGCAATACTAAACGTTTAATAAAATTACTGAAATTAACAATTGATAAACATATGTGGCTAGGACACTGTCACTACTGAATAAAAAATTGAGTTCACTGTAGACTTGTTTTTATTGATATTGTTTATACACATCAACACGCCAATGAAATGGTTATCTCGGTTATGACTAGCGAATTCCGCTTGGGTGCACCCGAACCCGTATTTAATCTAGCGCTAGCCTAAATGGATGATCTCAAAGAGGTGTGTGAAAGCACAGCCTTCACAAGGGAAGAGGGCAGACAGCCGCTAGGGTGGACTGACAGTTTTTCCCTGAAGACAGGACATGGTGAATTACAAATGAATACCCTTAATACACATTAACACGAGTGATTACTCATCATCACTAACGCAAACATGTCGGGGCTCGCCCTCCAGCATGTGTTTAGTGTGGTGACGGCCTATACACAGAGCCGGCTAGGACAGAAGAAATTGCACCGTACACTAATTACACAATTACATAGACACTTGAAATAAGATGGGACACGAGATGAATATCCACAATAAACACACACATGTGCGAAAATAATCTTCTGTGGCGCAGATGCTGCTGGATGAAGTTCGTAGCAGACCACCTGGTGCAGGTGAAATTGCAATATTTCTGCATGGAAATGGCAAACTACATTCAGATAAAATATTATTCGTGTTTGGCAAATGGTTCTCTTTACAATTAGCGTTGTTACAGGCTTGTAACATGCCTGATGGCGGTAAAATCAAACATTACTGTGACTGCGTGGTCAAGTACAAAAAGCATCAATTTATGTGAAAAAAAATTAAACCCTGAATGGAAAAATTCATAGAACCACAGAATAAATGATTGCACATACAATGTTATATAAATATGCTCTTAAAATGCAATGATGGCATATACAAAGACTTGGCTTCAATCGGCCACATGGTTATACGTGATGTTACCATAAAATATTCAAACACGAAAATTACCCTTAAATACATACAGAAAAATAAAGCTCTTAAAATTTTGTTTAGCAATTATGCAGAAGTTACAATGAAATGCCATAAACATAGGCAGATGGCGTCTGATTCAAATGTGCAGGTCGCGTGACCTCTCCGACATCTTTCTACTCCTCCTCCTCAAAGTTAAAAATGCCACAAGGGCGTAAGAAATTAGTAAAGCGGGAGTATAATGCTGGGGAAAATATCTGGCACAAACGTACGCACGCAAAGATTAACTGGTAAACTACATGGACTATGGAAACCTACATCAGTGAACAAAAGTTGTAGTGTGCACGTGATGGTGTTTACCTTGCTAGTTCTCTTTGACAGATTGTGCAGATACAATGTCGCACGGACCTATCATGGCCGCCTATGGGGTTCACATAAGCGGAAGTGCTATGTATGCCGAGTGAAATATTTTAAAGTGAAAATAAAATGGCACAAATTAAATTAGACATTGTTTTACAGTTCTATAATTCTGTTACGAATTTCAATATTATTTTAATGTCTCTTTGTGGTGGCGTTCATGCCAGAATATTAAGTGTTCTTAATCTCGGTGCCACTGGTACTTTGAATATTCATAACCAAACAATTAAAATTAGTACAAGCACTTTAAAACATTTGAAGACATATTAAATACTGTAAAGACATATAACACATTTTATTCTGAAATTAAAATTTATAGGAAAGTTCAAAATTGTCGGCCTTTTTGCGCACGTGCGGTACACGTGACACGTGAGCACCGCCATGGGCTCTAGCGCCGCTGGCTGTTAGCCGGCGTCACACGTTTATAGTCCAATAAAATGTTTACAATCATGTGGGCTAATATACAGAGATGGAAGAATCACTTAATGTTACAAACCTCATTCATGCTTAAGGGGAATTATAAATGTAATATATTTGAATAAATAATTATAATTTCACATATTTTTGGCTAAACAAATTATTTACATCAAATGGGCTAACAGAGATAGAACTACAATGTTCATTAATCTCCTCGTACTTTATGATAGCAGTACATTGAAAATATCTCAAAAGTTCAAACTTTTTTTTACATATTATATAAATGAACAGAGAAAAAATCCAATTGAATATGAGAAGTTATAAATAGAAAAATTGGATAAACTTATTTACAATTTAAAATATTTAAATTGAAAAGAATTAAGTTCTAAGACTTCTAAGTGTGAAGTTTTTATGAACCACTCATTACAGGAAGAAGTCCAATCTGCGCATGTCACTTGCAGTCCCACCCAGCGGAGAAAACATTTGTGGCCCATCTTCTTATCTTTAGCGACACTCAACACCCCACTTGACCCTGAAAGGACAATGGCTAGCAGAAAGGGAAGCAATGTAAGTGACACCATCTGGTATCTGAGAAGTGTACAACTCAGCTTGCTTACGCAACAGAGCACTAAGACACTGGATTAATCAAGAGCATCGTGCAATTTATCATTGAGGGATATATAATATTCAATCTTTTTATTAAATTTGAATATTTCATTTTCGTTTGGGGGGATATATCCCGATAGCGCCATTGGCTTAGTCAATGGTTCTAGCCACTCGACCACCGTGTTCCCGACAATAATGCACATTTGTTTTGAAGCATGCGTCTTTCTATCATATATCCCATGCTTTCCCTGTTAATTTGTCACTAACAGTAGATAGGTTTGGACAGCGCTAGCGCACGTGACTGTGACTTGAGATGACAGATGATGCCTGCCTACGGCTGCCATCTTGTTTTCGACTGGTGACCACTTTGTTGTCACCAGACATATTGTCAGCCAATAACCTTGACTTTGGCAGCCATCTTGTCATTCAGTATGTCCGTCACCTTGCTTTCTCAAATTTTTCTGTAGGCTAACAAGGATGCCCTTCCACTAACACTCCTCCAGAATTTAACTCACCAAATGTGAGAATAATCCAATCTCAGAAGACAAACAAACAAAAACGAAAAACTAACTCAGGTATTTAAGTTAAGTACTGCAAGCTGAATAGGGATAGACTGCCCCCTTAAATCCTCACAGCAAGTGGATTAGACAAAAATATTAATTAACAATAAAAATTATCGTTTACAAATGGGAAGTTACCAAACAAAATTATCATGGATCAAGAGGGAGAGAGAGGGGGAGAGGAGGAGGGGGAGAGAGGGAGGGGGAGAGAGAGAGGGGGAGAGAGAGGGGGGGGGAGAGAGAGGGAGGGGGGAGAGAGAGGGAGGGGGGGAGAGAGGGGAGGGGGGGAGAGAGAGGAGGAGAGAGAGAGGGAGAGAGAGAGGGAGGGAGGGGAGAGGGGGGAGAGGAGAGAGGGAGAGGGGAGGAGAGGGGAGAGGGGAGAGGAGAGAGGGGAGAGGGAAGGAAGAGAAGAGAGGGGGAGAGAGAGAGAGAGAGAGACACACACACAGAGACCAAAACAATGTTAATAACAAAAATTGTTACCAACAAATTGTGTATAGGCGACATGATTTCTAGCAATGTTGACAACAAATTTGCTATAAACATTGTGAATAACACAGGTGTTGCTAAAAAAAGTAACCAAGGCAAGAACTTAAGTTAATAACAATGTTAGTAACATTTTAGGAACAATGTTGAAAATATAGCAATATTAATACCAACGAGAATAGCAAGGGGGGTGGGGAGTAGAAAAATTAAATTATGGCTTCTAAGAAGGAAGTAAGTATTGCTGTTCACCATCAAACATGTTTGCAATTTCTTTCCATGCATCACTTTTTTTGTCTGTCTTTATATTCTTTTAACTGATGGTTCCACGAACATTCCCTCGATCTAAACTCTTCCATAAATCTACACGTTTTTTCTCTGCACCAATCCATTACAATAGGCTACCAAAACGTGTATTTTCAAAAATATTACACTCGACTATAACAAAACAGAGTCGGTGAAAATACAATGTGATGTTCACCAGCTAATAACATTTGTTAAATTTCCAGTATTTTTACGACATTTGTTAATCACATTGTTATGAACACGTGTTATTAGCATTATCACCGGTGTAAATGAGTCTTTATGTCTGGGGCACAAAAATCCCTCCCCCCAAGAAGTAGGGGGAGGTGGGTAGGCAACCATAACTCACTCCCTACCCCATGGGGCGCTAGCGATCCCTCCTAGACCTGTCCCCCCCTTCCTCGTTTGGGAATAAAGTGTTAGATGCTGTAAACTTTTGTTCTTGATTAATAGACCGATACAACCACGACAATGTGCGTACACAGACAAAATTATTCACAACAACTTCTGCAGTATACAACAAAGGCCTGCAGAAACAGTCAGGCTCAGGCCATGTGAAGAAGGCAGGCATTCTTACCCCACCTCCTCCCTGACACAATAAACCAAATCCTGCTGTTGCATGCTTCACAAGAGAATCACTAAAAGACATTGCATGCTTCACAAGAGAATCCCTAAAAGACATTGCATGCTTCACAAGAGAATCACTAAAAGACAAAACAATTCGGAATTGCAGAAACACAAGCACTAACCTCCATGTTTCTTGCATGACTAATCTGGCTGCTTCCGGCAGAAATAGTTACTCCAACCCGTGAAATGGCAGCACCAGTGTCATGAGGACAGAAAGTTTAGAACTGCCCACAGTATCAAAACTGTTGCCAAATCTTGTACGTCACTATTTTCACTATATACACAATCTAAAAAGTGCTATTTTACCAGTTCCAAGTCCAAACATTCCGGCCGCTGGGCATTTAGCTGATCCTGACTGAGTACACAGTGTGGTGACCCGAGGAATACCATCATCACCAGGATAGAGTTCAATGATGGGCCCAAGTTGCCATTGCAGTGGAGGGAATAGGTCCTTCTTCACTAAGACCAGACGATCAGCAGAAAAGTGTGCTCCTGATGCATGCAGTTTAGACATCTGTTGCAGTGTGTGTGGAGGTAATCTCTGCTCCAGTGGCACCAGAAATACTGGTGAATTAGCTGTACCAACAACCAATGCTTGACTTGCATGGCTGTATCATGAAGATCTTGCTATGGAACAGCAACCCAGGGTTACAATGTGTAATGGCGTGGGCAAGCCTTGGTCATATCGCTTGCCTGTACAAGTCATCCAACGTGTAAGGAGAGTGAGGACACCTCAGCGAGGTCACGAGCCATAACAGCTAAATGTTGGCGAAATAAGCGCTGTATATATACTAACGGGGCATCGAATGCGGGTTTTGTCTAGCCACAGCCAGTCGCCAAGGCGCCAAGATGGAGAGACGACGACAGGGGCTTCGTCCGCTGTAGTGCCATGATGATCAGCTTTCAGCATCACTACTAAGGTGAAGATCTTCTGATAGCTCGACAGATCTTTAGAAAGACTTTATATAATTAGTTGCACGTGGCTTAAAGTATTATCTAACAATAATACTAAAGTATATGAGATATAATTAAATAGTAAAGTTTAAATTGCACTCCCCCTACATAACCAGAGTAATTAATATAAAGTATTGTATGGAGAACTGTATAACATAATGTATACGTGTATGTTTGCCTATTTTAAATACAAGATGCAGTAGATAATGTGTTATCTTCTTCTGAGCACGCTTCCCACTTATATTTTGTATGGCCCTCTTAAGGGACCATAACATTGGTGAAGGCACCTGCCTTTCCCAAACTCTCGTGAGCCAAGTAGAGTAATAAATAAATAAATAATGATTCGCATAGTACAAAATGAGTAGGTTATGAAAACTGCGTTACAGTTCAAAAGAAATACGGTAACTTAATGGGATATAGTAAAGCCGCTGTGTGCAACAGACATGTTAGGAAATGCAAATATAAAAGAAAAGTTATTTTGCTAATTTAAATAATATTATTGTCAGGGTAATAACATGAAATGAGATAGAGACTTTAATAAAATAAATTGTTGTGTAGAATGAAGTGATGAATGTGTAAACAGAAATAATAGTAATATATAAAGAGCATTAGAGATATGCATCACATTTTACATTATATGATTGCTAATTTAAATACTTGTAGTATTTAAGCAGCCATATGGTAAGTTCACTAGTGGTCAAATGAAAGCGTGCAACGTGCGGCTGAGTGTAACGTGGCTGTTACGTGTGCATTCTGTAAGTCAGCAGTGACCTTGCAAGCAGGCAGTTCTGCGTATGATGAGAACTCATGGGCCTTAGCCACACGTCACTGCAAACTTAGCTCATTAACTCCCATATTTCCCTTGCAGTCATGATACATTTTCGCAATCAATTTTTACTGTACGCAACCAGGTCTAGATGGAACTGATCCGGAACATGGCCAATCCCGTAATTTGATTCCATGTTTGAGACGTGAATCTACGGCCCTCAGGGGTTGCACAGATTATCGACTTGGAAGCGTAAGTATAGTGTATTGTGTGGAACGCAAAAAGTGCACGAGAGACGCCCACTCCACCTGCACTGCCTATATGCAGGCCAACTCACGTACAACCAGTAGAACAAAGTCTCTTAACTAGGAGGTCACAAAATGCATCGTTTTGAGCACGAGCGGGAAACTTTTAGGGCTCTTGTCTGGATGCTGACCTGAATGTTAGGGGCCTAATCAATGCACTACTGACCCGTTGAGGGGATTCCAGGCAGTATGAGCGCTTTGGGATGAGTCGGACTTTAACTGTGGGTCCTAGATATGATACAGTATTATAGCTAAGGACTTTTTACTGTGACTTTTATGTGACACGGTAATTGTGCAGTGTGCCAAGATGGCACTGCAATTAGATTCAATGCATTATGTGCAAAGGATAACTATGAAATGTTTATAAGACATCTGCAAAACCCTCAGAATATTTGAATATTTTACTATGTGTTTCGTAAAGGAAACAAGAATCATTATTACCTTAAGGAAAATTTCAGCTCAATAGAGAAAATAATAAATTGTTTAGATAATGTAATAAATAAATATAACTGAATGCATAAGAAATGTCAAATAATTAAAAGGTAGTTTTATTGTAAGTAATTAAATTAATCCATTGTCGCACACACAGAGAGAGAAGCAATAAAATATAAAGGATAAATTTCATACCAAATCCCCCAACTCAAATTAAGTACCCCAATTAACCACACAATAAGTAGTTTGCAACTGAAAATAAAACATTATAGCCATGTCTAAAAATGTTAATTAATGATCATGATTATTAAAAAAGTAATACAAAAAAATAAGAAAATTGATAAGCAAAGTATTTAAATAGTAAAAAATAAAAGTTATATCATGTATAGTTGATTCACGTTAACTTCTGCCTTTTCTGAAGCCCTACTAAATTTCTACTTTTGGTTACTGATTACGTATCGTTCTGCTGTTTACAGCTGTTCAAATAATTATGTCATTATTGCAGAAACCATTTCCTACGAATACCACAATTAAGGCCTATAACAATATTTAGGTTAGCTTTATAACAATTTGTTACATACCATATAGCACGTTACACATAATACACATTCATATTTTGCCATGACGGTGTTTGTTACAACTGTGGCGAAAACAACAGTAGTATTTAACCTGTTGTTATTAATATGTATTTGGAATAAAAATTAAAACAAAGGGACAATCAGTTCAACGAAACGACACAGTAAATTCAAGCATGCAACTCGTGTCGCTTATTTATTGTACATTTATAAACGTAAAAGATAGTGGTGAACATGCAAACACATAGGCCTACCATAACATTTATTCTGCTAATATTTACATGCATTGGTACTTACAGGTTTATAGGTTTATTTTACTATTTATTTAATTTTCTCTGGGTGGACTTAGTATTTCGTTGGGATTGTTGCAGACATTCAAATCAAAGAAACTTAAACTCGTAACACAACTGTTTTTCAAACACCTAGCACAAAGGTACAACGTTGTGATAAACAGACGTGAATATAAATAATTAACTTCATCATAACATCATTTCATGGTTAAAACGTATAAATTTCGCACACATTTGAAATCAACACACACACGTGGCCTGCGTAACAATTTCAATGCAGCCACCACACCCTTTCATACACAATGATCACAACACGTTTCAATCTGCCGTGGAAACACACATTTATCACAACATTGTAACTTGCCTAGGATGTTTAAAAAACACGAGTACAAACTTGACGCTTTGTTACGAAACAAGGAATATCATTGACACGTCGCTACATCACTGTCAGTCGTAAGGCCATATAAAAACTGGGTATCATCGCTCGCCCGCCATATTGGTACAAGCCAAGCGCGTGGAAGATAATCAAGTTCTAGATTCTCCCTTCCACACAACTTCTGCTAACCTGCTGGATTTGTAAGTACTGCGCCATTGCATTTAAATAACATAGGTATTTAAACAACAAAATCTCATTTCAGTTGTAAATTACAAATTCAAAAATCATTATTTTGCTGTAATAAGTATGAAATATGGTACAATTTTAAACATGTATAATTATTCTATTTCTAGCAATGGGAAATTGCCCGAGTGACAGAGAGGGAGAGGAGGGAGAGAGGGAGAGGAGGGAGGGAGGGAGGGAGGGAGAGGAGGGAGGGAGGGAGAGAGCGATAAGCTCCGCCCAGCCAACAGTTTTGTCGGTCGAAAAAACAAACACCACCATAATTTAATTTACAAAGAGCATACCAAAAAACTATGTTGAAACAATATTTGAACTGAGAACTTCTCCTACTAGCCATTGCCAATACACCGCTGCTCTCGCTGTTTTTAATTTGTATATAATACGAAATAAACATTACATTTTTATAACTATTATTAATTATTTTCCAGGCTCAACCTTTGCCTCATCTTACGTAACACATTTAATTAAGGGTTCAGCTAGATAATAAATTTTGTATAAGTCAGCCAGAACTTTCCCACTTTCCATTAAACGTAATAAATATTACTTAGAAATTGAATTTGTCGTTTACCATAATTGTAACTTTAGATCCCAGTTCAATTAACGTATTAGTGTTGTGTGAAAACTATCTGCACAATAGAAAGATCCTGCTGAGGACTAGGCGTGAGGTGTGCCAAACTACACAGGAGACAGAATGTGCAGAACACTTTACGTCCGGAAAGACACGCCACTGATCCTGCGCTTATGGTGCTTCCTCGTCTACCCTCGGGGGCATCCTATTACCGGACTGCCTATTTACACATCAGGGCATTGGGTGTGACTGCATAAGACACAACCTTAGGACTGCACGTCAGCAGAAAGGTCAGAAGGCTGTACCAAATGCACCCCAAGAGAGGTGGTATTAAGAGCTGTGCCAGACGCCGAGAGCGATGTGCCTTACAGAGGCAAATAAATCCAGAGACAGAAACGAGTGAGGTCACACACCAAATTCCACAAAAGGAATACATCCCACAATCTATCTCGCCATTTATCCCTCTTGATCAAAACTTCCCCTTAGTCCAAGAGGTGTTTGTTGGTCAGACAAGGAACCGGAGCCAAGTCCACCTCTGCCAGTAACCCTACCACCTGTTGCCTCTAAGGTAGTTCCAAAGGCTGATCCGCCCAACTAGTGTTTGATAAAGTTTACTTTAGGAAAGACGACCCAGGTTACACTCCCATTGAAGGTTGTTCACAAGTCCCGTGCCGTCTTGACCCTGTCAAACTTACATTCCTGCATGCCAAGCCACAAAACCAATGCAGATAATCATGATCTCATTTGCCAGATTGCTAGCCCCCACAACCATCATTTAAACACTCATACATCACCCTCATACTCCCCAGGGCCGCTGACATCCCGAATCTTGGGAGGCCTTATAGTGAGTTAGGTCAAACTTCCAGGATGGGAAACAATCTCGATTCGCCTCACTCTGGGGTTTGATTCCCCTCTCGTCCGACGGAGTCCTCCCATTAAGCGGGGGCCGCTTACAGTACCTACCACGACCCACCGGGCAAGTAAAACTTCTAACACGCAGCGGTAGGATTGCTTGCGGAACTCGAGAGGGTAGACACCGCCAGCCGTAGAGTACCGCATTACCAAGTGATATTCTCTAAAGTACCTAACAATGTGTCATAGTGTGTAAATATTAGTGTAGGGACATTATGTTATGTGTCATTTGCTAGAAGTGAAAGGATGGGACATAAAAGCATACTGTATTAGGCATGGGTAAATGAGAGTTTAAGTTGTAGTAGACATAGGAACCATGAAGTAAGTAACATTGTTGACGTTGACTAGTTTTTCTAATTACCGCACATCGTACAGGGCTACATCCGCAAGTTAAAAACAGTTATCACCCGAGCTGCTGGCGCATAGACTAGGCACTACACTAAAAGCCAAGCCTCATATAATCCAAGGTGCCTTGATCCAGATCACCTGCAGTGGAAGATTTTTCTTTCCACACAAAGATCGGTCTATGTCACATCACAGGGTGGGCGATTGACGGGTGATGCATTTCTGCACATCTGTGATGCACACACTACTTACAAACTGCACCCCATCTTTTAGCCCCAGCGTTCATACCGGGGAAAGTCATTACTCCATAACAGTACAATGGAACATGTGCCTACATGGTACATTGGCACATGACAAGAGAAACTACAGACACGTGGCCTGAAATTGTACTGTTCGTATCAGAAAATTCCAAGGAGATGTCACGCTGTTGCCCAACCCTGTTGGCTGAGATACCAACACCTTCCAGGAAGGCCCAGAGAGTTCATTAGCTCGCCACTGGAGGGCAGCACCCAGTCTACTCCAGCAATTCCAGCCTCTCACCAAAGAGATAAGGAATGTCAATGCCTCCAGCCAGTGAGGCAAGAATAACCAAACCCTCACCCCTCTGAAGGTCAAAAGAACATGCAAATTTTGTATAAAAGGGCCAGCACAACCCTGGCTCAGGACAGTCCCTGCACCTTCCAGCTTGCAAAGACCGGAGAAAGCTCATAAGGGTGCATTGACCACTACACCACTTCATGTGCGCATCTGAAAGTCATCACAAACAGGTCAACACTCATCAACCACCCCACAGGTCCTGCTGTTGTCGGACACCAACATCCAGAGGCTCCCAATGATATCATCCCGCTTCTTAGTAAAAATCCAGCAAACTCCCTTGGTAGCAGGTTGTACCGACGTCCCTTCTGGACCTCTCGCAACCCACCGGACAGTGCGGTTACTTCAATTACTCTTCCGGTGATTGCAGTATCAGGCTCCTTAAGACCCATGATAGAATAGGCGCTGTCAGATGTGCTAGCTATTCTTTTAATTCTATTTTAATCTTACCAGACTTTACACATAGCTCTCGCCCAGGTCTCGCCTGGCTTAATTATAGGTAGCTTTCGTAAGCTCATTTAGGAGTTAGCATGTCATGTTTTTCCCAAAACGTATAATAAAATACATATGTACTTGCTTAAGTATTTCCTTGAGAGTGTCTTTTAACGTTATTGTAAACCCCTTTTCTCTTGCATTATTATAAGTTGATTTACTTCAATTTTTTTAACTATTTTCATTTGGCTTCTGAAATATAAGGTATTTTAATCGCTTTGAGGAAACGCTATAACCACATGAAACCAACAAGGTAGTCACACACAAATAATAGGCAAACCGAGATCTGCCAGCGATAGACCTTCGGCTGTACCAGAATGCACTTGGTACTCTTACTTTAAAGAGAATTCACCGGACCAGGTGTTCAGTTCTTCTCCCAGCTTGCAAAGGCAGGAGGGGGACTATAAGCACTCAGGACTGATCAATCTCTTGTGGGTAACTTACCCAGGACTCAGTAATTTGTACTAACCTCAGATCGATCCTAGCTTGCAAAGACCAGATGTTGGGAACACAGGCTGTTACTACTGTGTTCTGGAAGTACACGCTAAAGCCTTTCAAATACCAGCTTCTCCTCAACAGCTTGGATCAGAATCTTAAATGCTTTACGCACAGCTGGGTAGTATTAGTAAAAGATGTAGAAGGACCCTGTGGGCCGCTGTAAGAGTATTATTTAAATTAACATAAGTTGAAACCAACATAGGTGATAATAAATCCCACCCTGCTCACCCAACGGAACATTTATTTGGACCGCTAATAAAAATCACTATTAAAGAACACCCAGCCATCAAGGCAATCCGACAGGATGGAGAGGCCCTATTGGGTCTTGACTAGCCCTGGCACAGGGTATCACTACCAGAGCCACACACCCAATTATTTCTACCAGACACAAATACCACCTATTTGTGCCTCGCAGAGTCCATACCAGCATCACTGCTCACTTGCAGAGTGAGCACGGTAGCAGGGAAGAGCATTCTTCACATTGAAACCAAGGTACCAAAACAACATAGGGTTATTACAGTAACTCCAGATTTTGTGCCCTCCCGTTAGCCTACCCGGCTGACTGTTTGTAGTGGCCGGGCACCTCAGAAGCCTAAGGGTCAAGATATGCCAAACTGAGACTTCCCTTAAGAAACGCCAGTGGTCAAGTTTACTTTAGGGTTTCAACCCCCTCATCTTTGGTCTCAAACTAGGGTAAAGAAAACAAAACTATGAAACTCTCCAATGTGGAGACCTCTTGACTCAGCCAAGCATTTTACCTTTGCACCTTGGATGCTTAACCACTCCCGAACACCCTATAGTGAGTAACAATAGATGGTGAGAGAGAACAGCTTCAGTATATAGATGAAATTGTAAATAATCTTTAGATGAAGAATTTGTAAATATGCTCATAATTCCAGGGTAACATGCATTAGCTTCAAGATTTTGAGTGCTCTACGTTTTTATTTATTTTCTGTAGGTGGTTTCCGTACAATTGTTATGATAGTTAAAGATATATTTTTATATTTTAATACTCGTAATTGATTATAAATCAGGGACTTTAATTTAGAACTATCATATGTTCACGGAAGGCTTACGATGGGTAATTCAAGTACAAACATCACATGTAAATTTATTTGCTGTGCGACAAACTTATTATTCTACTTCAGAGCCATGGCAAATTACATTTATCTAGATATCCCCAAATCCTTTACACGTGGTACATTTATTCACACAAGGGTCAAACTTTTCATGCCTGCTTGTGATTGTACTTTACAGGACAATCAGCAGTAAAAAAAATGTATATAATGTAACCATGACCTCAACTATGTTTTGTGAGCTGGCATACTAAATAAAATAGAAGGCTTTTCACACAACAGCAGTCAAAACACAAATTAGTTTCACACAATGTGACTTAATTCCCCCAGCTTTTCCCTCCTGTCCTTCCCAAGAGAACAATAACCACAAGACAGATGTACTCACCACCTGCCACTCCAAGCATAGCCAAGGGGAAGCAAAGAGGAGGCACACCCAAAGGAAACATAGCGACAGAGCAGCCTGACGCACTCTAACTACAGCCAGATGTTGCAGCCCAGCCGACCCTGATTAGAGAGGCACGGATACCTCCACAGCTCCAGTGCTGAGAGATGATGTGCTAGAGGCCAAACCACATATGCCCCGAGTGCCCAGCTCCAAACTGCTCGGGCTGGAAATTTATTTTACCGCTCCGATGGTTCTACGTCAAATTGGAAGGGGGGCATTTGACACGTGATGCATTCCCGCATCAAGGAGGCGCACTCTACGACTTCACCCCATCTTTGAGTGCAATGTTCATAGCGGGGCAATTTAATTAACCACAACAGTACTGAAGAGACAGGACACGTACCTATAGGGTACCACATGGCGCAATGTCAGAAGAGACCACACGTGATCCTAACCTGTACTGTTCACTCAGACTCCCCAAGAAGCCATCATGCCAACATCCCCCGCTGAAGATTGTACTGCCTGATAGAGCCAGTGCTCCCTCCAACAAAGGTCACGCTAGCAAAAGTCACTAATACTTTTTTCCCCTTAATACCGGAGACAACAAGCATACAAAAGACACATTTCTGTAAAAATAATACACAAAACTCTTAATGTAATTGTAAAATGGACTGTAAACCAAAAAATATCAATGCTAAATACATAATAGGCCAAAATATATTTCATCACTTACCAATACTTCATCCATTTCAACAAATTGGTCAATGATGACATTTCACTAAATGGTATAAGATGTTTTACATTACTGCAGAAACGAGATGTGAAAAATGTTGATTGAGAAAATAATTCCCTTTTATTGCACTTTTATGCTTTGTCCTTTCTGGAGAACTCTACAGCAGCACTGACACTCATCAACATGCTAGATAAATGTTTACACGAATACGCAAAACGATTTTTAACTAACCAATAAATAAACCTAATTCCTGTAATTCTTAAAACTGAAAAATAAGGAAGTCAGAAAAAACAAATTAACAACAATAATATTTAGGCTACATCTGTATATAGTTGTTCAACTTGTTACACAAATAACCCTGCCCCTTCTAACTTGCTGCAAATGCTGCGATAATAACTTCTTTTGTTATTTAAATGTTTGTAACACCACGAGACGCAGTAATGTGCTCACCAATTATTCATTGTGCAATGAGTGTGCATTCTTTCATATTTTCCACACTTAGATTTTCCTGTTCAAGGAAAAACCTCTCTCATCTGTTGCTTGACGATGGAAGAGAATGAGCAACATTTTCAATAATGACCAGAGTTTTTCAAAGTTAGAATTAGAAATTACACATGCATAACCCAGTATGATATTCTATCTTTTATTGTCATACGCTGCTTGGCATATCACAGTAGGAACGTAAATAAAAGTTTGACAGTGCTGAATACAGTAGAGGATAAGATATTGCCAGCAGCACTGAGACATATACTTAACACAGCAAATGCAAGTTGCATTTAGGAAGCAGCTCAACACTCACACTTACCTGGCAGCTGCTGATGACAGCACTTGTGTTGCTGTGGCTCCTCTTGAGCTTTATCTTCCTAGGAGCCTCTACTTGTTCACTGGAGCTCGTAGGCTGCACTGTCACTTTTTCCTTGATGATGACCTGGTCCAGACAGTCCCCATTAGTGTGTGACAAGTACACCATTTCGAGGCGCTTGCTCTCACTGCCTGATGAACTGCCACTCAGCTTGATTTTTTTCTGCTCCACACCGACACTACTAGGGGGTGGCTTCAGTCGGTCCACGGTGCCAGCCGCCACATGACTTGGTGAAGACCCTTCTGGGAAGCCAATCTTCACTGTACTGCTGCAATCAACAGAGAAAACTCACCAATCATCATGTTGTCTTCACAAGCCAAGGCTGTTACTACAACAAGGATTCTAGAATGAGTTTAATTATTCCACTCACAAATGGATACTTACCTGGCTATACACATGCAAACACACACACAGTAGTAGTATGTATATGGCAGATAGTGAGGGAGGTTATAAGATATGGATGTGTGTCTATATCATACTATGGAAGGCACCATATATTTAATATAATATGACAATTACTTGACTCAAATTTACTATGCAGTCTAAAATGTGGTTGAACAGAGAGAAAGAGTGAGAGAGAGACAGAGAAAGAGAGTGAGTGAGTGTGTGTGTGATTTTTGTGTGTGTGCTTATAATGAAAAAAAAAAAAAAAAATAGTTCTGTAGATAAACAAATACAACTCTTGAGCAAATGGTACTCTTCGCACAAAAGACATCCATGCCATAAGATACAAAACTCTCAAAAGAGAAAAATAATGTCTTGCTAAAGAACAAGCTTTCTAATTTTTCCAAGGCATGAATAATCTCAAGATTATACTGCATCTTAATGGGAAAACAACTAGATTCTAAAGGAAGGCACAGCAGAAATTTTATTATGTGGAAAGTTTCATAAACCAACACCGCCACAGTACTTGTGCAAAGAGCCGACCATGTGGTCATGAGATTCAAGAAATAATTTGCAAAATTAATTAGTGGATCATGGATTTATTAATACACATACACTTCAACTATGAGTGACCTTTTATTTAAGTGCCATAAATAATTAATGTTAATGAAGTGTTTTGACTCTGACAGTGGGGCACAGAGCCCAAACCAAGGCAAATAAAATTTCCTTGTACACTTATACATAAACTAATTAATAATTAAAAATAATTAAAATAATGAGCACATGCCTCATAGTGCCTCATAGTGTATGTGTTTCTCTTACAGGTTACTTTTACCACAACGAAAACGAGAGTTCTGGAGGACCCGAGAAGGCGAAAGATCTTTCTCACGATTCAATGCCAAGATACTTCCCGACCGCCATCTTGGAAACAACTGGCTGTTGCAACCTGAAGCAATGTTGCCAATGAAGGCAACACTACTCACTGTCTTCTAAGGCGAGAAATCAGTTCATTCCATTACAAGTTTGTTTTCAGTTCACAATAAAGTACTAGTTACAAATATACACATCAACATCCTCCCCCACCAAAACAAAGTTTTCCTTATTGGGAGGGAAGAGGCCACAACTTCAGAGTTGAATGCTGGAGAATGTCTTGCCCTGTCTTGACAGAGGTCACTCTGAAAACACCAACTGGTTCTGGGTTTACTTGGGTCATTCGCCCCAACTTCTACTTCAATTGTGGGGTTTGATCTTTGATCAGCACACGATAGTAAGGCACTCAAATGGCTTAGGGAAGCCAAGCACAACAAAGCCAAACTGGGACTATGGGTCCTCCTACTATCGGAATTTGATTTTGAAGTACAGCACTGCCCAGGGGCTCAAAATGACCTACCTGACGCTTTGTCCCGACAGCCAAATTCCAGAGAAGACACCAAACCAGATGAAGACATAGATCTGGTTTTCTTTCCAGAACCTACGGAACTACCACCTGAAGAGCAGATACGATTGCAACAGCTACAGCTTTCATGCAGTCAAATCGAAAGGCATCAGCAACTCGACCCAGAATTCCAGGATCTAATCCAACAATACCAGTAATTGTATGAAATGTGTGACAGCATCGTGTGGTTGCGCAATCGCCAGCTGGACGCCTCACAGAAAATGTGGATACCTCGAGCTCTGCGTAAGGATGTATGCTACCACTTCCACAAACACCATGATACAGGATCCCCAGGCACTTGGGAGACGCTCGCAGATATAAGCGTTTGTTATATACGGGATGGAATGAGTCGTGATGCCTGTCAACACATGAGCCAATGCCCTACGTGCTGCCAACACAAAGCATACCCTGTTTGACAGAACATGGCCAAACCACACAAACCCTATGCACCATGGAACCAAGTCGCTGTGGACTTGATGGGGCCTTATCCTAGAAGCACCCGAGCACAATGCTACCTGCTGGTGATCACCAATATGTTTTCTCGCTGGGTCAAAGTCCTTCCTGTCAACCAGCCAAAAGACCCTAGTTCGATCAGGAGGTATTCCCATGCTGGCGATATCCTCAGAGTATTTTGACGAACAATGGCACCCAGTTCACCAGTGCATTGTGTCTTAAGGCATGCCAAGGTTGATGAGTAGAAACTTGGATGACACCGCTGTTTGACACTCAAACGAACCCTATGGAATGGCACAACTAAGAACTCAAGAAATACGTATACCTCACTCTAGAAGAAGACCAACGGTACTGGGGTTGCTACTTGTCAAAATTACTGTTCGCCCTCCGCTGGAGAACCCACAAAGCCACTGCTTCAAGCCCAAGTCAGCTTCCATTGGGATGCACATTGCAATGCCCAGGTGAATGGCAGTGGGAGCAGCCCCCACAACAATGCCTCAACCTGAAGCAATTCGTCAAACCGCGGAGTTACACACCAAACGAGCCCAAGAAAAGCAGTATGAGTACGTAAGCTGGAAGTATCTACAACCCAGCACCAGAGTCCGGCCTTTTGCAATGGGGAAAACTGTATTACTACATAGCCATCCACTGAGCTGAGGGGGCAATCAGTTCAGCGCAGGAGTAGCAAGTAAATGGGAAGGTCCCTACAATATAATTCGAAGACAAGATAACGTATACTGGGTGGAAGATTGCTGTGGAAGGATAACGAAAGCTACAAGAGGCCAGTTACGCCCGTACACTGAATCCGCCCTGGCTCCTGTTCAGTATTCATCTCCCTCGTTACCATCCCAACACGTCGGACGACGCTAAGGAAGTAGCCTCGACGTTCGCTGGCCAGGAAGAATGGACGTCTCCCACTGCCAGTGTGAACAATGGAGAGCCACTGGTAGTGAATAGCCACTGCTTCAAACCTGTTAGGAATAGGGTGCCTAACGTCAATGGAGTAGAGGTCTCCACAAGGACTGTACCATCCACACTCTCCGAGTTTTGAAGGAAGTTCATCCACCACCCTGAGAAGTGGACACCTACAGCTACGGAAATCTCCTGGAGAAGTCCAGCAGATCGAGCGACCAGCCATCAGCACCTGCGACCGACTGCCGGCACCAGTAGAACCGCTTCAGTCAGTTCCGCCAGATCGTCAGCGAAGACTGCATCATGATGGAAGGCATCACCAGCTCGAGCAAGCATTGCCTGCCAGAAGCCAGTGACGATAGACGTCATCCTGGCAACCCCTGCAGAGTAACCACCAAGGGCAGCACCCAGAGCAGCCAGCATCCACGAGGTCCAGCCACCTACATCAGGCTTGCTCACCACCATGGCTATGGTCACTCCTGATTGTGTGGTCGACCTAGCAGCACAGTCATCGCTCAATGCAGAGGCTGCCACCTTCAAGTATCCGGAACTACACACGGTAGAGTGTTTCGTTCAGGAGTACCACTAGGGTAAACCCAAGAGGGCCACCCCTGTGTTTTTTACTGCAAATTTTCATGTAGTTACCCATTGTAATACCACTATAAACTGTGACATGACTGCAGTCAACTCTCGATGTATAGTTATTGTATTTATCGATAAACCACATACACCAACCATTTTTTGCGGTCCTGGTGAAATCCTTATGTAAAAAATATTAATATAATCTGCATGTATTGTTTATCACATGGTGCGTCGATCAAAGTATATTTTGGCTCCCTTAACCTAATATTTCCCACAACTATCTTTTTTAAGCTGGTTCTTTATGCAAATGTCTAATAACTGGATGTGAAATACGCCACGGACACCGCCGAGACTGGCTTGCTACTTCCCCTACACGCCTGAGGAGAGAAGTGGTTACCTATAGCAACAAGCGTGGCGACCTAGCATCCTCTCTCAAACCCTTCTTTCTGTCTCTCTCAGCAGCGCACCTTCCATACTCTCCAATCTTATACCATCAAGAGGAGAAGTTGCTGTCTAGCAAAAGATAAAGCATGCACTCTCTTTTGGCCACGCCCGCTTCGAATTCCTTCACAAGCCGGCCTAGAGCAAACATGTGCCTGGTGAACGTCATTTCATCAAGTTTATGTGTCGTTCAAGCATGCACTCTCTTTTGGCCACGCCCGCTTCGAATTCCTTCACAAGCCGGCCTAGAGCAAACATGTGCCTGGTGAACGTCATTTCATCAAGTTTATGTGTCGTTCAAAATAGTTGCACATATCATAACTTGTATTTCAAAGCAAATGGTTTCACATGAAAATGTGATGAAAAACATTTTAACGAGGATTTAGTATTTGGAAAGAGGTTTTCTTTTGTGATTAAAGGTAATTTTTTCCCATAAGGTAGGTGTTTGATTATATCTGGCGTAAAACTAACATGATTTTAAAATGTGATATTTATCTAACTCAAGAGGAATCATCTTCGCAAATAGCATATACTTGACCTCCCATTGTCATCAAAAACTGTTTGAACATCAAGCAACTTGTATTATAAGTGTAAAGTTCATTTTCAGTAACTTCTTACAGGAAAATCGGAGCATTTATATTAATTTATTTCTTTTAGACAAGCGTCTTTTTGAATAAACTGATAAAATGTAAGGGCCTATTCGACACCTTCTGCTGTCTAATAATGGGAAGGTAAGCACCAAGCAAAGTGCAGTGTAACTCACGACAGGGAATATCAGAAGACATTGTGGTTTTGAATGATTAATTATTGAAGATGTGAAGAAATCAATTAAAATAGTCTTATTTATTCATTTCTGTCTCAAAATTACAAGTTTTTCTTGCAGTAAAATATAATTATTTACTTTAAAAGGAAGACATTTGCCACGGGCGCAAGGTGTCGGCACTCGGCAACATGTAGTGGCGTAGAGAAGTAATTCTCCCTTTGTCTGCCGCCATCCCTCCACCACCTGCCGCCGTGAACACGCTGCCCAATCAATAACTTCTCAGTGTCCTCTTAGCTGAATGAGTGCATGCGAGACATTCAAAATTGACTTGCATTCTGCGTCATATTATTTTCATTTTCAGAGGGTTTGAAAGATTTAAGTCAGCTTGCATTTGGGGTCAGATTACAGTCAATTATATACACTATTTTAAGATGTTATTTTCTTTATTTAAACAAGTTTAGGTGAAATGTTTGTTAATGTTATACCATTTACAACACTACTTTTTCTAAAATTACCATTTTTATTGTGTTTATTAGCTAAACTTTATTCACAGATAATGTACAGCTCTTACTATACTCAATATCAAGTTTTATAAGGATAGAAGTTGTATCTTATTGATGTACATGTCAGAAACCGCATCTGCTGAAATCCCGCATTTATGGACATTTTTTGGCAGGCCCCTGAATAACAATAGAGCAAAAGTCAACTGCAGTTCCAACAGATCCATGAACAAGAACCAGCAAATGATGGGGCTCATCCTGCCTCGCCCTGCATCCAGATTCCCCAGCTTGTTACTGTGGAGGGGCCAGCTCACTCTCCGGGCAGAGCAGCCCACATGCTACTACCTGGCGCCAGCCACGCTAACAGTCAGTTAGTCACTGACACCTGCAGTTACCCGCAGCGAGACGACAGCAGAGAACTCAGTTGGTCACAGCTGAGTATCCAGCCAACACACACCTCCAGAGCCAACATCATGGCGAGGCACTACAAGGAGACGCCCTGGCAGCAGTCTACTAAATTCCAGTGGTCGCATCCCCTGCAAGCTTCTCCAAAGAAATAGTGGTGCCCCTGCAAGCAGAGTCACATGCCACGCCAGTGACACCAGTGCCAAGGGGAACTAAGCAGTGTCATTTTTGCTGCTTTTGAATGAGACTGAGCATGCCATCACCCCTAGCAGGAAGCAGAAGGCAACATAGTGATCTACGCCCTAGTGTCAGTGTAGCCACTTAACTAACCCCCAGTACTACGAATCTTACTAAGTGCATGTCTATACTTGCCCCAGTGTTACAGCAGTTGCTGTTAGATAGAGTAGCCATACAACGAATCAGTGTGATGATGATGAAAAACCTCTCACCACGACAAATATTTTAACAGGTTGGTATGTCGACTGCTATAACTAACTTTTTGACATTATTTCCCACACACTCTAAGGTTAACCTGTATATAAAATGCCTTAGCTTTTGTTTGCTTTGAAAATCTATGTACAGTAACGTAAGTGAATACGGCCGGCTAAAAGAAGCAACCAAAGACTGAAGTTGTGAGAGCACGTTGCAAGAAGAGAGCCATTTTCTTTGTCTCACTCATTCTTAAAGTTTGTTTTGTTTATCTGAAGTGTGTATTGTGTGTGAATGTATTTTTGTTATCAAGTGATTTGTCACTGTTTGAAGCATATTTTCACAAATTGTATTTTAGCAAACATTCCTTGACTTTACTTACATGTAGGCAAGATTCAATAAAGAATTTCCTATTCTCGTGTACACCATTACACCTAATCACACATGCAAGCCAGGCACAATAATATCAGACTATCACAGCACTCATTATGAATTCAAAACACATTACAGATTAAAAATATTTTTCTATTACAAAATGTTCACACAAACACACACACAGAGAGAGATCTTTGTGTATCAACGCACGCACGCACACACAGTAAATTAATTAAATTGTCACATTAAAGAAACCTCTTGTAATTTTTCAACATTTTTCTCACATGGCAGTAAACCAATGTTGAAAATAACTGTTTAAAACGACAATAAAGAAAAACAAATTTATCATTGAAAATGTTAGTAGCTATTATATGCCAATGTCAGCTGCAATGACATGACAGGTGCAGCCATCAAGTACATCTGAAATGTATAAAACCAGTCAAGAGTGTTCATTGAAGGTGTGGACAGAGACTTGACCCCTGCCTGCAGTACCTGAGACTGCAGTCTTCAATCCTGCGCAGCCGCTCCAGTCTCTCCCTGATCTTGGTGAGGATGCGACCACGACGATTGTCACGGTACTTGCGCTGAGGTAGAGGCACCGCCACACTGTAGAAAAGTGTCAGGAGCTGGTCGCGCTGCAGAGAGGAGAGCCCTGGCCGCCGCACACACCTCTGTAACACCACAGCCTGATATGTAGTATGCTCCTCATGGCTGCGGCCCACAGATGACAACCACAACTGCTATTCACTAATCTGTAAAACAACAGCCCCTTATGTAGAATGCTCCTCATGGCTGAGGCAAAAAGTTGCCAACCACAATCACTATTTTGTAACACAACATCATGCTATGTAGCATGTTCAACATGGCTGCTGCCAACAACTGTCAACCATAGCCACTACTCACTAATCTGTAAACCCAGAGCTCTCTACATATCACACTCCTCGCAGCTGCACAGGCCAACAACTGCCAATGACAGTTGCTACTCAATATTCTGTAAAACCACAGTCTGCTATGTAACACACTCCTCATAGCTGCAGCCAAAACCTGGCAACCACACCCACTACCCATTATTTTGTAAAACCACAGCTCAATACATAGCATGCTCCTTGTAGTTGCAACCAGCAGCTACCAACTCCATCAACTACTCCCTATTTTATAACACCACAGCCTGCTATGCAGCATGCTCCTCGCGACTAAGGCCAATAGCCGCCAACCACAGTCCTTACTCATCATTCTGTAATACCACAACCTACTATGAAGCATGCTCCTTGTGACTGCGACCAACAGCTTACAAACAACCCCCTACTCACCATTCTGTAATACCACAACCCTCTATGTACCATGCTCCTTGTGGCTGGGGCCAACAGCTACTAACCAAAGTCACTACTCCCTATTATGTAACGCCACAGTTCGCCATGCAGCACACACTCAAAGCTGTAGCTAACAGCTACCAACCAAAGTGCTACTCATTATTCTGTAATACCAGAGCCTGCTGCATATTATGCTCCTCACTGTAGCTACCAAAATGTAGCAAACATACAACTACTCACAATTCTCACTATGTAGCATGCTCCTCGTAACTATGGATAAAAGCTACCAACCGTACTCATTACCCACTATAATGTATACAGTAACACCACAGCCCACTATGTAACATGATCCTTGCAGGTATAGAAAACCGCTGTCAACCATAGCCACTATTCACAATTCCATAATATCACAGCAGGCTATGTAGCACAATCTTTATGGCTATGGCCAAAAGGTTGCAACCACAGCCACTAGTCACCACTCTGTATCAACATAACCTGCTGTGTACCACAAACTTTGTGATTACCAAGAGCTGCCAACCACAACTTCTACTCACTATTCTTTAAAACCACACCTCACTATATAATAAAATCCTCAGACTATGGTCAACTCCTGCCAACCACAGCCACTGCTCACTATTATATAACACCACAGCATGTTCTGCCATTCAATCCTCATTGCTACGGCCAAAAAGTGCCACCCACACCCACTACTCTCTATACTAAAACACCACAGCATGTTATGTAGCACACTCCATGTGGCTGTGACCAACAGCTGCGAACATCATCCACAACTCGCCATTCTGTAACAACACAGCACACTACTCCTGGTGGTTAGAGCCAACAGCTGTCAACCACAGGCACTACTCACTATTCTGTAACCACAGCTCTGTATGTAGCATGATCCTCGCAACTGTGGTCAACAGCTGCGAACCACAGCCATTACTCACTATTGTGTAATTCCATAAACAGCTCTGTAATATGATCGTCACAACTGTGACCAACAACTCCTAATCACATCTGCTACTAAATACTCTGTAACATCACCGTCTGCTCCGTAGTATGATCCTTGTGGCTGCAGCCACAGCCCCTACTCATTATTCTGTAACACCACATCTCACTGCTGACTCTCTCCTGTACCCTTCTAGCATTCCCACAGGCCTTCCCATTTTGGATCCACTTTCTCTACCTGCTTTTTTCATTTTATATCTCCCTGCAACACTACCCCTAGGTACTTGTATTCTGATACTTCCCCTATCTCCTGCCCTTCAGGTTCCCATCTGTAAATGTCCCTGCTGGCTTCCCTCTTTTTTGTAAACCTAACTATCTTAGTGTTTATTACACTGGTCATCATTATTTCTCAGTCCACTTTCGGACCTGGTCGATTCCTATAACTTGCTCTCCCCACCTACTTTAATACACAGCAAACAGTCATCTGCACCAGAGTGGACAAAATGTGCGAACCACGTTCGCGGGAAATATTTTAAGCCTGGGGAAATCTTTAGTGCTGGGCCGATGCCAATGCTGATACCTGCCATTCTTATTCTAAGAACTAAACTGACAGACTGGTAATTAACAATGAGGAAGGGTGATGGGAAAAGCTACTCTACTGAAAGAATCATCTACAGGAAGTGAAAGGGAGAGAATGAGATGCCTTACCCACCACACTGTGACCACCTGCTTTGACAGACACGACAGGTGCTGTAAGAGATATGCATCTACAGCCTGTATTGCAGATCGCTAGATCGCTGAAGAATATTGATTCATATGGTTGGAATGACTGGGGATCATCGCGTACCGTTGGAGATACCTGCGGAAGTTGATGAGCGCAGGCGCCAGGCCAGAACCCGGATGTGCTCCGGAGATAAGAACCCTCGCGTGCGACAGTGCCTAAATCTACGGGGAGCTGCAACAAAACTTGCCATTCCCATGCTAAATGTGGCCAGAGTAGGTTCTAATTTGTTAGTAGTGGGAGGGTAAGGATCCAGGAATTTTCTGAAGTTCAGTTTTTGTGTATTATTAACGTATTATAAGGTAAGTTTCTTTATTAAATTATGAGTTTAATTTCAATTTGCAGGATTTAAGTATTATTTTGGGATTTTATGATTTAGATGTTTTTCCCAGATTTCTTATTAAAATACATTGGAAGTGAATTCATTCTCCAGGGTATTACCCTATGAAGATATATTGGAATATTAATTGTTTAAACTGCCCTGACATAAGATCAAAAATATATTACTAAAAGTATTTTTGAGTGCTGCTTTTATTCTCCGATTTTGAAGAATTTGTGTGAAATTAATTTACCTATTGTTTTGTATGTTTACTTAATGCATAAAATAGTACATAGTGTGACAATGACTTAAACACAGATTTTCATCAGCTTTCCAAGATAGTTTTGTTTATGAATATATGTGAACAAATTATTGCATGAGTGAAAAGCTTTTTATTTTATTTTCAGAAATAAAGTTAAAACATTAGAATGTAATGTATGTTGATAAATGTCTAAACATGTTTCAGAGGTAAACATTTTTTTAATGCCAAAATCTTGTTTCTAAATGACCTAAATTGCAAAATGTGCAAGTGCAACTATTTACTGTAAACTGCAATGTATTACAGTGTTATGTTCATCTACGTTGTAAAGGATTTTTTATAAAAACTGCGTTTTTATATTTTTGGGGAAATTTTTACCTAAATTTTTATGTTCTGGGGAAATTTTTCCATGCTAGGAATTTTGTCCACCTATGATCCGCACCCACCAATATTTCATGTCACCTGCCATTATGGTAAACGACTCTGTGGCACACCTGATGTCACCACCACCTGCCCTGACAAGGACTTCCCCATTTCACTCTCAGTTTGTCCTCTGAGAAGTCTCAAATCAATTCCAACTATTAACCTTATCCTCTCCCTGTTTGTAGACTGGGACCACCAATGTCTCTTTCTATCCTTGCAGAAATTTGCTCTCCTTTAATAATCTGCTAAACACCCCTTACTTTTGCCACCCTTTGCATGGAGGACCTCCTCACCCATATTATTTATATTTTTATAACAAATTTCTCGCACATCACCTCCATGATCCTTCATAAGGTTGCTACAGGTACTGACTTTCCCATCAAATAGACAGACTGACACTAAAAAATAAAATCCTATGTGCAGTGCTATAGAAAACTTGATAAATATATAAAACAAAACTCTGCCACAAATTCTGCCTACGTAACACCAGACAATATTCACCGCACTAACTCATTTCAAGAAATACATAGATAGGCCTACATTTGAAAAAATTCCAGCATCAATTAATGATCCTCAGATGAAAAATAATTTTATGAATCTTTCAATTACTTCTCACTGGCTTCGCATTTTGCACAGAACACAATAAAAACCAATATCAAATTTTTCAAGGATAAAACATAAAAAAATATAACAAAATCCTGAAAACCACTTGAGCATGATATTTGGCCTACATAAATGTTCAGCAAAGTGGAGAACACAACACTAAAAACTGGGTTACTAACAAGTAGCCGTCAGCACCAAAGATCTTCCCAATATCCTCACTGATTGCATCAGTCTCCCGCTGCTTTTCTACTTGAATTTTGTTGTTAATAGGGCTAAGTTTGAAGATATGATTAATGTAAAACATATTTTAAAAAATAAAATCAATAATGAAAGTTATACAAAAATATTTAGTTATATAACTGCCTGTCAGATACATGCATACTGCTTTCTGGCAAACATATTACTGTAACTAATAACACTATAAGGTAGATGTAAAAGTTTAAAATTTTAAAGCTCTGCTACAATTAGTGGAGTATTTTGTAATCAATTTAGTCTTTTCATGGCTGACACCACAAGATTACAACTAGCAAAATTAGAAACGTATTTAGGAAACGTAGCAGAAAAGCATTCTCAGATTCGCAATGGTTTATCACAAACATCAATGGTGAGTGTTTGATTATTTATTTGCTACATTCGGCAATAACCTTTATTTATTATTAAGTAATATTAGCCACAAAAAAAAAAAAAAAAAAAAAAAAAAAACAATTTCCAGTAAATTTAGTGCCACTATGTTATTTTATGTGGCCCGACAAAATATGCCTTATATGATCAGGAATCACTACAGGTACTTCCATCAGCCACCAGCACTAATACTTCTACAAGGGCCTTGAAAGTTTTATCTTACACAAGATTATGGCGGATAAAGGGAAGACTGGAATAAGGTAATCCATCCAAGTCATGAGGAATATAACATTATTGAGTGAACATTACATAGAAATCCAAAACTATCTTGCCATACATATTGAATAGTTGGTATTTGCGTTGCACATTAACATCATAAATAACACACAATCATTGGAACACTTCACATGTCTGGCTTGATTTCTGAGTGGTGACATAATTGTAGAAAGCCCAACTTAATTAGCAAGAGCTGCATGAATCTGCTGAATCCTGCTGCATCCTCCAAGAGGGTTGCATTGGGAATGCTCACAAGGGTGCTCACAAGTCCCATCCATGTTCAGGGGCTCATAAAATTAAAACTAAACTATGCAGGTTAATGGAACCTACCACATTTAATTTGCAAGACAGTTTCATGTACAGGTATATTTAAATATCTGGGGGATTCGTCCCCAATTATTTGCTCTCAGCCTTAAAACATCAAATTTTTTTCATACTGGTGTTCCAAAGTCACATGTTCAGAGGCTTATAATAAAAAAACTAAGCTTAGTAGGTTAATAGGACCTACCACTCTTTATTTGCAAAACACAGTAATGTAAAGTAATATAAAAATATCTGGGAGATTCGCCTCCAATTATTCATTATTAGTCTTCAAACATTGAGCTTTGGCTTTGTTCACACAGGTGCTTCAAAATCGCATGTCCAGAGGCTTATAAAATAAAAACTACGCTTTGAAAGTTAGTAGGACCTATCACACTTTATTCGGAAAACAGAGTAATGTAAAATAATATTAAAATCTCCGGAAGACTCATCCCAATTTTATGTTATAAGCTTTCAAACATCGGACTTTGTTCAGACGGGCGTGCTCCAAAATTGCATATTCAGAGGCTTATAAAATAAAAACTAATATTGGTAGGTTAATAGAAACTATTACACTTTATTCGCGATACAGAATAGTGTAAAGTAATATTAAAAGGTCCGGTGGACTTGTCACAGTTTTCTGCTATAAGCCTTCAAACATCGAACTCCGTTCATCTGGGTGCGCTCCAAAGTCGCATGTTCAGAGGCTTATGAAATAAAAACTAAGCTGGGTAGATTTATAAGACTTACCCCTTATTATTCGCAAGACCGTGCAGTGTAGTGGTATATTTAAAGATCCGTGGGACTCCTCCACAATTTTTTGCTATAAGCCTTTAAACGTTCGACTTTGGTCACACGGGTGCTCCTAAGTCGCAGGTGTGAGCAAAGTCCGATGTTTGAAATCTAATACCAAAAAATTGGGGGAAGTTCCCCAAACTTATATATAAATCTCTACACTAAACTGTTTTGCAAATAAAGTGTGGTAGGCCCTACTACACTACCCAGCTTAGCTTTTATTTTATAAGCCTCTGAAAATGTGACTTTCGAGCACCAGTGTGAACAAAGTCCGATGTTTGAAGGCTTATAGCAAAAAATAGGGAACGAGTCCCCCAGATCTTTTAAGATTAATTTACACTACTCTGTCTTACAAATAAAGTGTGGTAGGTCCTATTAACATACGTGGCTTTGTTTTTATTTTATATGCTTCTGAACATGCAAATTCCGTAAAATTTGAAGCAAACAAGGAAGGATGAATTCAATTTATCCAAAATTTTTTCTTTTTTCCCTGACTTTTCCCAAAAATATCTGACCATTTTCAATTCCCTGACTTTTCACGGTTTGCTCGGTTTTCTATACCTGTAGCAACCCTGACTTCAACATTCTTACCACAAGCCCTCCACTTTCCTCCTTTACTGTTGCTCAAAACATATCCCTCAGAGAAATTGTATGCCTCCTTCTTGTTTCACCACCCATATTGCGAAACCCCTTTATCTATGGTCTGCTTTACCCTCTACCTCCCAAACTCTATTTCCATCAACGAATAGAGTGATCAATTACTCCATCCAATACTACTGCACAAACTATTGCATTCCAGGCCTGACCACACAATATCCAGCTCTGACCCAGCATCTCTTTCATTCTATCTTGTAGGTGTTTCTGCTGGCTGCACTATGCCTCTGTGGGATACCGGCACTGCAATTCCTTGCATCATGTTGTCCATACCTCTATTCCACTGCGCCCCTAGCACAGTCTGTCATATTTCAGCACACATTCAATATCATGTCATTATCTTGGAGAAGAATGAATGACCTGGAATGAGATACTTGAGTGTTACATACTGAAAGCTCTTGTGTTCTTCCAGAATGGCTTTAAGCATCAAAGCAAGTATAATGTTTCTGTTTTACCCTTTGCAGGAGTTAGACCATAATACAAGTTACTACGTTTAGTACATGCAAGAAGAAAGGGGGGGGGGGGGGGGGGGGGAACTTATCATTTAAGTTTATGGTCTCATATAATTTCCATCTGCGATTAAATATGTAATCTCTAAATGATTTAGACTTGAGAGTTTTCTTCACAGTATTTGCAAGTTTTGATGGGATTTTCCCTCTATTTTCATTTTTGCCTACACAAACCTCCAAACTTCCTCTTGCAACCTTTCTTTGGTCTGCCTCTATGTGTACATATGGTTTTTTCTTCTTTAAATAATCACTGTCTGAGGATTAAGTATTTCTTAGGATTGTTTTTTCTCCATGATTGGTTTCAATATTCACCACATCTCTGTTTTGGCCAGGAATGTTAAATGCAGTTAAATTTTCTCTTCAACTACCTAAAGCATGAAAAACACATATACATTAAGAATATACAAGGAATCCAGCTCATTGAAAGTAGTTGACCAATTTATTATTTTGACTGTCACTGAACTAATGTGTATTGACTTTCCTTAATTATCAGAGAAAAGATTCAACATCCTGCAGCATACATGCATGAACCAAGAGCAACTGTCATTGCTAAATCATTCTACCCGCTGGGATCATTCACATCACATCTTTAGTTTTACATTCAGATTTACATATAGTTCATTTTGTTTATTATGTAAGGTGAAACACTGGTAGAAATGGAATAGTGTTATAAATAATATGTTAAATAAATTATTTAACTTGAATGCTTTACAAAATTTTACTAAGAATTCATGATGGGCATAAAATAATTTAAGATAACAGAGGAGGAAGTGAACCAATTTTTTTTAAAGAGAATTTGAAGGCATTATATATCCCACTGTCATAATGTGGTGGCATACAATGATGCAATTGATAGTACTGTAAATTCAGTATGTGACAACTTGCTAAATTCAGACCCATTTCCTGAAGCCTTAGATGAAAATTTTTTACCTCTAAGAATGAAATATATACAGTACTGTAGTTTGTTATGTTAGTAAAAATATAGAGGCACAGACAAAAATTATAGAACCAAAATATACAATAGAGAATAATTTAAATTAATATTAATTACTAAACAAATTTCAGGATAACATCTTGAATGTGGTCAAATGCTGTTACAATTGAATACAAAAAAGAATATAAATAGAACAATGTTATAGCAACAACTACAAAACAATGATATAATATAACAAGAACAGAGTGGCAATCCTACAGATTCTGTGAAAATAAATCCAAAGTATCAATACTTTTAAATGTATTTATTTGTTTAATATATTTTATGAACCTAAATCGATAATTTATTAGAAAGTCTAATCCTAAAATTATTAATGTGTTTTGCAGTGACTGTTTTATAATTATACTTAATATGGAAATCATTATTTTCTCGTGTAGTATTCATGAAGATTACTATAACTTGCAAACATGTGACCATTGTTATGGACATAAATAACACGACTATGTAGATTAAAATACAGGGTTAGGTTAAAATTGCTAATCTAACAAATAATTCTTTACAACTAACAAAGGTGGTATATTACACATAATTCTGATGCATTTATTTTGTATTACAAACATTTTTTGTAAATTTCCTGGTTTAGTTCCTCAAAAATTCAAACCATAACTTAAGTTGGACTGTATCATATCAAAATAAACAGTTTTTAAACATTCTATAGCAGAAATATCTTTCACTATTCTCAAAGTATACAAAGTAGGGTTAGTTTGTTAACATGGTATTGCCAATGTAATTTAAGGTAAAGCCATTAACCAAAAAATTTTATTTCATTTGTAAAAAATATTTTATAATTCTCTATAACCAAATGTCTATTATCATTTGTTTGAGTAACTTTAAGTAACATGCAACACATTATTTCCAAGTTTAATGACAATTTAATTTTATTCAGTCAATGGTGTGACGCTGGCTAACAGCCAGCGGCGCTCACCACGCACGTGTCACATCCCACACGTGCGCAAAGAGGCAAATAATTTTGAACTCTCACATAAATATTATTTTTCAGTGTAAAATGTGTTATATTGTATTTGCAGGGTTTAATATGTCTTAAAATGTGTTTTCAAGTGTTTGTTGCTATTTTAAAAATGGTTTGGTTATAAAATTCAAAGTGCCCGCGGCACAGAGATTAAGAACACTGATATTCCGGCGTGAATTCCATCATAAAGAGAGACAAAATTAATACGAAAATTCATAAGAAAATTATAAAAATATAAAACAATAATTAATTTAATTTGTGCTATTTTATCTTCTATAATAAAATATATTACTCGGCGTGCATGGCACTTCCGCTTATATGAACCCCGTAGGCGGCCATGGTACGACACTTGCCTCAGGACAGTCTGTCGAGGAGAGCTGGCAAGTTAAGACACTGTCACGTATGCACTACAACTTTTGTTCACTGATTTAGGTTTCCATAGTCAATTTAGTTTACTGGTTAACCTTTGCTTGCGTACGTTTTTGCCCAGACATTTTCCCCAGCACTATGCTTCTGCTTTATTAATATCTTACGCCCTTGTGGCATTTTTAACTTAATCGAAGAGCAGTAGTAGAAAGATGTCTGAGAGGTCACGCAACCTACGCAACTTGAATCAGGCGTTATCCGCCTATGTTTATGGTGTTTCATTGTAATATCTGCATTATTGCTATGCACAATTTTAAGGGCTTTGTTTTTATGTATGTATTTGAGGGTATTTTCCATGTTTGAATATTTTACTGCAACATCACTTATAACCACGTCGGCGATCGTCAAGTCTTTGTATACGCCAACATTGCGTTTTGAGAGCTTATTTACGTAACATACTATGTGCAATATTTTATTAAGAATTCTATGTTAAATTTTGTTAGGGTTCCGTGTAATTTCACATAAATTGATGCTATTTGTACTTGACCACGCTGTCATGTTAATGTTTGATTTTACCGCAATCATACATGTTTCAAGCCGGTAACCACTTCAATCGCCAAGAGAATAATTTTCTCAGCAAGAATAATATTTTGTCTGAATACAATTTGCAGTTTCCACACGGAAATAATGTAATTTCACCTGCATCACGATGTTGTAGTGCCTAGTCAGTGAACAACCTATCTATATTCTTGCATAACCACACTGGCTCAAGGCCCTCAACAAAGTATCAGGATTGAATATATCAACTCTTCTAAATTACTACCACCGGTTGCTTCATTAATATCAAACTTTATTACATAAACAACCTAAACTCAATTACAAATTACACAGATACAATAAATGCTACACTTTTTGACTCCTCCTACCTTTAGTTATAATTCAGATCTCAACTATCTTACTTTTAACGACTTTAGTTATTACGTTAATTCCCTATCTCTTAGTCTATAACTACTAATTCTTCTCTGATTCAATAATTACTTTAGATGACAATCGCTCTACCCGACTCGTATCACACCCTGCTCGCCCTTGCACTGTACTCAAGATCACCTACCACTGACAGCCTCGAATTGCCGGAGCTCCTCTGTTGGCTCGTGTAGTGGAGATGTGGTGAAGAAGGACGGCTGGCCCAAGCCTGGTCTCGACCCAGCTCCTGGAACACCTCGACACTGGCTCCACTGGCGCTACTCCAGCATCAGCAGACTCACTGATCGGGGATCGCTCCAGCCTTGCTGAACGACCAACCTCCGACACGCACCAGGTTACCAATTTCTCTCTCTCTCTCTCTCTCTCTCTCTCTCTCTCTCTCTCTCTCTCTCTCTCTCTCTCTCTCTCGAGAGAGAGAGAGAGAGAGAGAGAGAGAGAGAGAGAGAGAGAGAGAGAGAGAGAGAGCCTGCCAGTCAGCTCCTCGTCAGCGCCTACCCTGCTTTCCCCTGGTCACACTCTCTCTTGCAGGGCATTGCCCTCGACCACAGGCAGGGGTCAACCTCGTGGACAGCTCTCCTCTCACTTGTGACCACAACAATACCCCCTTTTCCCGGGTGCAGACGTCCACGGTTGCTACGGAGGGTGCGGTGAAGAGATGACATGGACCAGCAAGGGGTAATGGCAGCTGACCGGCACCCGACCACAGACTGCCGTGGGTAAGGAACAGCACGGAAGAGCTTTCTTCCCCAGTGACACGATACAAGCAGTGTATTCTAAGGTGGTACGCAAAGTGCAAGGACGTGCAGGAAGGTCCATGAGTCGTGAATTTATATCACTGCAAAAGAGCGATGACAAGACTAGAAGAGCATGAAAGAAAATAATAGTATATCAAAGTTTGAACTTAATGACAGTATACCAATGTTACTCAACTGAGAATAAGACACTGAAAACAAAGAAAATATACAACCATAAACAGTAACGTATATATGTAAAGTAGAATACAGTAAATGTGGTATAAACCCCAACAGGGGTGTCATGAAGTCTACAATTGAGATAAGTTATGAATAAAAACAACATAGAAAAATTTACTAACAATAGGTAACAATGTGAATAATTAATGTGTGCACATAAATACTTCTGTAAAGGAATGCAACGTGCCTGTTCCCCGGATACAGGAGTGCATTCGGTCCCACAGTTATACCCATGAAAAATATACATAAGTCTTACCCGCTAGGAGCCGAATACCGGGATGGCGAGGGGGGAGGTATTGTGACACGTCTGGTGAATGGACCTGCCATATTCCCCATACCTATAGCCTAACACTGTATGAGACGCTCAGTGCAAAAAGGTGTAACTGAGATTGAAATGAACAATTATGGCTATCATACATGAAACTGTGAGAATCGTCGTACAGCAGAAAATGTGACATTGAAATAAGTACCCAGCGCTGTGTGCACACGAGAGCGCCTGCTGCATCAGCCAACAGTGCTGTGAAAGTTGACACACCTGTGCCCGCTGGCCACGTGACCTTATTGCTAAAGCAAAACACCGCGCACAGTAGTGCATTGTACTGTGAAAACATATATTACATGTGAAACAGTGGAACATTATGAATTAATTAATGTAAGCATGGTACACCTACAATAAAAGTGAATACATTTAATCACAATGTTGAATAAAATTATGAAAAACGACAGTGTGAGAAGTTACAAGCGGACGCAAGAAGCATGTATGTGTGGATGAGCTGACTGAAATACTTAGGTTAGCAAACTCATGACCAGTTTACAGAAGCGTAAGCTGTAATAACATACAAAGAGTCCTAAATCTATGTCTCAATGTTTTACTATACAAAAAAATGGTAATATACACTGCCAAAACATATAAATAGAAAACATGGCTGTGTCCGGAGACCTTATTTTACACACATACAGTACCGCCCTAAAGGCACATGAATATAAAATGTAATATAATACACAAACATGCAATTCAAAATACATCACAACTGACTTCTCATGCCATTAACATATATCTGACTAGTTATAAACATCAATATTGTGAGCGGTGTAAAATTGTATTAACAGCCTGGCGGGCTGGCTTATATTGACACAAGTGGACACTGCAATTAGAATACACTGTTGTGACAACGTTAAACTGCCATTTCTAGGATGTGATGCTATCAGCCATCGCTGGCTTGCGACAACATCAATTATGGCAAGCCGCCAAGGTGGACCATGATGAACGTACTTAATCTGAAATGACATTCGGCCAAGTAATACCATACAAAGTTGTGTGTGATGTGAAGTAACAAGATACACAGGCATATTGAAAACATGATAGCTTCAAATTATACATTATTTACAAATGACTACTTTGCGTCCACATGACATGGTAGACACAGTATTATATTACTGGATATGACATGTATTCCTACTATTTACAAACATTGAACATGTTAGAGCACAATTGAGTTACATGTGAGATTGATATGACTGATAACCAGTTTTGTAATCCATGTCCAACTTTCACAATTAGTTATTACGAACCACGTCGTGGCAATTGAGACAATTTTAACATTTTCACATAAATCACCAATACTATCAATAACAACATTATGCAGCCACTCAATATGTAATTGTAGGTGTCTTGTTCAAGAAAGTAAAACACCGGATTAGGCGGCCACTGGCGTTGTAATATAGTAGCCTCAAACTGAATGATATTGGGTAAAGTAGCGTGTTTGATTTGCCAATGCTTGTCAAGAGCTGTGGTAACATTATGGTAACGGATCCCATTTGTCATGGACAATTGCTCTAGTGTAAAAGAACTCTCTTTTAGCCAGTGAATGGGTACTACAGTAATAGCGGCCATCTCGGACGGTGCCCGCAAGTCACAAATGTGTGTAGCCTCAATAAATGTTGTCTCTCCCACTTGTACCTGACACCCACATGGCAAGAATAGCTCTAAATTGCCTAGCTGGTTGTGAGATATTACCTGATTGAGAGATGCATTAATACACTAAATTTCTAAACCTGTTGGAGGGTTGAATACAACATATTGTGGCAGAATTTGTGTCAAGGCTGTACTTTTGTCTGTGGAGCACATGTATTTACATTTGGTCAAAAGGTTTTCATAGTCATCTAATATTATGGCTGCTCTAATGCCCTCGTGAGTTGCACTGTGTACTGACTCCTTGGAAATATAAAAGACGTTGAACTTATGTTCTAGCGAGTCTGGAAGTTCCTTAACCCGCGGAAAATGTTCACTTATCGCTATTAAATTGGATGGTGTCTCAATGCGACATGATTCGTTTTTATAGAGATATAGGATATTGAATACCTTGTAAATGTTCCATTCCCCAACTGCCTTACGTAATGGGACTTGTACTTTGATAAGTACCTGATTTTGTGAGAATGAACATTCAAAGCGTTCATGCATATAATATTTAATTACATTACTTGTTGATATGTTCAGCTGTAAGTTTTATTTATGCAAACTGGTTACCAGTCTTTGCAAATATGAAATCAACTGTTCCTTAGAGACTGTGTGTAATAGTAATTTATTGTCTTGGCAATATTGTATGTAAGTAGCAACTTGCTGTTCCGTAATCATATTATTTATAAGGTGCAAAAGAACTGTAGTGAAAAGATGATTTTGAGTTTTGATAACCGGTATACTCTCCACAGCTGACGAAGGTTGATAATGAATTGACCATTTGTGCCAATTTGTTCACTTTTTCTTCCACTTGCATTTTGATTTGATCGATAGCTTTAACTGTGATATCCAACTCTGTGTTAGAAGTTACTACCCCTTGAGTGAGCTCATTCAGCTGATTAACTATTTGTTTGTCATTGGCTATAAGAGCATGTAAATGTTTATTGGTGAGTATATTATAACACAAGCTACCTATGTCCCCCAGTAATTGAATACAGCGGCGTCCGCGAGTGAGTGTTGTAACTTCGCTTAAAAACTCTGTTAAAACTCCCTCCCGTACTGTTTTAATATATTTAAAAATCTGCCTGGCATGAAGACAATCGCTAGAAGAAGCATTTCTGCATTCCCCATGTAACAATGTGTTCAAGGATGTGGGTGTAGTTGGGGCTTGTATAGCGAGTGAATAGTATAATGGAATGGTTTCCTCGTATATCATTTCCACATCTGCTGGAACCCAATAGATACCAGCTTGGATACGAAACCCTGTGGACACAGAAGTGACGGAAATGACTGTTGGGAACTGGGCTACATGACGCCACCTGATCGTGCAGTGCGCTTGTGGTGTTGAGCTGGGAGTTACGTAATTTACCACAGATGTTATGTTTTTCATGTATATGATAATAAATTGAATGCAGTTTACTTTGATCTGCTCAAGAAAATGAAATTGTGTTTCATGAAGTACCAAAAATTGCCAACTTATTGGTAAATATTCTGAATTTCACGCAAGCATTTTTTAATCACTGAGAAACATAATAATCTACGCTATTGTATAAAGAGGTTTCATTGTTAGAGGTAATCACTGAAACTACTAATCCATTTCTTATAATTCTTTCACTGTTATAAAGCTATATTTTTCCCAATGGACATAGGCTATATTTAATATTTTAACAAATTCTTTGCAAAGTATTTAAATTTGTGAAAAAAAATTACCTACTTGGCTACTTTCCAAGCATGCTCTACCTAAACTGCAGGGTCGATTATTATAATTCTTTCATTCTTAAAAAGCTACATTCTTCCAGATGGTCACAGGCTTTGTCGAATTAAAAAAAAATCCTTGAGCAATTTCAAAATTTGTGAATCAAGTCTGAGAAAAATGAACAACTAGGCTGCTTTCTAAACATGCTCTACCAAAACTACAGGGTCCACAGAGGCCCAGTGGCAAGAAGAATCCCAAGTGGGGGCGCAGTGGCACAGTGGCTAAATCACTATCAAGTAGCGGCTTAGTGGATAGAATGACTCCAAGTGGGGCTGCAGTGGCTTAGTGGATAGAAATATATCACGTGGGGCTGCAGTGACCCAGTGGCTAGAGCACTCTAAAGTTGTGGCTCAGTGGATAGAAATATATCAAGTGGGAGCACAGTGGCTCAGTGGCAAGAGCGATCCCAAATGTTTGGCTAGAGTGATTCCAAGTAGGGCCGCAGTGGCTTATTGAGTAGAGATATTGTTATGGTGTAGGGGGAGAGGGGAATAAAATTTAGAAAATAAGTGAAAGAAAAAATGAGCCAACACAAAATCTAACATACTAGGCCTCAACCATGTGCTGTAACATTAAAATCAGCAGGGCCAGCAAGATACCCAGCACCCTGAATACTTACTTGAAAAGGCAGTGGGGGATTTAACACTTGGCAACCTTCCACCAAGTACTGGTATAAAATGCTATCAATCCCACTAGTTGTGAGGGTCGAGAGATGTTTTCAGTAAATAAAAATTAATTAATTAAATGCTCATAATCATTAAACCTGGGAAGGTTGTTTTACCATCTAATAATTAAAGGCAATATTTAAAAAAAATTAAATGTTTTATTCATTCCAACAAAAATATATATATATATATTAGTGGCCAAACAATATATTTGGTAATTTGTCAGAGCTATTGTGCGATTATTTTAGGGAAATCAATTGTTTATTTTGTCACATTAATATTTTTTTAAATAACTAGTTTTTCTTTGACAACTGACAGTAGTATCTTTAAATATTAGATGTCTTCTGTTAAAAAGGGTCCAAAAGATGCTGCATGTGAGTAGAAAATGAGATTTTCCATTATTTCTTCAATTATATAGCCCTAAGCTTTCTTCACAGTGTTTCCTTATTGTTAGTAGTAAGTATTTATTTTATTTTCTGCACTCTATATATATATATATATATATATATATATATATATATATATATATATATATATATATATAAAGAGAAACATTTAAAAATAATATCAGCCAACTATCAAACAAATGTAAAATTTACCAGTTAAAATTACCATTCATTTAACAAAATATATTAGTATTCAAATAGAAGGGTTTTGCAAGAGCAAAACTGTAAATACAGTATTGTTTTTGGTTACCCAAAAAATAATCACAAGAAAATTTATAAGGTTAATCTAATTTCCATTAGTCCATTGCGGACTTTATTCTAAATTTTATTTATGATACCACAGTTAATAAATACACAATCTAAAACCAGGAAACCCACTTGCATAACCAGTGTCATATAGGAGAAAAATAATTTCACTGATCTGTACTGCTCTTCAAATTATTATTTTATGGACGAAAACACATCTTTATATTTTGGAGCACTTTGATTGAAGGGGCTCAAAATTAACTGCAAGAAGTAATTCGGGGGGAAAAAAAAAAAAGTAGCGTTATCAAATCATTCACTGATATACTGGTAAAGTATTGAATTAAAAGTATTGATTCCAAAACACCCAGTATCGAAAGTAAAGTATCGATACCAGTATTATATCAGTAGTATCGCAACATCCCTAGCAAATATGCATATTCTCTACCATGTAGAAGTTGTTTTTAATCCATAATAAATAAATTTTATCTTAATTTGGCGGTATTTCATTTATATTATCATATTATCCCATAATTTTAATGTATCCTACTTGACGACATTCCACACACACTCACATTACAGCACAGTTATTCTTTTCTCACTTTTCCCATGGGCATAATATAATACAATAGAAACACTTGTGTCATCACACAATTCTTTGGATTACCACGTCAAACACAACGAATTGCAATAAAACACCTAAAAATGCACTGCTACATCTCACAGGTTCAGCCGGGGAAATGGCAGCCATAAAACTGAACTTGGAACCAGTGATGACAACTTACATTTACTGAAAATCACTAATGCACTACAAAAGTCGCTAGATTCCTATATAATAAAATAATAAATATTTATTATCGTCACTAGTGAGAACGTGAAATTTCACTAACTCCCTACTTAATAAACAGAAAAGTTAATTTGTCATGTCGCTAAAATATATTTTAAAATAGTTATTTCTAGCAATGAAGTTGCTAAATTGGCAACACTACTTGGAACATTCTTACAACACACCTGTCACGTAAACCAATTAGGATGTGCATTTGTTTCCTCTTCTGTGCATCATTGGTCGCCGAATACATAATAACATAAAATAGTGATACATCTACTGTATAAACACATGTGCTGAATTACGGTTGCACCACCCCAGAAACAGTTGTTTATTTACACTTTTTTAATTTTCTTGTTGTGTTTACATTTTTTTTCATGTGTCATAATAAAGCCTATATCTATGTATGTGTCTATACGCCTGTATATATTTGTATAGTTCAACTTATATATCTACACTGGCAATGTATTTAAACATATTTAAAAGTAATATTTCAAGTATTTTTGTTGGCCTAAATGGTTTGTTTACATATTTTAAAGTAACAAATTTTCATATATTATGTTTATGTTTTTAGTGTTGTAAATATTGTGATTTGGAAGGAATTTGATGTTAACCTATCTATGTTTTCTTGTTACCGCTATTTTAAATGTACAAATGTTTTTTTTAATACTGGGTCTTGCAAAATCGCAGCAAAGTTAACAGATATTAATTTTGTGATTTTAATGTGACGAATATTCTTTGTTATTTAAAGGATGCTGTAATTAATATTTAAATTTTTTGTAACATTTATATTCAAGTTTTGGTGTGTTTATTGTAGTAAGCAAGCACTACTGTAGTGTAGGCTGGCGCCAAGGAGGTAGAGTTTTTGTTTTGTTTCTACATGTGGCATCAGGCCTACACAGCTGAGTTTGGCAGTTCTAGGTGTTGCTGTACTCCCGCTATTAGAATCTCCACCCATTTTTTAATGAGAATGAGCTGTGATTGGATACGGGAGTATCACGCCAAAATTCGAGTACGAGGTTGTCTGTTTCGGTCTGCAATATTATTCTTGAACTGGGCCTCAACTGAACAAGACATAATAGTTGAGCTCTCATCAGAATGATGATTTTGTGTTAATGGAATAAGTTAATGATGTGATGTTGTGTTGTAAAATGTTTGTCACAGCAAAGTAATTAAAGATCAAGTAAGAAGAGGCCCAAATTTAATGGCCGAATTATAACTGATATGTTTGCAAAGGAATTTAATATGAGACATCTTTCAGAACAGTGTGTAAGTTAACTTCAACTACCCTCTTGTGAAGTATTTTGTCTGAGAGAATTATAATCACACCCACTTGCCAAGTTGAAACTAACGATTTCCCGACTGAGCTATATAAATAACTACAAACTATAATTGAAAGAATTTTTATAAATAACCCCAGTACACTAAAATGAGCATTTTCCATGCACTTATTTTCATGTGTTTGGTATCATATATGCCAGGCCTAGATATGGTTTATTATTCGTGATTTTCGTAGTAGGCCTAATTCTATCAAGGGTTTTGTACATTTTAAATAAATAAGATGTACTATTTCCCCCTAATAAGGTAACCCACTTATATTTCAGATCAGTATTGAGCAGCCAACCAATATGTTTGATCATCTATATTAATTTGCTGAAATATTATTTAATCAGTTCGTCCAATGAAGTAGTAAGTGTTGCTGAAATGTTCTGAAATAATTATGTTTTGTCCCAAGGGTAAGTTTCATTGTGTCTTGAGGTACCTATATTTATTTGCATCCTTGTCAGTGTCTTGTTGGTTGTTTTGAATATTAAAACTAGGTTGTATAATTAATTTTAAAAGGGTTTTTACTAGTGGTCCAGTAGTTAGTAGGATGTATGTGTTGATTCTGTGACATGCTAATATTCGTACCTATTGGAAAGTAGACCTATCTTTTAAGAGCATGTTACAAACACATCACTTGTTTTCCACCCTTTTCCAGTGAGTAACATAATTCTGAAACACAGAATATGCTGGTGTAACTGCAAATTTTATCTGCTTGCCATTCATTTATTTGTCTGCTTTCAGAGTTGTCAGACATTTTTAATTTCATTTAATTACACTCATTTGATGGTCATACAGGTGAATGTTACTCCTGGGCTCTCAGGCTTCTACTTATTATTAGTTATATGTTCTGTAGTGTGAGCTATGTGATCCTGTGTAGCGAGGGTGGAACACTGGAGTGAGGTCAAGGAATTTGATGTTAACCCATTTATTATAAGGAGTTTCCTTACAGGGAGTCTCCACATGACACTTTGTTTTTAAATTTTACACACACCATTTATGGTTATTTGAATACTGTGAGCATATGTTATTAACTTCATTTGAATTACTTAATCTTAAATTCTTTTAAATGTCACATTAACTAATAGGTATTTTCATATGTTATAATTTATTTAAATCAGTCAGTGTTAGCTATGTCAAAAACAATATCTCAACTTTTATCCACACTCTACTAGATTGACAGTTTAGCTGCATAAATTTTAAAGATGGAAATTAATGTTTGAATAGTGTGTTATCTGTTTCTCATTGGTAAGAGATATATAAATGTGTGCCCAGCAAAAAACAAATTTAGTGGTTTTGGAATGTGACAAGACAGACTTGTTTTGTTTGTTAGGAAGGACTTGAGTGAAAATTTTATGCTGTATAAAAAGATTCTAAAGAAATAACAAATAGCCTCCATGTAGAAGTACTATGTATGACTAATGTGTCTGACGTTAAATGAAGTTTGTGAAGGTTTCAGTATTGAGGACAAGCAGTATTAAGTTTCGCTGCTAAACACACTGGAGATTATCTAGCTGCAGGAGGATTATTCATTAGGCATTTCCTGGTTGGTGTTCTGAGGCAGTCTGGCATACCTGCTATTGTGCCTTAATATCTGCAGAACTCTTCAAGTAAGGTTTTTCTTAACTATTTAATTATTCAACACATTGCTATGAAGTTGTATGTGGAACTTAATAATATGGCAAGTCCAGTGGTCCGAGTGTGTGGTATTAAATTACCATGAACGACTTTGATTCTTAAGCTGTACTGATGAACTAAGCATGGTTGTCCACATAAGAAAATTCTTCAGTTAATTTTAGTGGCCAAACAATATGTTTGGTAATTTGTCAGAGCTATTGTGTGATTATTTTAGGGAAATCAATTGTTTATTTTGTCACATTAATATTTTTTTAAATAACTAGTTTTTCTTTGACAACTGACAGTAGTATCTTTAAATATTAGATGTCTTCTGTTAAAAAGGGTCCAAAAGATGCTGCATGTGAGTAGAAAATGAGATTTTCCATTATTTCTTCAATTATATTGCCCTAAGCTTTCTTCACAGTGTTTCCTTATTGTTAGTAGTAAGTATTTATTTTCTGCACTCTATAACAGTCTGTGTATATTAATCAATTTTCCTGATTATGACATGGGAAAGAAGTGGTACGTACTGCTATGATTTGTGCTAATTTCCACATGCACACTATCTAATTTTGACTATACATATTTATATTCATTGAGTTATAATGGCTCAAAATATAAATATTACTTTCTGTAAAGTTAATCAGTTTCCTAACACAACTCATTACAGAAAAAAATTGGCTTTCCCAACGTCGGGACTAACATCTACCATGAATTGCGTCTGTTAAACATTACTATAATTTCTTTATAAAAATAATTGACTGCCTAACGTGTAGGCATTTGTGGATACACATTGCCGCTCATTTCTTTGAACTATGTTTTCTTGTTACCGCTACTTTAAATGTACAAATTTTTTTTTAATACCGGGTCTTGCAAAATGCAGTAAAGTTTTGGCATTTATAACATCATTATTTACAAACACATGGTCAATAACAGATTTTGTCGTTTTAGTTTCTCTGGTGAGAGAGACTACAATTGCTTTCAAGCTGACGCCAGTTAACAGTCAGCGGCGCTAGAGCCCATGACGGCGCTCGTGTCATGTGTTCTACACGTGCACAAAGAGGCCGATAATTTGAAATTTTCTATAAATGTTAATTTCAGGGTAAAATGGGTTATATTGTGTTTACAGTGTTAATATGTCTTAGAATGTTAGTACTAATTTTTAATTTTTATGAATATTCAAAGTGCCTGTAGCACCAAAATTAAGAACAATTAATATTCTGGCATGAACGCCATCACAAAGACACATTAAAATAATATTGAAATTACTAATAAAATAATAGAAATGTAAAACAATATTTAATTTAAATTGTGCCATTCTATTTTCAATATAAAATATTTCAATCAGCGTGCATAGCACTTCCGCTTATGTGAACCCTGTAGGTGGACATGATAGGCCCGTGTGACGCTTGTATCTGGACAGTCTATCGAGGAGAGCTGGTGAGGTAAGACTCTGTCACGTGCGCACTACAACTTTTGTTCACTGATTTAGGTTTCCATAGTCAATGTAGTTTACCGGTTAATCTTCGCTTGCGTACGTTTTTGCCAGGCATTTTCCCCAGCATTATGCTTCCACTTTCCTAATTCTTATGCCCTTGTGGCTATTTTAACTTAATGGAGAAGGAAGAGAAAGATGTCGGAGAGGTCACACAACCTGCGCATTTGAATTAGACGCCATCTGCCTATGTTTATGGCATTTCAGTGTAACTGCTACATAATTGCTACACACAATTTTAAGAGCTTTATTTTTATGTATGTATTTGAGGGTAATTTTCGTGTTTGAATATTTTATGGCAACATCACATATAACCACGTGGCCGACTGAAGCCAAGTCTCTGTATATGCCATCATTGCATTTTAAGAGCTTATTTGTACAACATTGTTATGTGCAATCATTTATTTCAGGGTTCTATGTCAGTTTTATTTAGGGTTCAATGTATTTTTCACATAAATTGATGCTTATTGTACTTGACCACGCAGTCACAGTAATGTTTGATTTCACCGCCATCAGGCATGTTACAAGCCTGTAACAACTCTAATCGTAAAGAGAATCACTTGCACAACACGAATAATATTTTATCTGAATTTAGTTTGCCGTTTCCACGCAGAAATATTGCAATTTCACCTGCACCACGTGGTCCGCTACAAACTTAATCCAGCAGCACCTGCACCACCTAAGCTTGTTTTCACACGTGTGTGTTTATTGTGAATATTCATTCTCGTGTCCCATCTTATTCCATATGTCATTCAAGGGTCTATGTAATTGTGTGATTAGTGTACAGTGCAATTACTCCCGTCCTAGCCGGCTCTGTGTATAGGCCGTCACCACACTAACCACGTGCTAGAGGGCGAGCCCCGGCGAGTTTGCGTTAGTGATGCCAAGTAGTCAGGCGTGTTAATGTGTATTAAGGGTATTTATTTGTAATTCAAAGTGTCCTGTCTTCAGGTAAAAACAGACAGTCCACCCTAACGGCTGACGACCCTCTTCCCTTGTTAAGACTGTGCTTTCACGCATCTCGGTGAGATCATCCATTTAGGCGTGTGGTAGGTTAGTTATGGGCTGGAGAGCACCCAAGCGGAATTGGCTAGTCATGACCGAGATAACCATTTCACTGGAACGTTGATGTGTGTAAACAATATCATAAAAATTAGTCTACAGTGAACTCAATTTTTTATTCAGTAGTGACAGTCTACTAGCAACATATGTTTTATCAATTGTTTATTTCAGTGATTTTACTAAAAGTTTAGTATTGCCTACATGTTTGTAAGTACGCACGCGTGAGACGGACACACAGAACCCACAACATCCTTGAGAACCCTGAGTCTCGATAGTGAGGTGATTGGGAAGCACCGCTGGCGCCCAAATTACCAGTAAGTATTTGCATCATCATTCGTCTCGCGTTTCACCCGATGGCATCAAAGTCAACACTAGCAAGTAAATTTACATACAATTCCTTAAACTGACCACTGCTGTCTAAGTCAATATTCATGTCCCCACAAAGAACTATGTGAGACTTCTCTTTGTACAGTTTGAATAACACTTCAAATTTCTCTAATAAAAAAATATGTCTCCATTTGGAGATCTATAAATACACATTATTAAAATTCTATTCGAGCTCACTGTTTGTTTTACCTCTATTGCAGAGATTTCAACATTTTGTTTCATTGTTAAAAAACATTAAGTCATCTCTACTTAAAAAATTTAGGCGTTCTTGCACAAATATGCATTCACCTCCACTTCTATAGTTACTGCAAAATATAAACATGCCAAATGGTAACCTGAAAAATTTACATCTTTTATCTACTCTTCGTAACACCAATGTCACTAAAACAAAGGATATTTAGATGCACTAACATATCATTGAAAAAAACCTCAATATTGAGCTGTTTATTGACTACTAATCATATATTTTGATGATATATATTTAGACTACCCTTAATAGAATTTTCACTGTAATATGGTTTAACTACAGTGCCTTTCTTTACAACACTATTCGCTAAAACTATGAGATCAGAAACACTTTTGTTGATAGGCCTAATACCATTATTTATATAATTTAATAGTTCAGGGTCAGCAAGATTTTGCGAAGGCTGTACACAATATTTATCAATAAATACCCAGAAGTTTGCAGCCTTCACTAATAGTTTTCCTTATTGTAATATTTCAGTTGTGGTGGGGGTAACACTGAGTTTTTTTCTTTGATTGTGAAAGCAGTCTTTTAAGCCTGATAGACACTTTCTGAGATGCATCAAACCATTTTCGGTTTCATTTTTGGCTATGTCATTTGAGCCAGCTATAAGTACAACATAATCATTTGAGTTCAAAATTGCGCATTGTTTCTCTAAGTCTCTTTTTCCAGTTTCAGCATCAAACTGGGCAACAAGTCTAACTGGAGCACCTGGATGACTCATACCTGAAATATCATAGTCCTTGTGCGAAGCCTCTTCTCTCAAAATCGCTGCCCATCCTTGCCCATGGCTGTCGGCGTGCAAAGCAATTTTTCCACGAAAAACTTTTTTTGGTTCACTTATATGATGTGGTTGCTTCGTTTCCCGAGATCCGACCAATTTCGGATGATACTGTTGTTTGTACTCACTGTTCACCATGTTGTTATTCCTTCCTCCTCACACTGTTTTATAGTGTCTGTCTACTTCAATTTGTAGACAGGAGAATTTATTGTACATTGTGGTAACAAGAACAGTCTTCTTAACCTTTTCTTGTCGTGCCGATTCCCTTCTAGTTATAGATGCCCATGTATAGTCATTTTGTTGTGATAGTGTACTAGCTGTGGCTGTATTTTCTCTATCTTCAGTAAGTAGCTTAATTACTTCTTTCAAAGATTCAATTTCCTCAATTAATTTCTTCATTAAATTACGGTCTTCCACTTTTGAGCATCCAGTTTTTTCTTCCACTACAAGACAACTTTTTTGCGAGAACGTCGTGGATACACTTTTTTTCAGTTTTTTTTTTGTCATGATTGAGTTCCATGTTTGCTCCGTCTTTTATTAAGCATGAACCGCAACATCACTCTGTATATTCTGTTTTATTCTTCAATTTCTTTTCATCAAAATTTCCACAGCAAAAATTATAACAGTGATCACATGTTTCGCAAAGCGCTCCATTTCTAACAACTTTTTTACCTTTTTACGCACTTATCATTACATTTATATCAGATTTGTTGACCGCTAAGCCAGTGCAACTCAATCTACCCTGCGCCATTACTTGTAACATTTATATTCGATTTTTAAAGCGCTACTATACTGTAGGCTGACGCCAAGGAGGTAAGAGTTTTTGTTTTGTTTTCTCCTTGTGATGTCAGGCCTACACAGCTGAGTTTAACAGTTCTAGGTGTTGCCATACTCCTGTTATTACAATCTCAGCCCATTTTTGAATGAGAATGAGCTGTGATTGGATACGGGAGTATCACGCCAAAATTCGAGTAGGAAGTTGTCTGTTTCGGTCGGCAACGTTCTTCTTGAACTAGTTGAAAAATCAAATGTCTTACATGTTTTTAAACTTTCTCAACTGTGTAATAATTATATGCAGTGTATTGGAGAATACTAACAATTAGTACACAAATAAGTATTGAGAACTGGAAGCCCAGTAGTGTACCCTGAGAATTTGCAAGTGTCTGAAAAATTATGGTTGGGTGCCCAGCTCTCCAAAAGCTGGGCACCCAACATATTCTGTTTATGACTTATTTTTGATTTTATTTTTTTGTGAGGAAAAGTAAACTGACAGACTTAAATTGCTTGTTTGAAACACAGTACGCTCAGTATAAGAATACAGATTCATAAATGAAAGCCCAGTTTTGCAAGACTCGGAATTTGGTAAGTGTAATTCATGTGGACTAGTGTGAAAGATTTTGTTTTGCCCAGAGCTAATTTTCCTTTACCATTAAATAGTGAAAGACAATTTTAGATCTTTTGTTTTCATTTTAAGGCAGTGCATTACCTTGTGCACACCCAAGAGTGATTTATGTTTTGTGTGTTATTTTCTGCTTTGCTAATTTTATTGATAAGAATTCTAGCAAGTTGACTGGCATACATATGTTCATGCTAAATAAGGGTGATACACACAGTATAAGTTTTCCTTACAACAACACCTGTAATGTTTTGTGTTTTACATTTATTTTATTACACACTACACCTGCACAACAATTCGAACCACTGAAAACAAAGTAAATAGAGCATTTAAAATGTCACTTGCTTTCAAAGTCAAATGCAAGTAATTGTTTACACACAGAAGTGTTCACATAATTTATTTTTCATCATAGGCCAAGTATGTTATATATTTCTTAATAATAACCAGTGGATATTTCAATGTGTGGGCTGTTACACATAAACATTGAAACAAATAAGACACCACAATAAATACAAACAACCACAATTTCTCTTCAGTGGCTTGCCCAATGTAGTGGCCTGTGTCGTACACTACAACTACAAAAACAAAACAAAAATAATAATTCAGCCCCAATCTGACTCCTTTCACATACCATCTCTTAACACGTTTCTGTATATTTTATTAGTAATACATTATGTAGTACTATAGCCTCCTGAATATAGACAAGGTAAGCCTCAAGTAATTCACCAGAATTACATAACCTCACAACATTGATTAATACGTGTGTTTACCTATATAACATAACCGTCACTGCATACATATACACTGTAACGGTTTTACAGATTAAACATTCATTTCAAAATATATTCTCACATTTAATACAATTATGTGACCCAATATAAATGTATTCCTTGTAAATTACACGTGTTTAATTGCATAAACACGGCGTTCTTCATAACCTTCCTCAATATCACATTTCATTTTCGAAAAAGCCCCTATTCCGAAATTTTACCGAGAGCGGTCTCTCAGCCACTTGTGAGACGGTCAAAGATACTTGTGTAAATGATAATTGTTTTCAAGATAATTGTTTACCTATTTTACACTATTAAAACACTGGGTGTATGGACGTGCGTGCGTGCGTGTCTATTGACGTATCACAAAATTACATGTTTAATATCCTAGAGTTATTGTGCTCTTTTAAGATCTGTGAACGTTTAAATAAAAAATATTAATGAATACAATAAAAGTTACTTTTAGACAAGTAGGTCTACTGTTCACTTAATATAGCATAGTGATCTAACCTAACCATGAAAAATAACTATACACTTACGTCTTTCAGAATATTGACTAATGTTGAATCATTCAGCAAATGTGGTTGAAGGAGCAAAAACAGTTCACTAAACATATTTCCACAATCTACCGCCATGACCACTATCATTTGTTTTCAAAACAACTTTTGCTTCTTTTATTTCTTCTTCTTGTAATGCGGACTAAATATGTATTGCCTTAGCTTTTTAACATGTACAGCAAGTGAATAACATAAAATTGAATAATCTCAAAAACACAAAATCGTCATAATACCAAATATAAACTCTCTAAATAGTTAAACAGCACACAAACACACACAGGGACGTTGATCAGTAGCACCATCTGCCGTGGACTGCATCCCTGGGCCTTTAAGTTCGTTCAAAACAACGCCATCCAGGCATCGACACGATCACTCTGTATCAGCTGGGGCCACTGTAGCCAAAGTCACCATCTCACGTGGGTGCGTGGGTGCGTTAATGCTACTTAGTGCAGTGTTCAGTAACACATTTGCTATTTTTCTTCAAGGTAAAGGTATTGACTTCTTTTAATATTAGAGACATTGAATGGAACATATATTGTCCCATGTGCGCCCAGTGCACGTGTCTTTGTTATATTTTTCAAGATTAATTTTTGCTGTGTTATGTTGTATTAAGGATATTTTAATGTGTATATATAGTTATTAATGTTGAAAGTGTGCCTTGATATTGCCCGTGCGATCCCATGCACTTGTGTTTATTTTGGTTTCTTTATGTTTCATTCAGTGAATATGTCACTTGTATTTTTAATATTATTACTATTGTTATTGTGCCTCTATGTATCCTGTGAAACATATACGTAATTACGAGGCAAATAGTCCCCATATATTTATTTTAAAGGGTTTTGTATTATTGTACTTGTATGTCTTTTGTTTTAAGAGTGACGTAGATAACATGTCATAACGACGAATGCGCCAGGAGCACCCCCTATAAAACACAGTCAGTAGTGACACTCATAAGATGTAAACAGACTTGATATTCCAAGAAAGAATATTATTATAAAATGATAACACATCAATTGCATCACTGAATGTCACAAGAACAAAGAAAGTCAAACGTAACCTAAAAACCAGTATCACTATACTGGCCGTTATTGGCTATAGTAGAATGTGCAGCCAGTAGAGCCAACCAGTGTACCTGGCGTGCCAACTATATGACATATGATTTTTAAAATGTAATTAAACTTTTCATGTACATTTTATGGGTTGTGTCTAGTGTTTAAATGTTTTATTATTTATATTCATTGTAAAAATATTCGTTAAGCGAAGGGAGAGCTACGGTGTCCAGAAACCGCTTACAAACAGACCTATAAAAGTGAGGTTAGAGTACCTTGTATGTAAGTTGGTTGAACAGAGATTTGTTTTTTTAATTATTTTTAAAACTAAGTTGTCGTATATTATATGAGTGTGCTCGTGTTTTCATTTCATCAGCTACACTGCTAATTGTTTTCATTCTTTTACATTTACTCTTTAACTCTACACGAGTCACGTGACATGTTGGTGGCAGGTCGCCGCCAATGAGAGCGCTTCGCGCCCACTCCAAGTTAGTCTTGATCTCGGCTCGACATAAAATTTCTGCCGTGTCGCAGGGCTCCATGTATTTCACGTTTTCATACAAATCACTGTCAATTTCTGATGCATAATGCAGTTTACTGGAACCCACTGTCTTAGCTCGCACAGAGCCAGTGCCACCTCACACCCCAGCTGTCTTTTACACGTCTGGGATAACTTTTACTTCACTGTAAGTCGTGTAGGAATGCCACATTTTTTTTTATCAGTAATAGAACTCGCCATGCTCTAACAGCGAATAATCAATGTAAGTGCTCCTTGTGAAAAATCATGTTAAATAAAACCACATGATGGAAAACTCGACGTGTCTTATTTAACTCTATTACTTTTCGAGCACATCATACAAATCTAACATAAGAGTGTCTTGATTTACTAATGGCATTGGGGGGCCACAAAAGCCCACTTTATTTGTGTGTAATGGCATTTGGAGGAGGCAGACAACCCCACTAGACATAACAGTACTGGATTGATCTCTACATCGATCTTCAAAAGCTCAGGGGTGAGCATGTTAACCGCTTGGTTGCCCTTCTCCTCCATCAGCGGGGGAATACCAGGAAGGCCACATGGGAACATCGGCCATCATGACCTCAGGTTAACTCTCGTGCCCTCTCTAGCACTGGCGCCCATACCCAGAATTTTATGGAACCTTCAAACTTTTCACCTAACCTTTCCCTGGAGTCCTTTGCCCCGCCCTCACATTGTGGTTCGTAATCGATCCTAGTTCAGTTGTAAGATTTTCACAGAAAACTGTTGCACCCTCTTCTAATATCTTTGGTTGGAATCTTGAACTCGAATGGTGCAACCAAATATGTTAGAAGAGGGTGCAAAAGTTTTCTGTGAAAATCTTACATCTAATCTAGGACAGATTTCATACCAAGATGGTGCAACTGGGCATCAGTAAAGCAGACAATGCAACATTTCGTGGTGATGTATAACGAGCAAGTTACATTGTTGTTATGGGCAAAAGTTCCCGGTGGAAAGTATATTTTCACTATCTTTGATTGCATCATCAATTGATGAATCTCATCTGACGAAAATGAAAAGAAAAACTATCCATTCCTGTTTGCTTCATTGTGTATAGCAGACACCATTACCCCCTTCTGAAAACTGCTGACGAGTGTTCCACCTGGTTCCAGTACTGAGAGCTACTGGAGTGCGAATTTTCACTGGTGGCATTCCTTTTGGCAATATACTGGCAGTTGATTAAATATAAGTACCTAACACATACCCCGGCGCAACACAACACAAATAAAACTCTGCTGCACTTGCACCCATAACCACAAGTACAATTAAATACACCAAATACAAGTGGGCAGGGCTCTTTTGGCCACACATTTTTACTCCCACTACCAGAACTACTGTGACCAATGAAATAATATGTTACAAGTTGTTCACTGCCACACTGATACATGAGTTGCAAATGATTTCACATGCACTTCTGTGTTTTGAAGTGGCTATGCATAGCTTTTTTTCCCACCTAAAAGTTGTTGATATTGTGTAGTTGTAATAACCCAATGAGCATTATCCCTTCAGAAAGAGAGGGCACTCAATGTTATAAATTGGGCCCAGAAAGATTCTCATTTGTCTCTGCCAGTGGTGCTGCTTTCTAACTACAGCGAACAGTGCAAACACAATCAAGCACTGTGAACATTCACAGTTTTTTTACTCTTCCACCGTGATGTTAGCATTGTTTTGTATACTTGAATGGAAAATAATAACATGGGCACGGCAACTTTGGGAAGCTACTAATGATTTTAAAACGTAAATAAACTCAACTATACTGTAGTATATAACTTCTTTATTACAGCTGTTCTCTGGATGTTGATTTGCGAGCTGCGAGGTAAAACATATAACCTACAAAGTCGATCCAAAACGTGAAATCTCTTATGGTGTATTTCTAAGTCATTCGAAAATTAATTCCTTAAAATAATCTGATTTTGCTAAGTCGATAATTACACGTGGGGAAGCACATTACCGAAGTAAGTGCAAAGTGGCGAGCGGCTCCCTGGCTGCAATAATTAATAGGAGCATTTTTAGTAATTTTTAGCGGTGATTGCACCACAATTAACTAGGGAAACCACCTGCTCCAGCATAGTGATGATATCACTGCGTCGTCATATCCATACACATTCCTGTAATTATCACTATTACGACACACACCAATATAAATATGTTAATTATAAGAGTGAACATGTAATCATCTATCGAGAATAAGCCACCTGGGGCATCATTTCATTTAATCTCACCCTTCAAGTGCGGTGTCAGACTCGTGACATCACATTCTTAGCAATATATGGGCCTCGGGCATTCACGAGTAAGTCACCAACATGTTTTAGTTCAGTAATCATAATTATGTACAATGACAATTTTCATCAATCATGTTAATTATTAAGTTCTGTTTTTCCATGTTTTCATTTTGGCGCCGGATTCGCCAGCATGCGGCCAAGCCGACGAAATGTCGTTAGTCAGACCTTAGCACTCCAGACAACCGGCAGGGCAGGTGCTAAGCTCCGCATTACCCCCCTCGGCACTTCAATTTATGCTGTAACATTTCATTGCAACAGTTAATATTAATCCAGGAACGTTTGATAACTTTATTTAGCCGAGGGAAGGCCTTCCTGTATCCTGAAGTAGCATACCAGGACTTCACACGTGAGACACATTTTTTCATTTAATTATAACTTAAGACCTATGCCTTGTTTTCAACAGTAGTGACCACCGACAGGTTCAGAGTGAAGGGTCTGCTTAACCAAGGGTACTCATTCACATGTGTAGCAACATTCGTTGTACCTTTGCTGTAATAAAAGTCATATCCTAATTAGACATATTTTATTTAATTAACTCTCCTGAGTTCATCGGGCACTGCGAACTAATAGCAGCATCAACTTTAAAGTGCATGTCAGTGTATGTTTTGCCTCCTTCAAGCAGATTAAATTGAGTGATAATATAGGTGTACGGAGCGGCCGACAGCTTCGCCCTAAAGGAAATAATTTATGTTCAATATAATTTAACTGACAATTAAATTTGCTCTCCTTCATATTGACCACATCCAGAGTCGCCGTAGGCCGTCCACAGTACAATCCCATTCAATATCATTCGCTCTACCGAACGTGGTGCTGGGCACATCATTAGTTCCTGTCATAAACCTGCTCCCAGGCAGAACACAAACACATCACAGCACCTCTGGATGCGCAACATTTTAAGTACAAATCCACAACATCCTTTGCCGCCATTTGAAATAATTTAATATAAACAAGGACAGGAGGATGTCGGATACATGCAACAGTGCTGCTGCAATTTAGGTACGGACATTGAACGAAACAGAAAAGAAGGATCCCCAAGACCTATTAGAGTGTTGCCCGGCTGTTTAAACCTAAACGCCAACTGACTGTTTCTATGTGTACACTGCGACATTTGAACATGGATAGCAGCTTATTTAACTAATTGATGAAGTGTGACGATTGGTTATTAATGCGTGGACAACTACAGATTTTTAGCAGACAAGAAATTAAAATTTTTATGATGTGACATAATATCAGATACGCTTGAGATTGTTTGTTTGATGTTATTTGTGTTAAAGAAAAGACGTGGTACCATATATTACAAGTGTTAATACTGTGTGTGACTGTATACGAAGTGTAACCGACCTAATATACTGTTTACTTAGTTTTTTTCGTTTAGAAAACATGCTTTTCTTTCCTGTATTTGCTAAGTTCATTACAAATCTCCATTGTGGCTGATATTTTCTTCGCAAATGCAATCGGTGCAGTGCTCAAGTTGAATACTGAGGTTTATGTAAATTGTCTGAAGATTATGTTACATTGCTAAACTTCTTGCGATATTCGTTCTGCATGTCGTGCTATAAGCATTTTATCACCAATCTTCACCGCATCCTTTGACAATTAATTATACAAGACTCTTTTGTTTTTCATAACAAGATCCCTTTGAAGATATAATGCAAAATATGTTTAATCACTTAAATAAAAAAAATATTTTTGTGACTGTTTTGTTGGAAATAAAAGGTAAAAAACCTCATATGAAAAGTTAAATCAGAAGCACCCTCAGAAAACATCCTTTCTCCCCACTTCAATTTATTGTTGAAATCGCTCTAATTTAGTAACTTGCACGATTTGTCACCGACCCCATTTAACCTAAACGTATTTTTTGTCAATAGCCACGTTGTTCATTAGCTACACGTGTCCACTGCGCTTGCACAGCGAGAGTACTTGCACTTGAGCTGAGGTATTACCCTGGACGCATATTTCTCAGCTTTTTGCATTGGTTCACAACTTCTTGCACCTCTGTTTTTCCTAATTTAATTCCATTTTGGTGCAATGCAAGTGCAAATTTTCGCGTTGCAGCCATAGAAACGTGTATTTAATCGGTCCCTAGGTCAGTGCTTTCAGTACCAAGTGGAATGTAGCCAATAGGTTTGTTCTGGCGACCTGAGCTTTCTACTACTTCTGCTATTTTCCTGTTTTTTCTTTGCTCTTATTTATTTTGAGCGTCCTTTTGACCGGAAGTGTTTATCTTTTGAATGGTTGTTCGAGCGTCAGAAGCACTGCTCCTTTTCTCACAAAGAGCTTGCACTTTCTGCTCTTACTGTCGACGAAGAGCAGAGGAACTTTGAGATTGAGAGTAAGAAAATGGCACCAAAGTTAATGATTATATTATGGGCAGCGAGATAGGTCTAGTTTTGCTTAAAACCGTAGTGTCGCATTTATTTATTTGTGAATATGTTTGGCCATCCTGTGAGAACCGCTGTAGGGCATGTAAATGTAATTGTAGAAAATGATGAAAATAGTATGTTAATCGTTGAATGCAAGTGTTAAAATGACAGTCTCCGTGATTACTAAATTCTTGTCATAACCGGTCACAGACCACTTTAATAATGTGCCAAGTAACTCAAAATGATGCCGAATTGGCCCTAATAGCTAAACACATTCGCAATTACGTAGTTTTTGTTTTATATGGTGTCTCAAGGTTTGGGTAATGTCGAAATTATAACTTTAATTCCATAGCCCATATTACGTTATTTTATCCTAGCAGGGTTGCCAGGAATCCTCTTTTAACCGGACATGCCCTTTTATTGCCGCCTCGAAACTGTCCGTCGCCCTACAATGTCATACTTAATCAAGTTGAAAATTACACATTGATGGTGTTGTTAACAGCGTGATTATAGTTGTAAACAGTTTAGTGGCTTTTGGTGTTCGGATGGTAGCAGTAAAGAACTCTGCGATTTTTGCTCTTTTCCTACTATCAGAAATTATCATCTTGCTCTCGAGAGCAAAAAGCTCAAGTCACCCGAACAGACCTCATATATAGACTGTTCATGTTCAAGTAAGAACTTTTTCAGGCCCTCCCAACAATCATCAACAACTAATAAAATATATCTTATTGCAGCCTCAGGCATTAAGTTTTGAGGGTGGTGAAATGTATACATTGTCTTTATTGGTTACATTGCAATGATTATAACAGAAAGCAGCAGGAAGAAGGAAATTGGATATATGGAAAAATATAGTTCTTTAAAAAGCGCTCACTTTACCGCGAACAGCCTACAGTTGGTGGCATTGGCAACACTGTCGCTGTGTGCGCACGAAGACGTAATGTTTATTTTATACACCTAACCTCATGTTTAATAATGCGTTCTTGCGTTTAGAATTCAGAAAATAAAGTATCTTTGCGTCCTTCCATAAAATGATCGTTGGTGGAAGAGGTGGAATGTTAACAAGTAAAACGTGAGTATTCGATAATTGTCAAAATGCGTGTAATTTATTATTTATTTTTTTTTTTATTGAGGCGCCAAAGGCTCGGTGTATGAAGAGCAGGGAAATTTTGGGGTAAGACATATGGAAAATATGTATGTTATTGTAATATTTAATCACAAAAAGACGTTAAATTGTATAAAGACTTAACTGAACAATACCTAAATTCACAATATTACCAATACACACCCAAATGTACTTTATGGAAAACTACAAGCTTGAACAGTAATTTTCATTGTGGGAAGGGGTGGGGGACAAGCTTGAAAATATTTTCTGGGTAAACTCCATGCTTTGTGGATGCAAGAGTGCTTTTCGAAAAAATTGCTGGTGTGGATGAATCACCATTTTAGGTATTTACTCACCTGCTGGCACTGGGACTCTGGGTTGGTGCATAATGTTTGGCAATGCTCGAACAGTATGTTTGAGTGCAAAGGTGCTACACTTGAATATCAATTACACATCACAGTAACAACTGCAACCTAAGAAGTTGTTAAATTTGGTAATGTCTTTCACATTTGATATTACTTGCGGCTGAAATATGCAAGCACTTCAATAAACACACTTGCATGCAATACTACACAGTTATGTTCAGTACAGTAAAAATTACTTTCAACGATAAAACTACAAATGTGGAAACGTTACTCACCCAATCAATAAGTAGATGATTAACCATCACACATTGATTAACCAAGACACGTTCATATGTATTGAATCTGACTAACCTCTATAGATAATTAACATTTGCTATAACACGTTAAACAGAATGAATTGCAATATATAACACTTGAAACAGAACTCGTACATCACAATATTCCTCACAGTGTATGGTTAGCCCTTACACGCCCCATGTGAAGTTTGTATATTGTTTTGAAAATTAAGTTTGATTACTTTTTGCCGACAATCGCTTTGATGCAAAATATTTATGTTTTTATCAGACTTATTTTTCCTTATTTAACTCTGCTACACAATCATAATATTTATGTTGTACACATAGGTCTACAAATACTTGAACATAACCTCAATTTGTTGTTACCATTTTTCCATTTTAAAATATTGAAGTTTTCTTTGGTAAAATTCGTAATTAGGAGTTGTTCTATATTACATTTAATTTCACATCTGTTTTCGGAAGGCATTCCATATATCTCCTAGGCTTAAGGGGAGCACATTAAAAATTTTGTTAGCCAATCCCAGTTGTGCTGATAATGTGGGTTCGAACTTCCACATTCCCGTTATTTAGTGTGGGAGGTCCCTGTATATTTTGAGTAATGGACCGAAAGATGTACCAGAATTTAGTTGAAATGTGTTGTTAAAGACATTGTTCAGGTTAGGCGTCCTGGGATTACTAAAGAAGAGATCCACAGGTGAGAAGAATTTAGTTGAAATGTGTTGTTAAAGACATTGTTCAGGTTAGGCGTCCTGGGATTACTAAAGAAGAGATCCACAGGTGTGTTCAGGTTAGGCATCCTGGGATTACTAAAGAAGAGATCCACAGGTGAGACTTTTGGGGAAATATGCTGAACTTAATCTGACAGTCACCGACGACAACATTTCTGGTATGGTCCAGGGGAAGGCTTACAGGATTGAGGTATTGAGATGGCATCCTCATACTATCAGCTGTGTTTCCATTGTGATTGGTTTCAGCATTTGTATTCAACATTAAGGTAAACTTGTGGGCAATCAATATACCTTTTAGCCTGACACACAATGTGAAATGGGGAAAAGATACTGTAAAATAACACTAATAATCGTTTCACAACACACTGCAGTGTATTTAATTCAAACAAGCCTGTAACCAGTACTGTAAAGACAAATGCACTGTTCATAATGGATTGTAATTTAAAATCACATATTTTATGCAATTTTAGCTGCGGTAGAGAAAAATGTTCACGAGTCTCTCTCAAGGGCTCACTAATGGGTGATAAAAATATACCTGTTTGTGGTTACAACATGACTACAAATGTTTTGCTTATTTTCAGTAATTAATTTGCATGGTATTTCAAAATGTCTTGGAATTGTTTTACATATACACCACCATAAATTTTTATTTATAACAAAACATGTAGCACTGCAATGTTCAAGTGATCTATACCTTGTATCCTTAAGACCTGGATACCTGCCAGAGTCTTTCTGTAACTGACATTTTGGGGCGGCTTTGACTTTTCAACTTGATAATTAAATTCATAGTTCAGACTCTTCTTCAATTTGTCTGGTCTACATGACACTAAGTGGCAACACATTTTACACTTCTTCACAAATATTTTGCTAACATTTCACTTGTTTGAAGACAGCCCTTCTTTGGCACGTCCTACAGTCCCTTCCTTGGCATGTCCTACAGTCTTAAAGCCATTACATCGAGAGACAGTTTTTGACAGAGTTAAGAACGATCTCTCTGAATTTTGGTGCTGTACCTATGTAACCAATCACAGGAAGAGCTTCAAAAAGCATCTCCCTGAGATTAAGATACACAGGCACGCATACAAAATTACGCTGCTCTGATCAGCTGATTAGCTCCAATGACCTACAAAACTACAACATGAATGCCGTCGTGGACGTCACACACTCCCTTCTCTATGATTCACAAACATTGTTAAAATATGCATGTACTGATTAACAGGCAAATAAAAGTAAAATTCCATATTTGTTTACATACAATTAATGAGAGAAAAAAAAATGTTCTTTTCCTTCAGTACAATTCAACTTCAGAGTACAAGTTAGAATTTTACTGTTTATGAAATTTTAAATTAATTGCTGCCCTCGTCTGACATTTTAACATGGCAGGTAAAATAGAAAAGTGACAAAAATAATAAACAGTGTAACATTTGTAACACTTCCCGCATAAAACTGCATAACATTAGCATCTAACCTCAACTGTGCTCCAACCTATATACTAGCACACACAATCTTTTACAAACATAAACAGAGGACAATTAAGCACTGAAATGAATAAAATACACATTGTATCACCTTGAAAACGTATCAAAATGAAAAATAAACAATAACAAAACTTGTAAAACGTCTTGTAAACACATAAACACAAACATAGAATACCTAAATATTATTGCGACACAAAATAAACATTCAATAGCATCTCCAGATGCTATACACATATATTGTAACCTTTTGTATGTTATGTATTATATTTAAGAAGTACGAAACCATAAGATATTCAATAAATACGGCCACCGCGCTTCTCACCTGCCATGTTAAATTTCCATTTCCCATGATCACATCTTCCAAAGAAGGGGAGCCATGTTGTTGATGCACCCTGGGCAGTGAAGCCAACGAGGTCAGGAAGGTTCCAGAGTGAGCAGACAGGTGCGGCATGTGGTGTTTGGATTACCAAAGTAGACTGAGGGTTGGCATGAAGAAGGCCACCAATGTGTGAGTATAAAAAGAGGTTGTTGCGAGGACACCCCCCCCCCCCGACCATGAGGTTCCCAAGACGCTGCACCAACGAGGTGCAGCTGGAGGTCATCACAGATCAGCGGGATCCCTGACATCCGCTGAGCAATTCATCAGAGTTACATAGTGGTAAATGTAACCCTTCATAAGCGCTAGGTGGGGCTGTCTCATAAAGCAGTAGGCAGCGATGAGTATAATCCTGTAAGTAAACAGTTTGCTTTCAGCAGTACTGTTAGTCAGGAATTAATTGCTAAATGCGTTCAAGAAGAGTGTGTTAACAGTGTGGATTATTTTATATACCTGTGCTAATAAAGCTATAGGTTATTTGTAGTGTTATTCTGAGCTCGTCTTCTATTGCTCGGAGCTCAGACATACTTCCATTCAACAACTTTTGGCCCGAAGACCCATCGCACAATTTATACTATGCTGGCCTTGAGCTGGAAAGTTTGACACACTCTTAAGTCATGTGGACAGAATCTAGGACAGTAGACAACAATAAATTTCTCAGATAGATGCGGACACATGATACAGACTAGGTCAGCAGAGTGCGCCGCATAGAGATTATCGTGTCTGCTCACATTTTAGTAATAGATACATGGTTCTCGGTTTAGTGCATGTATGTAATTTAAAACATCCCACTGGCTCGCAGCTGCCACCATCATATAGCTTCTGTCCTCCTATAACTTCTGTCCTTCACTTCCACTCACGCAGGATGCGAAGCAATAAACGCGTAGCAGTCTTTTTGTGTGTGCTTGCAATGATAAACTCACAAACATCTTTAAATCATTGCAGTTGTTCAGATGCAGCATCAGGTGTGTGGCTAAGATAATCAGCACATTCGTTCTCAGAACCTTTAGTATACTGAATTTAAATATTAAATTCCTTTAGCAGTAAGTACCATCTTGTCAGTCTGTCACCTAAAGTTTTACCAATTTTTAAGCATGTCAAGCCTGATGATCAGTTTTCAATTTAAGTCTTTCTCCAAGAAGTAAATCACAAAATTTTGAAAGTTACCAAAAAATTGTGAGTATCATGCATTCTTTAACTGTGTAGTTATGTTCAGCTGCAATTGTGTCCAGCTTGCCATTGCCACTTCCTTTTCATTCTCATCATCATCTAGCTGAGACAGTTTTCTCCAGAGAGCATAAGCAGATGCGTTAGTGTATACTAAAAATTTTCTTCCTGGACAGGGTGATAAATCCCATGGTCTATCAAAAATATTTGTTTCAGCTCATCAAATAAATGACTTCTGATGTTTTTCCTTCCATGTCCAGGTTTGGCCTTTTTTCAGCAAATTAAACAGAGGTATTGCAATTTTGGCTGTTTTATCTGAATAATTCCTGTAAAAGCCAATTACACAGAGAAAAGCTTGGTTGTCCAGCATTGTTTGGTACCAAAAAATGAGTAAGAGCCTGTAATTTATCTGGAAAGGTTCTGATTCCTTCGGGTGATAATACATGACCCAGAAAAAGTAATTCCTCTCTGCAAAACAGTGACTCGCATATTTTTATGGTCATTCCTGCTTCTTGAAATTTTGTCATTACTGTATTGATATACTCTAAGTACTCTTCAAATTAACTCTATGTGATCATAATGTCACCTGCATAAACTCTGGTGAATTTCTGATATTCCTTACACAGTGTTAGGTCAAGATGATGAGTGAATTCTGCCACCGCATTATGTAGCCCGAAAGGCATAGCTGTAAATACATACTGGTGAATCTTAAAGAGGAAAGTGGCCTATTGCTGAGAATCTTTAGATAATGGGAATTGCCAATAAGTATCGATTTGTCCAAGGTAGTCACGTATGTCATGCCTTGGGAAAGTCTGAGATTTTGTTCCTGGCTGGGATTTCTGAGAAACTGTCGCTATGTAAATATAGTATGTTATAAAAGTAAAATTTCTGCACGTCAGAGATAGTAGACACTGCTGTAATGGCCTGAGAAATGTCTTCGCTCATACTAGATGGTACAGAAGTAGAAAGTTGTTTGTTAAACTGGTATAGGCAATAGTCCATTTTAAGTACGCCAACTAAACCATATGTTGTGTCACCATTCAGGTACCTTAGTCTGTTCTGAATGGTCTTGAACTATAATCAGCAACCTCCAAAGAACAGCATATTTGGTTATAAAGATGTTTTCAAAGATAAATGGTTTCGTTAGGACTTTTACAGTTATGAAAGCTATCGGATTTCTGAGTCCCCGAATTGTTACCATGATTTGCCTATTTACTGTGGAGGTTGCCCTAAATGTGAGCCCAATTATTTTTAGCTGCGGCACAGGAAGAATAGGTAATTTATTATTTTTGTTTTTGATTTCTTGAACCAGGCTTTCGTTTATACAACTAATCTGTGCTCTGCTATTGAGGAGAGTACTGACATTCATCCTACAAATTTTTAAATTAATTTCTGGACAAAGTGACAGATTAGAACCACGCAAATCTTCATCCTCCTCTTGTAAAAGAAATTCACATTCAGATTCATCAAGAATAATAATATTCACTGGCTTGTTTGGCAATTTGGTATGAATAACTTGAACAGATTCAGAAATATTATAAAGTATTTAAAAAAATTTGGTTGGTCTGGTAATTTGCATGCTAATTCTTGACTCATTTGATTAACATTAGTTTGACTTGGGTGAAATCTTGGAACAAATTGATGTACATTATTTTGGTTAATTTGGTAATCACCAGGATAATTTTGACTAATTTGATTAGAACTAACTTGTCCTGCGAAAGGTGCAGCATTAAAATATGCAGTTGGTAAAAATTGTGATGGTTGGGAGAGGCTTAGTAGTCCACTTTGCATAGATACGTACTGTATTATCGTATACTTAAGATATGTAATTACTGGTACTGTTAGTAGTGTTGGCAATTACTCTCTCAGTGTTGTCATTGTGGCTTTGCTTGGTATCGCTATTTGCATTATTACCATGTCCCTTGAAAAACTTGTGCTTGAAACTTTTGCCACCATGTCCATAACTAGGGTTTTATCGCCCCATGAGTTTCTATGCCCTTTAAAATTAGATTTGTTTTTGTGAACATTGTGGCAGTTTAAGGAATTTTGAAAATCCCAAACCCCATTTAGTGAATTTTGTATCTGACATTTAAAGTATTCACTCTTGGATTTTGATTACCATCTGTGTCATACTTTGGTTGGGTGAAGGAGAGGTGAGAGAGCTCGCCACCGGGCAGTAGCCTAATTGCGAGTGTATATATGTATGTAACCTTTATATTATTTTATAATTCTTGTTAAAGTTCTCCAAAGTTTATTCTAGTAACCAGGCCATACCACTTATCTTTCACAATAAACTTTCTAAACATAACCTAGTCAGTTGTGAAATTAAAAATAATTTTTGTAATTTTCATTTAAGCCCTGGTGGCTAATATATGTAAGTTTTTGTTTTAGCAAATTGAAGTTAGTTACAAAATGAATATTCCGTTGCACTGATCCTAAAATTAATTTCTGTTAAGGTAACTTCACATTGGTGAAAAATGATATGTACTGTTAATTAATACTTTAGTAAAAGGGGGCAGTATACCCCTATTCTCTTTAAAGTAACTGACCTATCTTTTTGTTCAATTTGTTTATACTCATGTAAGGGTGAGCTAAACCAGGAGTATTAGTGAGAAGGGTATCCTGTTAGCCCTACAGTAAATTCTGTTTCTTACTTGTTTGTCACATCTTAAACTGAACACTGGGTAGACCAGTGTTTGTTTACGGAATTTAGAATTGTTTGTATGTTAATTCAATATATAAATTTTTCTTGTAATGATTGTAAACTTACAATCTTTTGAATAACAGCTAATCCAATACTTACAGCAACTACTGTATTGCCCTTGCAAAACCTTTTCTATTTAAATGCTAATCCATTTTGTAATAATTTTAACTTGTAACTTTTTAATTTAATGTTTAATGTTTTTTTGTTTTAAATTGTTTCATTTTTTTTGTTACATATTTATATAATTGTTTTAATAAATATACCTTAATTTTTTTAAATAATATTTTTCTTCTTGTTTGTTGTTAAGAAAACCCTCCTCTTATTGCAGCTCTCGACCCTTAAAATAAAAATTTGGCTACATAGTATTTAGGCGCTGGATGCTTGATAAAGGATAGTTTAATTAAGGTAAATACACCATTACATTGCTTCTTTGTCAGAGTCAGACCCATGAAGAGGTCACGGTGTCCTGTTGCATTGTGAGTGAGTAAACACACACCCCCCCCCCCTTTTTTTTTTAATTTTCCTTGTTTTTTTTGGGGGGGGGGGTTTAAAACCCTTTTATAGTTTTCAAGTAAGTATTTAGGGTACAGGGTATCGTGCTGGCCCTGCTGAGTAAAAGTTACAGTACGTGGTGGAGGCTTCGCAGATTAGATTTTGGTGTTGGCTCATTTTTCAATTTTTGTAATTACAAATGTTATCCCTCCTTCTCCCTACCTCACAACAATATTTAGAATTGGACTTAGTGCATGAATGTTTGTTTGAATTTTGACATGATGTGCTTAAATGGGTGTTTGTGCTTTAGTGTCTTTGCATAAGTGTATGTTGTATTATTGTTTTGTAGCTGCTTCATAGAAATCTTGTATTCTTCAGTGACTGGTAACTTTGAGTTTTCTGGAGTGTTATGTGATGGTCTTTGTATTTAACAGGGTCATTGTAGGTTATGTATTTAGGAACAAGGTCACAGTAATCTACAGCTTCGACACTTTTAAGTTAGGTTTTGATTTGATAAAGATTTCTTAAAAAAATTTTCCCAAATCAAAAGAGGGATAAAGTAGCATTGCAGTTATAAACATTTCAATAGCTTATATATATATATATATATATATATATATATATATATATATATATATATTCATTTGACTTTTAGTTACAATCCCCAGTTTTGGTTGTCAGTGAGTGTAATTGTCTAAATTTTTCTTTCATGTCAGGTGTGGAAGTAAAGAATGTGGGGCTATATTTCAAGTTGTAATCTGTATTACGTGGCACTTTTCAAATTTGCAGGGTCCGAGAGCGAAGTGATGCAACTTTGAAGATTATGTTTTTTTTTTTTTCTATTTTTTTTTTTTGTCCTTGCCATCAGCAGTTTGTGTTTTGAAGCCTCACAGTGATGTAAATTTCAGCTAATAGGAGGTCGCGAGCCCCGGAAAAATGCTATTTTTAGATTTGTTTGAAGGAGTGGGGAGAGTAACGCGTGGCGAGCTGGGTGCTGCGGGCCCTGAACTCATCCACATTAAAGTAACTACAGTCGGGGAGACAATCTCTTGTCATAGTAGTTGTACCATCATTAAAGAAACTACCTTTGAGGAGAATGCGTTAAAGTAAATTCTGTGGAAGAGAGAACATTTTGGTGTGAGTTGTTGTACCAACATATTATTGTCAACCTTTGAGTAAGCAGCAGCATAATGTGTGAAACTTTCGGAGAGGCGACTTTGTGTCATCGAGTAGGGTATTTTCAACTACCACCTGTGACCAGACAGGCAATATGTCTGCCGACGTGTTTACGAGCTATTGTGATGCTGTGAACCTGTAATATGGAAATTATTGATGGGAATTATTGATAGAATGCTGTGTCTTCCTTTGAAGTTTTAAGAAAAAATTATTCATTTTTGATTTACAAGACCAATATTTTATTTAAATTATTAAAACTAGTGTTAATTTATTTTATATTACCTTTAATTATATTTGTTTGTGGTTTGTTGGTATTTTCTTTTAATTATGATCACTTTTTAATTACTTGTAATAATAAAATAAATTTTACTTTAGTGAACTTACAAAACCTACAATATCTCTATGGTTAATAAGTAAAAAAATAATTAGGTACACCTACTATCCCAAGCAGACTTAGGGCCTGTAATACGAACACTAGATAAATGTGTGGAGTAGCTATTCCATAGATAAGCTATTTGATGGTAACTTGTATTATGGACATTCCCAAGTTATCCTTTAGATAAGTAATCCAAGGTTTTGGTTTGTTACTGTGTGTGTTGGCAATAAGTCATTATATTTGTGGTATTATTGCTTATGTTCAGTTGTCAGTAATAAGTGCAAAATGTGTTTTGCATTATATATATATATATATATATATATAATGTTAATGCTTCTTTAGCAGAAGTGAATTCAGTAGAAACTATTTACCAAACCCAGGCAAGCAACACATTTGTTCATAATTATTATTGTCACTGGTTATATCAAATTCTCGCAGCTAGCTTAATCTTCATACAATTTATCACAATGCATGAGACTCGGTATCAAGATTGAGGTTCGTGCCCATGTTTCTTAATTAAATTTTTTAATATTTGGAGAATGGAAGGGGAAAATATTTTATTTCACAAATTTCAAGGAATCCGATTCCTCAAAATGACATTAAGCAAATGTGGTTTGTTTCAACTTAATTATTTATTCAATTAAAATTATTATGAATAAAATTTCAAAAACCAAGGAAATAAATTCAGGAAACTCAGAAGATAAATCAAAGAAAATTAATTAGTTGTGAAGAGAATTGCTGTCCAGGAAAATAGGAACCGAAAATTGAATTGCTTACTCCCACAAATCCCAACGGTTATCACAACATATCAATTTAGTGTGCAAGTCTCTCATGCTGCTTTAATCTGGCTCAGAATTTAAGTAGCTGTCCAAATTAATTATGTTCATGCACACTGCATCATTTATCGTCTGGCATAGTACTAAGCATCCTACTCTCGAAAACCACTGGGCATATTTCAGTCAGACCCTAGTTCACAATATTTATGAAGTTAATTCAAATTTCTGAAACATCTCAAAATAGTGCAGGATCCTTTGTCAAGACTAACTGTAGGTTACCAACTTGCACATAACATTGGCTGCTGATATACTTAGCTGGCACAAGACGTCGATGTCCATCTCCATCGGTCAACATTAAAAATCTGTCAAAAAGTGCTAAGCTTCTTCCAAAATAGTCTAATTATGTCCTACTGCACACTATTATCTACCGAAGTAGGATTTCCTAACTTGGCACGCATGACAAATCATGTGGTTTGCTGCAGACCTCTCCAAAAACTGTCTGATTCATTTATGATGGTGACAGAGAGTCAGAACAATCTGGGGTTCACACTCTCTCAAGCCAGACGGCGGAAACGTCCACTACGTCACATCCGGTGACGTCATTACTCTAGATTTCAGTCAGGCTGGGTACTTAGCAGTCTATTTTTTCTCAGATTAATAAATTAAGACATAGAATACCATAAATTTGCATAAATTAATAATATTACTTAAATACATAAATTAATCACTTTTTGGATCAAATCATAAGTTAACCAAAATATAATGCTTGACTTAGGGTTACAAATCATAATTAAATGAATTCCCTCACAAAAAACATAAACAAATCAATATAGGTTATATACACCAACAATTAAGTTCGAGAAACACTTTTCATCATGTAAATGTTGTGGTACTCTTTTGCATTAAAGTGTGGTGGTAGTAGTAAAATAAAAATGATCATTATGGCTTGTGGTAAGGTGCACCTAGAAAAACTCCATCCTGGCAGGGGATTCAAGATGGCCACTGCTAGGAAACCATGGGTGGTAGAGAGAGGCTGGCGTTGTGTCAGGAGCTGGCGTTTTGGTTGCGCAGCCAGGAGGCAGGGTAGAGAGAGTGAGGTATTCAGTAGGATAGAAGCTTCTGGAATAAAAAATGCAGGAAGTTTCGTGGTATCCAAAATGGACATCACTGCCATAATACTGGCTAACAAAATGGCCACCGGCATAGTAAATAGGATAGTAGCTTTCAGCAAAAAAAAAAACTGAAAGTTTCTAAGCATACTGGTCCCCAAAGTGGTCGTCGCTGGCTAACTAAAAATGGCAGCCAGTGACATACTGTAGAGAGACTAGCATTTAGGCAGGGGAGCCTGGAGGCAGGGTGGAATGAGAGAGCATGACGTAGAGGCATTCTGTGGTTTAGAAACATCCAGAGAAAATATAGGATGGAAGCTTCCAGAAAAAAAAACTGGAATGGGAGAAGTTTCAAAATATACTGGCTAACAAAATGGATGCGGGAGTATAGGATAGATGCAATCAGAGAAAATATTGCATCCAGAATGCAAATGTGAGATGTTTAGAGGTGTACCGACCAACCAAATGGCTGCTGTCTAAGTACTGGTAGGCAAAATGGCCGTTGACGTACTGGCTGCTGGGAGCAGAGGAAAAAAAAAGGGGGGTGGGGGGGGGGAGGGAATTTTTTCCCTTGTGATGAGTTCCAAGATGACCGCCACTACTCTGTGCCATGATGCCAGTTGCATGTGAATCAGCTATTTCTAACTACTGTAGCCTTCATACAGAAAAATAATAGAACAATTTACACAATTGCATTCTCTAATGCACTGATAAGTTAAGACATCAATTATTTTCCTGTTAAATATCTACAGTACGAGTTCTATATGATTGGCAAACAGGCAACTGGATGTTTCTGGAAGAACCTGGATGTAGATGTCCACGGCAAAACTTTATTAATGTACAGAATTATACTGTAAGTGGTATGGGGAGAGAAATTTACTTTTTTCTTTCCCCCAAAAAAATAGCACGTGTATGAAAATGGGTTTGCAAGGGGATGTTGTATTCAATTGATGCCCTAAAAAGAACTGATGGTGTGAAGGATTATGAGAAATGGGAAAATTTTGATATAGAAAAATGTAATAATAAAATAAATTTTACTTTAGTGAACTTACAAAACCTACAATATCTCTATGGTTAATAAGTAAAAAGTGAAAAAATAATTAGGTACACGTACTATCCCAAGCAGACTTAGGGCCTGTAATACGAACACTAGATAAATGTGTGGAGTAGCTATTCCATAGATAAGCTATTTGATGGTAACTTGTATTGTGGACATTCCCAAGTTATCCTTTAGATAAGTAATCCAAGGTTTTGGTTTGTTACTGTGTGTGTTGGCAATAAGTCATTATATTTGTGGTATTATTGCTTATGTTCAGTTGTCAGTAATAAGTGCAAAATGTGTTTTGCATTATATATATATATATATATATATATATATATATATATATATATATATATATATATATATATATATATATATATATATAATGTTAATGCTTCTTTAGCAGAAGTGAATTCAGTAGAAACTATTTACCAAACCCAGGCAAGCAACACATTTGTTCATAATTATTATTGTCACTGGTTATATCAAATTCTCGCAGTTAGCTTAATCTTCATACAATTTATCACAATCCATGAGACTCGGTATCAAGATTGAGGTTCGTGCCCATGTTTCTTAATTAAATTTTTTAATATTTGGAGAATGGAAGGGGAAAATATTTTATTTCACAAATTTCAAGGAATCCGATTCCTCAAAATGACATTAAGCCAAGTGCTAATATTTTATTTCCGATTTTTTGTCATTACAAAATACAATTTCCACAACTAAAAATAATACAATTTCCGAAACTAATCTTCTGTGTCGTTATCGACATTTGCCGGGTTTACTTGCATTTTGCAGAACTATTCTTCATAACACTCAAAATAGCAAAAAAAAAAATAAAATTAAATCCATATTTTACATAACCTCCAAAACCAACATGCATATAAGCAAAACACAAACATCTGATGTTTGAGACACCATTTTGAAGCTTATCTAAAGGTATAAATGCTTGTCTAGCACTGGAAGAGATAGATAGTTTAACCCCTTGAAAACAGTTCTAGTTAGCAATAACTAGAGGTCGTAATACACTATTTTGCATGAGCTGGTTGTTAACTTTTAACCTGGTGTGTAACTAGAGGTCATAATACAGGCTCTTAAAAGTGATTCATCAACTGTCCTTTATTAAAGTGGGAAAAATTACGTAATGTTGAAACGCACATTTGTGGTATTGTTTCAGCATAAATTGTAAGCCCAAAAATGCAGTTCTGAGATCTTTTTGCAATTTGTCAAAAATATGCACTTCTTAATCATTACTGAGCTGTATATGTTCACAATAAAATGAGCACTTTTGAAAGCCCTGCTTAAGATCTACTTGTATGCATGTTGTGTATTCTTCCACCTTATGTAAAATTAACATTGCCATGGGCCTCACTACTTTATTCATGCATCGGTCTATTGGAACTGTGAAATTATTAGAAAAGTAAACATTTTATAAATCTGCTAATTTTTACACACTGAGGCGTTAAAAAATAAAACAGTAAGTAAAAGATATAATTTAAATGATCACAAATGGTTACCTAACAGTTTTATTCAATGTTAACATATGGAACTACTTTCTATCCATCATTACCAACTTTACCGGGCGCAGACCACTCGGTATGCCCGTTAAAATATGTACTGAGTGGGGCGGTGACATTTTTCTAAGGGTAATTTCAAAAGTGCTCACTTTATTGTGATCAGCCTTTACCTACATTTTCCAAAGAAATATTTACCTCACTGACATAGTTACTCACTGCAGAGCCTTATTAATTTCATTTTTACTTAACTTAACAATGTCATACTCCACTAAATGCGATCTTGATAACTTCCAAATACTCAACAAATGAGTATATAAAATCTATGACATAATCCATTATTTCATGCAATTAAACTACAGGCTAAAAATGCCTGTTTCTTTTCCAAATATATACCCAAAAAATACAAAATTCTGTATTTACAGCAACAGCAGATGTAACTTGTGATCTCGTTATACCCTTTATACCTGTCTTTTTCGTCTATATCAGAGTAGTACTATGCTCTGGAGGCATCTAAAACGCCAATACATATTGTAATGTGTGTGATATTATTTTGTTAGTATTACTTTAAAATACGTATATTATACATCGTAGACACAATATTCTACATACAAAGGAATTTACCTTAACGTACATACTGAGTTTCTTCTACTTTTGTTGATTCTAATGACAGTATTTACCCAATTACTTAACATTTCCATTTGAAGAGGAAACTATAATTATTGTCGAGCTAACTTTGGCACAAGAAAAGCATTTGACCACATACCTGTTTACTGGATAAACACTCTTTAACTTTTAATATGATGCAAGATTTGATTTGTGACATCCTACCTTCTAATAATAAGTATATCCACCGATAAGGAAATTGAGAAATAGAAAACAGCTGTCAACCATGAAATAATGTGGTAGATAGAAGGCTTAAAGTTTTCAACACTTAGGCATTATTAATTTCCCAGTTCTCGTAACATTGTTTACAGTTGAGCATTTAATGAATTGGTATCCATTGTTATTGTAGTTCATTTTTGAGGCTGAGCTGGGCATTTTGGGTGGGAGGGGAAATGGGGCGATCACCTCCATTGCCCCTCTCCCAACCATAGATCTATCCATGTTGGCAGATGTTAAGGAAAATGGCTTAAGAAAAATAGGTAGTGTTAATGCTGAACTGTCAACTGTTAAAAGTAGTTTTGCAGTTCCGACAAGACTTTGAAAATCAAGTAACAGGATCTGAGACTCAGATTTTGGTCATGGAAATATGTTGAACAGAATTTAAAAATCACGTGCACATCATAACAGTACAGGTCATGTTGAACTATTGAAAACAGTTGATCAGTAGTTCACAACTTTTGAGAGATATTTAGAGAGCCATCTCGAAACTGAAAAGACAGAACACAAGAATAAAGAAAATTTGGAAAAACAAGTTAATAACTTTGGTGAACAAATTTCTTGTTTACCAACGAGTAGGTACCTCATTCACTAACTTACTTGAAAATTAAACAATGCAACAACAAATACTAGTAATGTGGTATGTTTTAAATTACATGAATGCTCTAAACCGAAAACCATGTATCTATTACTAAAATGTGAGCAGACATGATAATCTTAATGCGGCACACATTGCTGACCTAGTTTGTATCAAGTGTCTGCATCTGAGAAATTTTCTAGTTGTTTACTGTCCTGGACTCTGTCCGCATGACTCAAGAGTGTGTCAAACTTTCCAGCTCAAGGCCAGCGTAGTTTAAATTGTGCAATGGGCCTTCTGGCCAAAAGTTGTTGAATAGACGTATGTCTGAGCTCCGAGCAAGCGGTGAAGAGTGCGGCTGGCATACTGGACTATTGGACTAGATGCGTGAATGAAAGACATAATAAATAATGGCAACTGGTAGACAGGACACGTTCCGGTTCCCTTATAGGAGACCGCACAAATAATTCACAGCAACTTCTATCTAGAATTAGGGGTCTGATTAACTCCAATATTAAGCTCAGAATAACACTACAAATAACCTACAGCCATATTAGCACAGTTATATACAATAATCCACGCTGTTAACACACTCTTCTTGAACGCATTTAGCAATTAATTCTTGACTAACAGTATTGCTGAAGGCAAACTGTTACAGGATTAATACACATAGCTGCCTACTGCTTTATGAGACAGCTCCACCTAGTGCTTATGAAGGGTTTCATATACCACTATGTAACTCTGATGAATTGCTCAGTGGATGTCAGGGATCCCGCTGATCTGCGATGACCTCTGGCCGCACCTCGTCGATGCAGCGTCTTGGGAACCTCATGGTCGGGGGTCCTCACAACTCCCTCTTTTTATACTTGCACACCGGTGGCCTTCTTCATGCCAACCCCCAGTCTACTTTAGTAATCCAAACACCACATGCCGCACCTGTCTGCTCACTCTGGAACCCTCCTGACCTCCTTGGCTTCGCTGCCCAGGGTGCATCCACAACATGGCTCCCCTTCTTTGGAAAATGTAATCATCCTCAATCGTCATGGAATGGTGGTGTGGTTTGGATCCGTCAGTATGGGTCGACATCTTGCGGTAGGAGGTGCCAAGGGTGCGAGTGTGGACTGCCCGCTGTGGGATAATGAGGCATAGCCCTTCTTCCATGTGTCCACGGTAGCCATGTATTATGTTACAATGGCGAACAAAAGTCTGTTAGTGTGTCCTCACGCACTTGTTCACTTAATTTCCCTATAAATGCAAGATGGGTCTGTTTATTTATTTATTTAGGCCATATGAAATTTCCTACAATTAATATGTTTACCAGCTTGTTGTTAAATACTTGAGGTAATGAACTCAATTTTGATAATGTTGTCTTCATTTTACATGATGAATACCCCTTTATTTGATCATTCTTAATTAAGGATTTTTGTTTTACTAAAATAATTACATCTACTTGACTCATTGTTCTCACTCATGCTATAAGGTCTAATTTTTCACAATTTTTATGATCTATAATGATGTTCATACATTTTTGTCATATTGCTTTTAGGATTATATTTTACAATCATTTAAATGTTTATAGGTTCTATAAACTAGTGAAATTATTTTACATGCTATTACATTAGTAATTGGTCTTTTTGCAACATTGATAATATTTTTGTTCCAATTGTTTTAATCAATTGTGTGTTAGCTTTTTGTTTATACGATAATAAATATTGTATAGTATTTAATGACTAGTTTACTTTATTGCTTTGTGTGTCACCACATGGAAAGCAGAGTGTGGTCAGCACCCTTTGACCTCTAACCCTTTGACCTCTAATATACTTTTAAGGGCGCCGATTATCGGGAGTGAGGATAAGTTATTAATAGAGTGCACGCACGTTATGTTGTGTAACACACCACAACAGTTGCCTATTTAATTATGTTTGTAATTTATTGTTATTCTTCTATATCCTATATGCTATTTTGGGATTTAGCTTCATATACATTAATTATATTACCCTTATAGTATCTTAAATTTCCTTTGACCTTTTTTTTGACAATCTTTCTTTTTACTGCTACGTTCCCTTAGTTACTTCATTTATTATTCTATCTAATGTACATAAATGATTTATTTTGATTTTCACCGGGGCAATATTACTTTTTAAACTTAACACGTGGTACCTTCTGCTTTGCATTCAGTGCTGCACTCAAAAAAATAATAACACATGTTGCACGCCTCACTTCTCGTGTTGCATCAACAAAGATGGTGCGCTCCACTGCTTACGTGCCACTGATAACTCATTCTAGCAGTGTTCCGGAAAATCCTTTGGGCTACAGTACTGTCCAGGTAAGCTGTGGTGAGAAGTAGCGTTTTCTCTTCATGATAAATTGATTACATTTTATTTATAGTAAATTATATGTTATTATTGACTATAATATGCTGCTGCCTCATTTTTAAATTATTTATTATAAGTGAATTTTTTCCTTTTGGACCCTACTACTTACCATAATTTTTTAATATATTTTATATTTTACATACCTTACTCATTTTTGTCTTTTTCCTTTTTACTGGATCATCTGCTTGTTATTGTTGTCCTGAAGCTGGTTTCTCTGGCTGACTGGACCTAAAACATATGCAGTTCACATGCTCTGACATACACCACATGGGTGCAGCGTGCAGTCTTTCCTTTTCCTTAGGTCCATTATTACACACTGTAACATAATAAAAGAAAATTAATTTCTGATGTGTGCTATTTTGTTGTTTCTTGTATTAACTGTATCATATCCTTGGGGTCAGTTTTCCTATTTAGATTTGTAGTGTGGATGGGCCAAGTACGTCTGTTACGTGACATGACCCTGTGTATTTGAATGTTATATCTTTAGTGTGGGCACTATTCTCAACCCAAACCCAGTCACCTATTTTTATCTTATTGGGTTGGTACTTTTTGTCAAATTGTTTTTTTTTTTTTTGCATTTGTTGCTCTCTATCTTTTATTAGTTTATGACAACAATCCTCGCCTCGTGGCGAATATTTATATGTAATTACATGTGATGGTTGTGTCACCTACACTCCATGCATTAAGTTATATGTGTTAGCGCATACTGTTAATTGCTGTCGTAACACTTCATTCATGGCTTCCACTAGCCCGTTGCATGTTGGGTTATATACTGTGGTCTGTAATTTTTTTGATTGTAATCTCTTTAGTAATTCTGCTATTAATTGGTTGTTGAATGATGATCCTCTGTCTATTAATATTTGTTGTGGGCATCCATATTTAAGTATTACTTATCTAATAAAATTTGTGCAAGTTTGTGCATCAATGGCTTGTACTGGTTTCGCAGGAATGTACCTGCTGAAAAACTCTTGTCATTACTATTATGTATCTGTTAACCGTTTTTTACTTTTGTAATGGACCTTTGGCATCCAGTGCCCAAGAATGTAGTAATGGTGGTGATGTTATATGTTGAAGTTGTCCTATAGGTTTTTGATTGGTAGATTTGATTTTTTTAACAAATGAGACAATTTCTTATATTTTATTTTATATCCTTGGTTATGTTGTCCCAATAGTATGTGTTTTTAATTTTGTGTGGTGTTTTTGAATGCTTCAAAATGGCTGCCGCCTAATAATGAGTAGTGGTGAGCTGATATTATTTTGTTCATGTAGTATTTTGGGACTAATATGAGTTGTTTCTCCCCCACTGGTGTGTTTTCATATATTAGTTGCTATTCTGTAGTGCCTGGCTAATTTTATGTAGTTTGGGTCTGCTTTAGTTGGCTCTGTTACTGCTACTTTAAAATTCTGTATATGTGGATCACATTCATATGCCCCTGAAAATGGTTAGCTTTGCTTGTCTATGGGGCACATGTCATTGTCATTCTCAATTTTTATATATTCTGATTCGTGTTGATACATGGGTAGATAGTACGTAGTTCCCTTCATTTTTGTTAAAATAATTTGGCATATCAGTAGTGGGTCTATGCTAGTGGCTTTACCATGTTTATTTTGTGGTCTTCTAAAATTCTATATTTACTTGGAAAACATCTGCGATGATTTTTGCTATGACTGGAAGTGGGATAATATCTGAATTTAAAACTGATTTACTAATCTTTGCCTTGCCCTGCATGTTATCTCATGTTTCAAAATGATTTCGTGTTTCAAAAATGTTTTTAATGTTTACCCAGTTATTGACTATATATTTAGCAATAATTTGTTTTAGTTCATTTTCCTTTTGTGGTATTTGTTACAAGCTTTCAGCCAAAGCTTTATATATGTTATTACAATTTGTCATTTCTGTTTTTATATATTATTTAACATTGTTAGTCTCTATAGTTTTTATTTATACATGACCTGTCTGTATCTTACTCATAGCATCTGCTAGCATATTTAATTTTCCTTTTACTGTTTTAGCCTGAAAATCATACTCGACCAATGCAATTGCCATCTTCTGTATCCTAATGTGTTCTGCCATACTTTTTAAGTATCTGAGACTTGCATGATCTGTTTTGATCGTAAATTGCCTACCATAAAGATATTGGCGAAAATAATTGCAAAAGTATTTAATAGTCCTAGTTCCCATTCTATTGTCCTCCATTTGGATTCGTTTACAGAAAATTTTTTCGATGCAAACCCTATAATGCTTCTTTGCTTACTGTTTGGTTCCTCTTGCATTAGGACTGGTCCTATTGCTGTTTGTGATGCATCACAAGCTAGTCTAGTGTATTTATTTTTGTCAAAGCATTGCAGTATTGGAGAGTTCTGTATTGCTTTCTTAAGTTCTAAATATGCAGTACGTTCTTTCTGTCTCCACTTATAAATTGTATTATCTTTTGTGAGTTTGATAAGCAGTTCTGCTTTTGTAGCATAGTTTTGTACGTATCTATGTAAGTATGATGTACCTAGAAATGTTCACAGTTCTTTGACAGGGTGCCATTCGTTGTATGGTGTTTGCCTTATCTGTGTCTGTGACTATCCCTTGAGGTGTAATATAATGCCTAATATTTTTATTTTCTGCTGTGAGAATAAGCACTTGATAGCATTTATTTTAACATTAAATTCCCTTAATGTTTTTAACACTTCTTATATTAGCTACATGTTCTCTAAATGTACTACCAATAATGAAAATATTATCTATGTATACTGTAGCCGTAATCCACCTTAATGGTCCTAGCAATATGTCAATAAACTGTTGAATATATTGTGGTGAAGTGCTAAGTCCTGTACACATTCTCCTATATTTATATAAACCTACACCATCTATAGTAAATGCTAATTTTTTGGGTCTTCTTTCCTGATTGGCATGGCGTAAAAACCTGAGAATAAATCTAATGACGTAATAAATTTGTATTTTGAATTGTGTTCAAAATATCTTCTGTTCTAGGAAGGGGATACTCAGACTTGCCAACGTTTATGATTATTTACATAAAATGTACATAAACGATTGTACATTAACGATTTTATAGAAACACCTTGATTTTTTACGAATTCCGATACTTGAAAAATTTTAGAGTGAATATTTACGTAAGAGACGGGACTATTGATTCTTCGATACCTTGTTATTTGGACGTATTGAAAGTATTGGGTGGCGCGACGTGCGTATCGATACATTTGTTCAATGCGTGAAATGTTGTATTATCGGCACGAGAATGGCTTCATCCACCATTTTCCCAGTTGTCACTAAGTAGCGCTGTTTTCGTTCTGCAGTGAGATTACTAGTTTTGGAAAGCCGGTGAAATGTCGTATTATTTTAATGATTGAGCTAATTGTTGTATCTATGGTAGTGAAACATGTAGTAAGAATTGTAACAGAACGTGTATTCTGGAGTTGCAAATAGGAATTACAAACAGTAAGTGAGTGTGTATTGTAAATAACGTACTTTGAAACTTCGCCAAAAATATTTACTTCCCAAGCGTGATGTTCGAATTGGCACTACCTACATATTTATCACGTTTTCTTTCTGTTAAAACTTGACAGGTTATATAATAATTTGAGGCCGTGGCCAAAGGTAATTTGGTATTTGGTATTTTCTATCTAGCGGATTTTAGTAGAAATACAAAATGACAAATTTAGTGCAATGTTTGTTTTTACTTTAAAAACATGCATATGCGTAAATAAAATAATTTTTAAAACAAATAATTGTACATAAAATACACTAGGCATGTTTTAAAAAGTAACTTGTGCTATGTTTATATATTGCGCAACTAAATCTTTTAAAAGTTATTGTGTTATTTATTGACATATTCGTAGAATTCTAGTGATATTTGCAGAAATATTATGACCTTTTAAAGATTTACATTTAGATAAAAATATTTTTGACTGTTAATGTAATAATGCATGACGCCAGTGTTAAACAAGTGACTGTCGACAATGTCACAACTGATACCTATCAAATCACGAATTTACAAAATAACAAACAAATTTTCGACTCTTCCATTTAAAGAGTGTATAGTTAAAAATGATAAGTCCCGTAGGAAGAGGTGCAAAACAACGCCGTCTTATGAAAGGCGTTAAACTAAAAAGTCTCTCCCAACCCCATCCAATTCGCTGTCAATAAAATTAACGGAGCCCCAGAAGTATGACTTTGCCATAACAAAAACAAGGTAGGTTGGAATGATAACCTACATTGATCACAGTATTTGTTTACACTCATTGTTTTCTTCGTAGACAGAGCAGCTGTTTAACAAGGATACATCGCGGCCGTGCTACGTTTCTAGAACTCTCAAAATTTAGTTATCTTATTTTCGGTATTCTGAATGCAAGTACGTGCCATTTCTGTTTAAAAATGGTATTTCATATTTATTCTACATGTTTTGTGTGTTTACAATCTGTGAAAATGACCAACACAAAACCACAAACAGAATAATATATTTATCTTACTTCAGGTAGCAGTAGATGTGCTATTGTTTTTCACCCGGCAGTAAACAATTCCCACACATTGTTTATCCGACTTAATCCAGGAATAATAGAATGCTTGTTTTTCTAAATCAAATCTGTAAGCTTTCTTAGTTCAAAACTTTACATGTGAGTATATGCACATTTTTGTGTACAAGTTTTAAATGTTATTTTTAAATTAATGTCATTGCAGAATACAGATTTTGTATATTACTAAGAGAATTTTTTATACTTTTATGGTAAGTGTATTAACACTATAAATGTGAAAATAAAAATGGCATGGAAGTTATCTTAAATTAATGTATATTTCACTCAAGGCAAAGAATAAGTATATTTTTGCTTTACACGTCATACTTAGCAAACACATTTTGATGATATATAAGTCTTCTCTAGGGGAAATCATTCTTTCTGGTCTGAAACACTGAACAAATGTTAGATTATATTAAATTTTCATTGTGAAATAATTTTATTACTTGAAATTACGTGTGAATGTTAAGAAAATTAGTGTATGTGAAATTGCAGTGGGCAGTTTACGCGTGTTTGAAGTTTTTATCCATTTTACTTATTGGAAACTTTAAAAGTTGGCAAGTCTGGATACTCCACCCTTTTTAAATAAGGATTAGATTGCCTGAAGTCAGTTAGAAATCACATGCACCCCTCTTTTTTGCGTATCACTAAACTAGGGGCAGCATATGATGAACTGAAGATTCCACAATACCTACTTTTTCCATATCTTTAATTTGTTGAAGTAATTCTTCACATATTTTGGGGCTAATTCTATATGCGTTACTATGTATTGGTTCATTCGTAATCATTTCAAGTTTTAATTTGTAATTACGTGCTTCTGTGAGCACTAGTATGCTATTTACAAACCTATCTTGGTATTCATTAATTACTTTAATAATTTCCTTATCTTGGTAAACAACTAAATTTGTAAGAATTTTACTGATTATTTTATTTTTCCGTATTTCCTTCAATAGTCTCAATTCTGTTGATACAATATTGTATTGTGTTTGTTCATTGTCTATCACTGATGTGTAACTAGGAATTTATGTTTTTATTAAGTCTACACCTAGTATGACGTCCATTTTTAAATTGTACAATACCAAAAAAGCTTGTATGAATGTGAGACCTGATACGCTAAACTTAATGATTGTTTTATATCTTGGAATATCGATTTCTTGTGTTGCTCCTACCAGTGAAGATATTTCTGTGACAGGCGTTATTTTTTGATTGGTTATGAGTGTGCTGGCAATGCAACTCCTGCTGCACCCTGTGTCCAGGAGAGCGTAATATTTTTTACCTCCTACCTTGACCTGCACACGTGGTGTTGATGTTTCTACAGCGACCTGGTTGCAATCCTGTCGTGGTGCACGTGGTGTTTGTTTTGCTGAGTGGCATGAGTGGAACTTGTTTTGGTTCAGCGCCTTTGTTTGACTTATGTTATCATTGCCGCCGTGCGGTTCCGTGTTTGTATTGTTGTCGTAGTCGCGGCTGTTTGTGTTTATGCTGAGTTTAATGCGTTGCATACCAAACTTGTTGTTAAACTTTCTGAGCTTGTTCGCAATGTCTGTATGAAATTCAAATTCGTGGCTCGAAAGTGGTGACATTGACTGGCATGATGGCTTTTGTAGAAACAGATGGCGCATGTTTGTTGTGCTTTGGTGTGTTGTCCTATAAAGCTATTGACTGATGTGAAGTGTCGTCATGTGACTTTTTGTAATTTGTTCTATACTGCTCTCCTTGTATGCTCTCATTACTGTATTTAACTGATGTGTGATTGTTTCCTCTATTTCGTTCCTTGGGTTTGTTCAATACTATTTGTATGGAGGTAATGCTTTGGATATTGTGATGTGTGTTTCTGGGACTTGTCCTATCTGCCATGTTTTTACCTGATTTTGCACTTTACTTACGTCTCTGTTTTGTTTTCCACTTCTAGTGTTAATTTAGCTAATTCCTCCTTTAGTGTCAATATCTCCTCTTGGAGTTTGTTTTTCTCTACATTTTCTGACTTTCTAAATAACTTGATTATATCACATTATTCCTAGTCCAACTGCCATTAAATTTTCTAGGAGTTGCTCTAGCATGTCATTTTGTAGTGCTACAATCTTATTTGCTATTGTCGGCAATAGTGACTTCCATATGAATTTTACTAACTTGGACTCTGGCAATATTTATTTTTGTAATAGATTAGATCCTCTACGGTGACCTGGCAACTCTCTCTCCATCTCTCTCTGTTTTTTTGTGTGAAGCAGCTTACTATACCTATCTGTATAATCTATAGGTGTGAATGTATCTCAATTTTGTTTCAATTTCTTCCCATGTAATTTCTCCTGTTCTATTCGGTAGTGTATTTTTATATTCCCATTTGGCTGTACCTTGCAAATAAAGTTTTATACACTTACAGTTCTCTAAATGATTCCATCCATTAATGTCACTGGCTGCCTTATAAATATCTAAAAATTCTTCCATGTTTTCATGTCTATCAACCTGAGTGCATGGGCATTTTTTCCGGTTGACCACAATCTGCACCAGCTGTGCTGTATTTACCCCATCTGTTGTGTCTGTTTTCTCTAATTCTACATCATGGTAAATATGTGCAGCGATATCATTCTGGTATGTGGGGATGGTGTATGTAAATGTCTCACTTGTTTGCAAATTTTGTAGTGAACATGGTCTGAGTCTGTTTACAAGGTTGAATGTTTTTTTTTTCAGTGTGTGAGGTGGTAGTCGTATTCAATACCGCATGCTTTCAGATACAGTGAATGATTTTTATTCTGCTCTGCACGACTGAATATGTCTGCTGTTAGTTTTTGCTGTATAAATACTTTAATCTGTAATATGCTTTATGCTACTAGACTTTGCATTTACTGCCGGCTGAGACCTGAATTGCTATCCTGAAGCCACATGATTTTTATCAATGAAGTTGTGAAAATATAATACTCTGCGCCTTTTGAAGTAGTACTAAGTTTCTGAAATACAGTAACAGCAGCTTTATTGGTATTACTTTTGTCACTCTGAAATACTAATTCTAACAAGAACGTGGTTAACTCAACGAGCATTTAATGGTACCACCTGATGGGTTGCTAATTTTTTTGCTATAGAAAACAGTTTAAGGCAAATTCTCAACTCCACGAATGCTATTGTATTTATGCTGGGCTAGTAGTTTTGAAATCCGTGGCTATGTGAACAACAACTGCAATGCATGCGAAGAGTTGGAACCATAAGGTACCTCCACCAGTTGTTCCGGTTCCCATATGGGAGTACGCACAAATAATTTGCAGCAACTTCTATCTAGAATTGGGGGTTTGATAAATTCCAATAATAAGCTCAGAATAACACTACAAATAACCCACAGATTTATTAGCATGTTATATACAATAATCCATGCTGTTAACACAATCTCCTTGAACGCATTTAGCAAGTAATTCTTGACTAACAGTATTGCTGAAGGCAGACTATTTAATTACAAGATGAATACTTGTTACGGCGTACTGATTATTGAGACAGCCCCACTTAGCACTTATGAAGGGTGACACTTACCACTGTGTAACTCAGATGAATTGCTCAGTGGATTTCAGGGACCCTGCCGATCTGCGATGACCTCCGGCCACACCTCGTCGGTGCAGTATCTAGGGAACCTCTGGAGAAGCGTGTCCTTGCAACTCCCTCTTTTATACTCACACATCCGTGGCCTCTTTCATGCCAACCCCTAGTTTACTGTGGTAATCCAAACACTGCATGCTGCACCGTTTGCTCACTCTGGCACCTTCCTGCCCTCCTTGGCGTTGTTGCCCAGGGTGCATCACAACGTGTTACTAATGAGTATGCGTCAATTGTCTGTAACCAAACAGAGATATTGTAACGATGCAAATTATTAATTATTATTTAATAGGGACAAGGTTTTCTTTTTTCAAGGAGTGTAATGTTTTATCAGTGTTTGAAGTTGTGGCAGTATTAAAACGTTTGTATTGTTATTTTTAGCTGTGACGCAGTTCGTTACAATGAGGAGAAGAGATTTCGGGCCACGATATGCCCTTATTTGGTCACGTTTTTGGGACACAGGTGCGAGAGTGGGGAGAGGCACGTGGCAATGTGAGCTAGGAGTACCTACCGCCCACTAGCAAATTACTACAAACCAGTGAAGAGAACACATAGAGCATGGCAATTTAGTCCATGCCGGCAGCACCCGTGACCTCAACTTCTTTTGTGTTTTAACTTCAAGTATTTTCTGCCTACAAACTCTGTTTTACTAAATCATTTCCGCCAGTGTGGGAAGTCGTTAGTGTGCCTGGAGAGAATTAACTTCCCTTCTGCCTTCTTAAATTTCTCTCGCAATTCAAGCTTTGGAGTGACGTCATTAGTAAGTGAACTAGTGTGGCGCTGATGTTTCAGATGTCTTGTTGATTCTGTTCGTGACTGTGTATTCTTGGAAGAATATAACTTGTTGTTTGGAATTAAAAAAATTATTGAACTAATCTGAGGCTGGGACTCTTTCCCCCCCCCCCCCCTTTTTTTTTTTTTTTTTTTCTAATTTTAATATGGCGCCTTGTAAGTTTAATGCCTCAACCGACTGAGCAAAATCGAGCTGTGATTTCCAGTTTTCATTTTTGGCAGCTGCGATGTTACAAATATGGCTGCCAAATTACAGGGCTTGATTCGCACAACTTAAGATGCTATGTTTATAAATGTAGCATCAATACATTGATTACAAGTCCACTGCAGTTCTGAGTGAGTCGCGAGAGGCAAGTGATTCGAAACAGCAGTGTTCCAGTGTTCAGCAAAAGATCAAGGTACCTAGATATTAGACTAATCTCTAGCAGCAGTGAATTTGACACACGTGTGTGTGTGTCTATATATATATATATATATATATATATATATATATATATATATATATATATATATATATATATAAACGTGCAACTCACAAGAGAACAACCCTTTGTAATATATTAATATCTCTAAACGGGAGAGCAATAAGTTTTACTATTAAATTTTATATAATAGCCACTCTGTCGGTTATCTATTTTCTGTTCTTACAACGTATCACTGGAACTGTTTCCCCTGAAGTATGGTGCTGAAGGCTGTATCCCTTGACGTATCGCCACGGCGATTCCGGCACACCCCTCTCGTGGTCCTTCTTGTAAGGGTCGGCCACTGGCTGACGTCCTGACAGCGTCACACGCGTCTGGAAGGCGTCTGGCCACGCAACGAGCCTATATTGTTCTTTGTTTAGGGTCTCATCAACTGTTTATAATTCCCGCTTGATGCAATCCCTCGTGTCCTGATTTCCCGCTTTGTGTAATGCAGTGTTCACGTACGAGCGCTAGCTAGGGTGCGTTCATACCACTGCAGAATGTTCGGTTATTTTGCTATACTCCTTAGGATATATGTTCCACAATTGCATGTCTTTAGTTGAGTTAGTCAGAAGAATATTTAATGACTGCATAGTTGAAAATATATTTAATGAATAGACACGTAGTTGTATGGTAAATATTTATTAGAAGTACGAGAGAAGCAAGAGCTGCCAAATATTACGAATTTTCCGTAATTATTTATGATTTTAACAACCAGTTATGGAATTACGGAGGCTTGCTTGTTTATTACAGAAATTAATAGCCTTGACAATGCGTCTGAATTTTTTAGTATTTTTTTTAGTTCGTTTATATTTATGGTACAATGTATTATCTATCATACAGTAAATATTGTACTCTCACCAGAAGCTAGTATGAGAGTCGACAATTTCAATATTCTCTGCAAACAGCGCAATACATATATACTGTACGATGTATTGTCTGCCATATAGTAAGTATCGTACTTTTATCAGAAGCTTTCACGCCAGTTGAAAATTTCTCTATTCTTTGCAAATAGTGCTTTAAATTCAGTATCACAAGCAGTAAAAAATTGTGGCAACGCTGAAAAGAGAAAACAGCATTGTTGTCAGTAGTGATGCTGTGTCGCCATTGTGTATTTACTCTGTGGTCGTTATGTATTATGTAGTTTAAGTTTGGCCGTGTTCCATTCCCTCCACTGATGTGACCAACTGCATTGCCACCAGTTGTTGTTCCGTTACTTCATGCGTTTAATGCTGGGCTGGGGATCGGAACAACTTCCATGCTCTATTTTCGGCGTGTAATTTGAGCTTTTTGTTTACGAGTGGCAGGACATTTACATAAACGGCTATGGTAAACCTATGATCCTGTCATACAATTTGACAGAATAACTTGTTTACAATTCTCTTATATGTAAATGGGGCATAATAAAATTAATCGAATATTAAATATTTAATAGCCACAACAAATACATATTAATATCAGTCGTACACACAGCAGATTAACGTGTCACAGGTTGGCATTCCAACCTGCTTTATTTTCACCTAGTTACGTTTGCTTGGGTTCTATTTACTTTAATTCAATGGAGAAAAGGAAACACTGTTTGAAAAAAAAAAAGGGGGGGGGTGTCTTTATATTAATGTCTTTCATGAGACATGTTTGTTTTGATGGAGCAGTAGAAAATTTTGTTCAATTATTGTAACTTAGAAAATTTTAACTTCAATGAAAAAACAAAATGTGATATATACGTCGTTCGTATTCGTACAAATGCAGCAATACACACCTTCATACACACACTTCGGCAGAAGTTAACCATACACTCGTAGAATTCACGATATAGGCAAAGAAACAAATATTTACACATTACAAAAGTGTCGAAAGTGCTGCTTTTTTAGGCCACTTGCATTTCAATAATTATAGTAATAGTTTACAAATACAATATTTACAAAACATGCAAACTTACTGTTTGTTTAGTTTTCAACCTCTTAAAAACGGGTTTTCCTATGGAAATCCTTTCAAGTTTACTTCACCAAAACGCGTTTGTTCATCATTAGTATTATATAATTTAGTTGCAGAATCATTCAGTACAGTCACCACTGCGCACATTTCCTAAAACCAACAAACTTGCCCTTGATCGCCGCCGATGCTAACCTCCAAATACGTATGTTTCCGGCATTTTCCCGCTGTTGTGATATCAGCGCATTAAGCATTTGTGCTTTTTCCTCGTGCAGGTTATGTATGAGATTGGCAGGAAGTAGAATGATGTAATAGGTGTAACGATGCACCTGTGCGAAGGGATGGGAACAACTCTGCTGCGCATATTTCACATTCTGCAGGTAACGGAACACGCCTTCGTTGGTTTCAAGAAACATGCGCAGTGTTGGTTTTACTAAATGATTCTGCAAATAAATTATTTAATGCTCGTGATGAACAGACGTGATTTTAATGAAGTAAATTTTCAAATATTACCCCATTGAAAAACATGTTTTCGGGAGTTTGCGAATTTTACAAACAGTAAGTTTGCGTGTTTTGTAAATAATACATTTGTAAACCATTACTATAGTTATTGAAATGCATATGGCTAGAAAAAGCTACACTTTCAACACACATGTAGTGTGTGAATAATATTTGTTTTTGTCTATATAGCAAATTCAACGAGTGTAAGGTTAACTTCAGTCGAAGTGTGTGTGTGTGTGTATGTGTATTGCTGCATCTGTATGAATACGAACATCAACGTGTTGTAGCAGCCAGGAAGGGCCGCTCATGAAGTTACCACTTAAGCTACGACGTCCACATGAGAAAATACGACTTAAAGTACAACGCGCTATGGATTGAGACTGTGTTGTAAACAAACGCCACTGACCTACTAGGCGATGCATATAAAACGGCCACGGAGACCGCCCCCCAGTGTCACACCGGCGGTCGAGGTACCACCGCTTTAGTTACCAGAACTGGTAATGAGAAAGTAGACATCACGACATCGAGACCTGGAGGAGTTCTGGGTCGATCTACAGAGGTTTTATGGTGAGCATAACTATCAAGCTGGCAGTTAGGTGTAATGCTCTACATTGAGACCCCGTTGCCCCCTTAAGCATTAATTAATAATTACTGGCAAGGTTAGGCGAATCAAGCTTATACATCATATTCGGCATTGTGCCATCATGAGTAATTAATAACTGTTAACTTGTTTGTATCATATTGTATTCAATCCTAATATGTGTAATGGTTGGTAAATGTTATTGTGTTTATGAATTCCCTGGAGTTGTTAGTGAACTGATAGAGCTACAAGTGGTCAGAATAGGAGTTCGGGGAAGGGGAGACGGTACAGTATGTACTGCATTGTGTTTTTAATTGAAGTTACAATAATTTAAATGTTATTTTCATACAAGCCAAATTTTCACTGCTTCATCAAAACAATATGGAACTCAAAATGACACACACATAAAAACATCTAAATATTGCCGTCTCACGATAGACGTAAAACTAAAGCACCCAACCCGTCACTGTTTCCTTTTTTTCCTTTAAAATAAAATAAACATAATCCCAACAAAATGAACTGGGCAATTGCAAAAATAAAACAGTTTGGAATGCCAACCTAGCAATTCTTCAACAGAGAGAATTTTCAGCAGTGTCCGCCCAATCAAACAGAATTTAGAGCATCTCTGTCAACGGAAAATTTAGGCGCTCTTATGATTGAGAAAGTAAAAAGTTATTCAATCAATGAGGTGTATTACTAAAAGAAACAAACCACCAGATTATGATTTATGCGTATTTTTTTTTTGCATATAACTGGAATTTCTGATGGGTGTGCTTGGAGGTTGGCAGCTCTGGAGAAGGTGACTGAACATTTAGCATGAAGTGCTATAACTTACCAAAGGAACTGTAAAATAGTGTGTTTACAGATGTCATGGTGTTCATTTTATTCAAACATATAAAAGGCATCAACATATTTACATTATTTAACAAATAACTTCTGTGAAATGTGTTGAATAAACTTGGACGTGGAAACTGTTACCACATTTCCATATTAGTTAAAAGTGTTATTGAATACCTAAGTATGATATTCAAAGATGATTGGCTATGTTCGCTGCAGGTGCAATGACCAACACTACAAGTAAAAGAATGTTTCCAGCACATTGGGGGTTTAAAAATGTTCTGTCTTCAAGAAGAATGATGTAATATGATGTAACCCAAATTCCATGCTACAATTATTATTGTTTGAACATTCAAATTAGCAAAACTTAATCATTTTTCTATTTCAGTGTACTTTTTTAACTTTAAAACTGAGAAAAAAAATTCCTATTTTAAATAATTTTTTTTTTTTAATTGCATATTTCAATCCAGTGTATGTGTTTTTTTTTTCTTTTAGTGGACTAAAAAAAACTTAGAATTTAGGTGATCTGTATGTATTGTTAACGTTTGTGGTTTTTTTTATGTTGTAACTACATGTCATTTATGTATCATAATGCATTTCAAAGTTAACCTTCAATGTTAGCACAGCATGGAAGGGCAATCTCTAAAGAGTGAATTATATTTTGTTTAAATATTAACATTTAATGTATTTTTAATGTTTTCCCATACAGTTGCTTAGTTATTTATTTATTTAATTAATTATTTATTTATTTAGTTGTTTATTTATTTAGGTGTTTGACACCACCTAGGTAAGTATTGTGGTATTTAGGATTACTTTCTTTATGTTATCAGTTATTTAAATTAATTTAAGTCATCCTAGTTGGTTAAATAATCTGAAGGTTTAGTTTTATGACATTCATGCAGTTTTCATATGTATTCTAATTATTTCCAAAGACATATTTTTTTTTAATGCTTGGATGGCGTATTTAAACACCATTGAGAATTAACTGTTATTAGTTTCCATTGACTTTAGTACAATTCTTATCTGTGATAGGTATACAAAATAGGAATTTCTATGTCCTGATTTTTTTAAAAAGCATTCTAGAAGTTTCTTGGACTCACAGCCATGTCAGTCCAACATTGCTTGTAACAAGGATTGAAATTTTTATTTTAAACCAAACCAATTTTGAACTTTATGTATTGCTTCAAGTTGAATTTACAGTTGCCTTTAGTTTGGGTAGGCAAGGAAAAGCCCTAAACGCCGGAAGACATGTGTATTTTGAGTGTTAGAAATCAGCTGTCTGCGACCTCAATGAAGATGACACCATTAAAGGTAATTTCCGTATCGCTCAGTTAGGTTGTCAAATTACGTCTCTAAAATCTTTGTAAATATTTTCTATGCAACATCAACAGTGTAAAATTTTTTTGAGAAAATTGTGATGTAAAAAATAATTTTTATAGGCCTATGTAGAAGCCATTTTGTTTTCTTTGTTATTCCCATCCTAACTGCTGTAGCTAGTCATCATTAATAAAATTAATGGACTTACTAATTTACATAATCTCATAATGAAAATTGTTTCAAATTTTGGACTAAAATAAACTGTATAATGAACTTTGTAATTTGATCTAAAGGGGAAAGTTAAATTTGTTGCATTCTGTTAGCTTATTTATTTAACCTTATTTTTGTTTAGTTTGTTATTAATTTAATTTCTATACTTTCATGTATTACATAGCAACATTACAATTTTTTTTGTTCACCTTCAATAAATTTTGACAGGAAATAAGAGTTTTATTTATTATTTGGTTTCTATATTTTGTATTAGTTTACTTCTTTTGTTTATATTTCTTTGCCTGAAACCAGTTTAATGGAACTAACTTTTCATAAGGGTAAATGTTCAATTTAGTTAATTTACCTTGCCTTGTGTGTTTGATGTAATTATTTATAGTACCTTTATCAATCTATCATCTTGTAGCTGGTCCCCTATCCTTAACTTCTAATATCTCATATCTCTTACTCTTTACCATATGTCACACTAATTAGGATTAGGATTGGAGCCTACAGGGGGGTTGGTAGCTACAGATGACTGTTCAATAAGTAAGGTAGATTCTACTAAACACGTTTATTACGTTAACTCTCTTCCCTCGCTGTACATTACTTTAGATACAAATATAGAAGATACAACTACTTTACTTTACCATTGACAATTACAAGAACACCATCCGCAGTTAATCTCTAACCTTGCCAAAGTATTAGTTAAGTATTTTACTAACGGGGGCCTTGAGGTCTGAGATGTCACCCTACTGCGTAGCCAGATTTATGCTCACCAATTATATGTTCTATGGTAGATTGCAGTTCTGCCTGGAGCACCTCCAGACCCTGGTCTCTCGTAACCTTCTGCTTTGTGCCACTCTGTCGTCATTACACACTCTCTGGTGTCAGGGGAGGAGGGGGAATTCGTCGCTCTGGCCATTTATAGCCTGGCGGCAGTGGGTTAGTTAATGTTTGTTGAATAAACAGGGGGCTTGTAAAGGAATCTATAGTGCAGACAATTTTAACTGGTGTGTGCGGCCCCCTGGCGCCCGCCACACTGCCCCCCAGGTTGAAATAGCATCCGTCCCGGCTGCTACATGGTATATGGTCTGTAGGATTTATCCTGATATGTCTGTTGTTCAATGGTTGGGGAGGAGCTCAGGCATAAGTCGTCTCGTAGGTGATTCGTGGCATACGCGAATATACATAAGGGCAGTGTCAGGGGTGGAATACCATAGTCGAGGCACCGTTTCACATATAATGAGAACTGACTGGACGTTATTGAACAAAAAACCGGCATGGTAGGAAATATATTATCTTTACATTAAACCAAAAATTGAACTTGATTTTGAAACATTGAAACACTGTAAAGTTTCTAAGCACGTTGCGTAGTGAGACCACGGAATAGAAGGAGGTACATCCATTGCCACATTTAAGATTTAAAAAGCCCCCTAATTACTAGGCGGTGGATGTGGGTAATAGGGAATTCACTTTTTGTGCGCACATGTGGTATCAGTTCACTCACAACGTGCCAGGAAGTTACTTTTTATCAAATTGTACAAGTCTAAGATTTTATGTGCCTATAGGCTTAAAATGGAATTGAAGTTTATAATTGGTATCATTTGAATTACTAGAGACAGTAATATTACACAAAAAGGGAAACATGTATTACTAGTGAGCTGGCCATTTGCGGACTGTCTGCGTTTTATATATTATTTTTACAACCTGATTTTATATTTCTCACCAGCATGATTGTAGATAACTCTTAAGCAGATAAATACAGCACAAATACGCTAACAACACCTTTACATGATGCTAGAAGTAGTTCAAATATTTTTTTTTGTAAACCCTATACAGGATCCGATAACCTTGCTAAATTCTAATTTTAGAACATTTCAAAATGTACACGTATAGGAACATAACCTAGTTACAGTATAAAATATGTAGAATATACAATTTAGGAACAATATTGTGAAAATAGGCATAATTTCCATAATTGAAAAAAATTTGTTACACATGTTAGTTATAGAAAGTGGCTGTCATTGATCTTTGAGAGTGTTTTTGCACTTTTAATTAATGACTTCTTTGTATAAGTTTTTGTTTTGCACTTATGCGATGCACAATTTTTACAGAGTGTCTTTTCGTATGACGTGAAGCACTAGTTTTTATGTTTAGTGTAAACTTAACATATGTCACTTTGGCAGGCACTCCTCGCAAAGATAGTGTCCATGCTAAGTCCCACTTTCAATTGGATAATATTAGTGATCATCACGAATAGTTGTAGCAATTAGTGAGTATAGTTATATACAAGATTGATTGAAAATATGAAACAATAAAAAAAAAATTAGTGTAAGGAAAACATTCTACTTATGTCTAACAATGCATCTTAATTTAAATACAGCGCTCTTGTAGTTACAATGTGGTAAGTTCTTTATTTCCTTAGCGGTTCTGGTTAATAAATATGAGGTACTGGTTTCCCAGGTACCTACTTTTAACTTCTTAAAACTATATATATATATATATATATATATATATATATATATATATATATATATATATATATATATATATATATATATATATATATATATATATATATATATATATATATATATATATATATATATATATATATATATATGCACACACACACGTGCGCACACACACACACACACACACACACACACACACACACACACACACACACACACACACACTAGGGAACAATATTAAAATATGTACTTTTTCACTAACTACACATGTATATATATTGTTAACTTTTCGTCGTAATTGAAATTGAGATTCCTGAACTTCAAATGCCTTTATCTGGCATGAACTTATTTATAAAATATCATGGATCAGTTACTGAGTTGACTTACTATGCAAGAAAACTTAAAATTACCATTATTTTGCTACATAACTTTTCTTGAAAAATGATGGTCTTATACTGGCATATATTCATCATAAATAAAAATTACTTCCAGATGGGAACTCAAAGAGGTATTATTTAGGGATCATAAGGCTTGGCCTCAATTGGTACTTAGTATTTGAAGGAATTATAAAACTTAATATCTCTATGTTTTTCATTATGAGTTTACTAGAACATTTTATTCTTATGTAAGTATGGCCATCTGCAATTCTTATAAAGCAGTGTGGTTGCATATGTAGTATTTTGTAAACGTGTCAGAATTGCTGCAATTTAGATGAGTTTAATATACATTTTCCTGTACAAAATAAAAGGCCTATAATGGCCATGGACACATAGTCATAATGCAGAGGCCCGAGTACCGAAAACAGCTTGTTTTCGTTGGCAGTATGATACCTGTATTATGAATGAAATTCTGACAGAACTGGCAACTGGGTGTGGTTTATTTGCCAGTTAGTGTCGAGTGCATCAATTAGGTTGGAAAAATGAATGCCTGTTGTGAGATGCAATGTTGGAAGTGAAATGAACGCTGATTCAACCAGTTTACTGGCACCACAGTTTGTTGGAGAGGGACTGTGGGTGCTCTTATGTCACATAAATGTGTTGCTTTCTACAAGTACTTGGTCGTGTGTGGCAACATAACAACCACACGGAACATGTAGTTCCACAGTACCCAATTTGTGGTTTTGCACATCAGTGTTGAGAGATCTATCTAAACATCTTAAAATAGTACCTTCTGGTAGTTGGTAAGATCATACTGGTGGGGGAGAATGGCGTAGATTGAAAATGAGTTGACCTGAGAACAATGAAATTTACATTTTGAGAACAATTCTATGGCATCTGACAGTAGGATAGCTTGTTTAACACATTTAGAGATTTCGCAGGTCAACGATTCCTTAGGGATTGTGAATACGTCTGGTGAAATGTCAGGTGATGGTGATATGGCCTTGACTACACCTACATGGGGGTCAATTGCCAAAATGGGTGATGGGACATGGATTTGACAGGTGTGATCCTGGAAACGATAGGGAACAGGTATGATATTGTAAATTTGCCGGTTTGAGTTGGTACGTATGACAAGTATTTGTAATTTTATAACTAATTGTGTACTGGTAAAACTGCACTCAGCCAAATTATTTGTTAGTATTTAATAATTTCTTTCGTATCATTGGCTAATTGTAAGGCCCATCTTATTCAATTGTATTTTTAACTTATTCAAGTCATGTGTCAACTGAGATTTGTTTACGGCACTTAAGGGTAGGAAATTGATCTGACAAGATTGCACATACGTTTGAACCAGCTCCTCAAGTACAATGTTGTTTAAAATTTGCAAGGTGGCCATGGACAGTAATGTGAATTGTAACTCAAGATTATTGACAATGTTTATAGCAGATTGTTGACTAATCATACTTTGTGACAGCTCGTTAATGGTTTTTATATAAAGTATTGACCTTGTCAGTAACTTTGTGCTCAATTTCTGTGATCACCTTAGGGTGACATTGATTGCCTTGTTTGTGACATGTATACTGTCCATGAATTTGTGTATCTGGTTATACAATTGAGTGTCATTGTTGAGTAGTGCCCACAAGTGCCTGTTTGTGAGCACTTTGCAGCACCACGATGTTGTATCCCCCAGAAACTGGATATCACATTTCTGGCAGAAGCGTGTGGAGACACTTATAGGATTCCACGTTCCACATTCTGTAAATAATCATACAAAAGCTTTGCATTTGTGCACGTGTAAGTAGTGGTCTAGGTTTTCGGGTACGTAGAGGAATGTCAGGGGGATTGTGTAGACAGGGGCAGACCATCTCCGTAAACGAAGTTCACCATTGCCTACCGCCAGTACACTCCAGCGTGCACACAATACGTGGCCGGCAATGACAACACAGTTTGTAGGAGCATGCAGAGTGCTGTCATGACCTTGACAGCCTTGCGAGTGGAGTGGACTCCTCGTCTCGAAGGCGGCCATCGATTGTGGTCACCATGGTAACCAGTGTGTGCCTGCACAAGGCGTGGTTTGTGGACACTCAGTGCCGCCAATGGCGTTTTTCATGGGTGGTAGCTCGCCGTAGCTACTACTGCGACCTCGCACGTGCTGTATGGTTGGCAGCTGTGACTTTCCTCTCCGGAATGTAGCCAACTGCAGAAGTCTTGTGGCGTGGTAGCAGTAAAGCTGTCACCTCGCGTTGCCTGCTTCTGCTACACACTTTTAACTGAGGCCAGTCCGCTGTCAGCACATTCCCAACTTGGCGTAGACAGGCTCTGTGGACACTGCTCACACCTCTCACTCACTGGCTTTTTGTTGCCCCACGGGGATACTGATATTTACAATTATCTATCGTTGCAGTTTTACCTGTAGCTCCTCCAGACCCTGGTCTGTCGTAACCTTCAGCTTCATGCCGCTCCGGCACTATACGTCGTCGCTGTTCAACACACACTGCCATCTTTGGGGAGGGTGGGGGTTTAGCGCTCTGACCATTTATAGCCTGGCGGTAGTGGGTCAGTTGATGTGTGTTGAATAAACAGCGGGCTCGCAAAGGAATCTATAGTGCAGATAACCTTAACTGGTATGTCTGCCCCCTGGCACACTCTTACAGTCTGTTGTGCCACTGCCAATGTTTAATGTCGTGAACGTATTCTCAGGTCTACAAAATCTAAATAACCTTCTCAAAATTTTAGGTCATGATTTTCTTAAGGTATTGTTCACCTCACGTCCTTGTAATTGTTATACTTTTATCATTTATTTCTTTAATTAAACTACAAACATTCTGTGTAGTAGCACACTATGAATAGCCGAACTATTACAGCATTTTACAACATTACCCTTTGTCCTTGTATTGTATTCATGTATCATGCTGGCAGCGACAATACATATTTTGTCTGCAACAATGTTGTTTTTTACTTTGATACACTTTGTCCGTTTTCCTTTTCTTTCTCTCGGGTCCATATAAGCCTTTGTGGCAGGGGGAAGGTACTTCCGTCTGACACGGAACACTAGGAGTGCTGATTGTCCTCCAGGAGTTTAGTTAGAGCCTTTCGGCAGTGTATTAATTTCTCACGGGGTTCCTTTTTGCCTGGCGGGTCATAGTTTGCCCACGTTGGGGAAGTGGTTAGGATACCACCTAGTGGAAGTGTTATAGTTGCTTGGAGGGGAATTAAACCTCAGGGTCAGTTATACTGTGAACGTCTCCTTCGTAGGGAGTGCATTCTTACTCACTGTGAAGGCTGCCAAAATATGGGATGCCTGCTGTCCCAATAACTGAATAGTTTACTAAAATGCAGTTTGCAGTGGTGAATATGATGGTGAAATGGAAATGGAGGGTATTCCTGTTGATAGTTCTAACTGGGAGTCCCGTTCGCTATCCGGGCATCTGAAGGGAGCTGACCTTGTAGTTTTACGAGTGGGTACAAAGTTATGCTGAGGGGAAGCTATCCGGAATTTTGGGGTGGTTTTGGGAGGTATAGTGATTTTGATCACCTTCCCTGCTGCCATGTCGATCGTACACGTTGCAGATGGCTTAGCTTCAATAACCGGGTAGGGGTAGGCAGCTTTGTTATTGGTACAGGCGGATTGGCTTAGGCGGTACAGGCTTAGGCGGATTGTAAAAACTTACATACTCGTAGCTGGGCCACGGCCTGCAGATACCTAGTTTGGAGTCTAGCTTTGATTTGTGTTCATGCGCTACAAACTGCGAAATGGGCCGTGGTACTGGAGCCATAACTTCAGGAACGGGGGACAGGGGTGCTACGGCATGATGAGAGTCATCTAGCAAGTTGTTTTCAGACTTTGACAATTCTCTTTGAAGGGCTGACCGTGTTTGACTGTGATTTATACTAAGTAATACACCCCTACTTTCGTAGTCATCTGAAAAGCTTAGTTAGGATATATAAAGTTAATCTAAGAGAAATATACTCTATCTGAAAGAGGCTGTACAAAGAATTTAATGGCTGGAAGCACTCTTCCCCTTAGTTGCCGTAGTCCAGTCCTCGTGGAAGTATCTTGTTCAGGCACTTCCAAGGCATTGACTGGTAGAAATGACAAGCTAGAATTGGAGTGAGGCTGCAGGCATGCGTGGGCGTACCAGATGCTCCCAGTAATCATAGATGTCTTTTCAGACCAAAATATGTGCAAGCTCTGCGACCCTGAGGGGTTAGGTCCGCTTGCCCTTATACTGCAGTGAGGAATTAATTAATTAAATGAACCCACTTGGAAACACTCTCAACTAATACGTTAAATGAGTGAGGGTTAGTAAAGAACAACTTCAACCAATTTACAGTTTGACGTAGCATTTTATTACTGCTAGTGAAAACACTGGTGAACTTGGTTATTGTATAATCTAAAGTCTTAAAAAAATTACATATTAACTTTACACCAGGTGAAGGTAAACCTGGAATGAAAACTTTCCACAATAATCTACTAGAAAAATGTCCCGATTTACAGAGAGTTACTTTTCTGAGAGGTGGTTGTCCAGAGGGGACGTCGCAACGGCCTGTTACCTCGCGTCAAGGAAAGACTTTCGGTCAAGGTTGCAGGGTATGGACATCGAGGTCACCTCCAGTGAGCCTTGTGCAAGCTCCTGGAGCAAGAGCTGCTGGAGGGGTTTTTTCAAGCTGCTGGAGTTAGTGGAGCCTTTGCAAGCTGTTGGAGCTGGAGTTGAATTACAGGCCTTTCTTCAGGCTGCGAGAGGAGGAGGTCTTGCCCAGACCCTGGAGAGCCCTCCAACCTTTGCGGTTGGGAGGCCAACGAACTCCCTCGAGCGTTTTCGATATTCCTTATATAGTCAAAATCTTACCTTTATGTTTCTCACAGGGGTGCGGAGGATGCTAGCCTTTCACCACAGTGGCAGATTATCTAAGGGTGATGGCGGCACTGCATATTGCTTATCACCCCAGGTTGAGGTTGACGACAGGTTACCGCCTCTGCTCGAGGCTGTGCTGCTGTGACATCAGGTGTGCTGCGATCCTGTGGTGTTTCTTATATCTTCCTTATCGCTGTTGGCTGGTTCATGGCTCATCAGGTAAAATAATATCTGGTCGAGGGGGTGGGGCCCGCATGTTGAATTCTGGGTGGGCAGTACAATTTAAATAATCAATCGTGTTGATTATTTTCAGTGTCTGTAATTGTGCAGCTTGTGGATCAATCCTGTAGCCCCAAGGCTGTCAGCGCTCGCTGATGGGGCAAAGTTGGCCCGTAGTGTGCGCAGCAGTGTGTGTCATGCATAAACTTGAAACAGGTACATATCTATGGAAGCTCTTAGATACTTTCATGTAAAGGGAGTATCTTATTCTTGGTAAAGAGATATTTGGTGTGTGTATGAAAGGGCAGCTGGAATATGAGCTTTAATACACTGTTTTGTAAGGTTTCTAAATACGCTATTCTGTAGGGTTTCTAATGAAGTGAGAATGAATAAGTGCATACTAATGCCTAGTCTCATTAGTGCACTAGTAATAGGAACAATTAGTTTTTAGGTAACGTACATGGTCTTTTCAAAGTAATTGTTCATCTAGTATGATCCCAAAGTATTTGTAACTGTACATTCTTTGCCTATCATTAATTTAAATTGTAACAATAATTTATATGACCTCTTAAGAAACAGTATCCATTTTGTTTTATTTGCATTAAGTTCCAGTGTCCACAGTATTTTTGATTTTAAAGTGATTCATGTATTTATTTTTAATTTTATACTATGTTTCAAGTACACTTTAGTGGTATATCTTCCAGACACAAACTTAATTTTACCACATGGAGGGTGGTTGATTATTTAATTTTATATAAATTTTGTATAATGGATATTTGTCAAGCTATTCATTACTGTGCTGTTAAACATATTATTTACAAAGACGAGACTCACTGGTACAGAATCTAATATAGGTTGGATGCGCTTGAACTGAAACCAAAATACTGTGGGCTGCTTGTAATATGACACATGAAGTGTGTTAAATAAATCTAGTAAAGTTAATAAGACTTTTATTGCAATTTGTGCAACATTATGGCTAAACTGTGTACATTTAATAAACAGTGGTTAGATCACAAACTTAATCTGGAATTGATAGATAGTTTTAGTAGGACAAGGGATGTAATAACATGCGCAGATCCCAGTGTTAGCAGACAGCCATGGGACAAGTACTTCAGGTGGTGGATAGGACTATCACACAATAGCTCACGACCCTATAGGACTGCTCCGGCACGGTTGTTGGATGGCCCGAGTTATATGGTAAGACTTACCTCCGTGGCATCTACAGAAAGATTTAAGTAACGTAATAAGTCTGTTATGCCGCTGTGGAGCATGGGCATAGAAGCCAAGAGGAACGACTGTTACAAAATAAAATACCAGAGTTGACTTTTTCTTGCGTAATACGGACTTGATCGCAGCCAGGGTCTTTTGCGGGGGGGGGGGGGGAACTCCGTTTAAATTCTTTTTCCTAAACACTTGGCTTCTGTGTGACTTATTTTTTTACAATAACGACATACAGCAATGCGACATTGTACTTCCGTTCTGTTTCTCTCTGTCACACTTTTCACTTTATTTTTACAAGTTTTGGAAACGTGCCCTAACTTCCTACAGTTATAGCATCTCTTTGTTCTCTGCATTTTCTAATATGTGTCCCATCTGGTCACAGTTGTAACATCGTCTATCACTCTAGGAGCAGGAGGCAAGCTTTTTAATACTTGCTACTACTTGCACATACAACATTCTCCCCGTCAATAGCTCATTCTGTTCTTCTGCCTCAGTATATGTGATGGCTCGTTCAAATGTCGGGCAATCTTGATGATAAAACAAAATGTTGTATACTACTCTTTATGCCTTTAAGAAACAAATGGGCCAAACATTTTCCTCAAACACTTTTGCTTTCACATTTGCTTCGTCGGGTGGACCATGTGCTACTATTCCACTTCTGACTAGACAAAGTCGAGTAGCGTATTCTTTGACTGTCTCATTCGATTTTTGTAACAATTAAAGAATTTATCAAAAGAAATCACTACTTTTTGAGATTTTAAATTCTTTCTAAGAAATATTACAAATTCATCCCAGTTCGCACATACTTTCATCTGGTGATTTGCTTTTAGTACAGTTGAGCCCTATCCTTATAGTTTTAGTTTGGCACATATAAGCTTCTCTTGATCACCCCATCCTACTATGTCGGCTATGTTGTTTATAGTCTCTGTAAAAGTATATACATCTTTATGCGCTTTACCTTCGAAACTCTCAAGAAAATGCAGTCACTGTACAATTTGTGGGTTAACTATCACCATTCTCAGATCCTCTGCTTTTACATTACCGCCTGCCATACTGTTTTGTGCTGCATCACTAGACTCAGATTGTTTTTTTTCGTTTGGTACTTTATTGTCTTTGCCCATGCTGATAATTTTTCAACTAACCCCATCTCACTTGTTTCTAACATACTTAATTGGTTATAAGTTAATTTTCCACAAGCAACATGCATACTAAAAACTGACTGTTGGCAGCAAGGGTCAGTTATACACAATTCAAAACATGTGAACAAGGTAAATAAATACCTAAAATCTCACGGTATTATGAATAGCATTCTTAATAACATATTTTAACAGTTTACCACAAAAAAAAAAAGACTAAATTGTTTTGAAATTCACAAGTCCCCTTTTAATCGCCGTCCAATATATTAAAAGGTGCCTCATCAATAGGGAACTCTAAACGTATCCCAGCGCTACTGCCACCACTCTTGTCACGACACAGGAGTGCCTGTCATAATTAAGGGTGGTTACACTGCCACCGGGACATTATTTGGAAAGCGAGTGCCCACCCTGTAAGGCCTGGGTGAAAGGTAGGCCTTACAGGGCGTGCGGTTGTTCTTCAGAGGCATAGTGGGGTTTGGACGGGTGCTAGCCCAGACATCACCAGCAAGAGCAATTAGATTTCTGAACTGAGTGCAAATTGTCTCATACAGTTTGCACAGAAAAATACATGCCTAAAAATTAATATGATATGGTCTGTCTGTCCTATTATTTCTAGATATCTGCCAGCAAGGTATGAATGATATTTTCTTCTTGCACAAGGGACAAAATATGATAAAAATGCCTAATATTATTGATCACACTTCACTGTACCAATGAAGAGATTCCTGGGCATGCACCTGCCCTTTTCAGAGTTTGTGGCACATTTAACAGTGGACAATAAGTAACATTTTTGACATCTACACACACGTTCTCTTATCCAGCACAAACAGTCTGGGGGACTGCTGATTGGATTGCAACAACCCAGGCATTCATCTAAGTACTTAAATGTTTTGAGTTTCCTGCACCTGGGACAGCTGATTTGTTTTAAAAAAAAAAATTGCTCTAACATTTTAATAGAAGTATTTAACCGTCAAAGTTGTCAAATGAGAATCAAAGTAATTTCAATTTAACACTCTATTTATTTAATATCTGTACAAAGAGATATCTTACAAATTTATGCATTGCTCCTACAGTTAAGATCAGAAAACTAAGTTAAGACCATACTGATAGAATATTTGAAAGTCCCGTTACAGAGTATACTCTACTACTTACATGACATAGCTCTCACTCTGAAGGGTTTCACAGAAGGTGCCTCCTTCCGGGCTGAAGACTAAATGGCTGCGAGTAACAGCGAAAACAAGTATATAGTGTGCTGTGCATCATAACCTCTGACCTCACAACTGGCGTCAGCGGCACTGCATTTCATCATGCTATGAAATCCTATCATGTGGACGGCCCAAGTGCAAAGCACTGAAAACTGTTATAGTGAGACCACCACAGAGAGAGAGAAAGAGAGAGAGAGAGAGAGAGAGAGAGAGAGAGAGAGAGAGAGAGAGAGAGAGAGAGAGAGAGAGAGAGAGAGAGAGAGCCTAGAGCCAATGTCCAATTTTTATTTCAGTCAAATGCCGCAAAACTGTCTGGCATCCACAACTACGTTACACATGAGTCAACTGTATTGATTCTTGACTGATGCAACCTCTAACAGAATTTGGTTCATCTTACAACTTACAGAAGAAAATTGGCATAACAACCATGATATAACACACGTTTTTCTGGCAAGATAATCACATATTTCGAACTAGTCCGTCCAACTCGTTAAGTAACTGAAGTTGGCTCTATTCCATCCTACCTACTATTGTGTTGGGCAGTCTCATAATTATACCATTTAATCTTGGAGCCCCATTAAACTATGACCGCTCATCATGAATGATGCTAATACAGTTCCTCCTTCAACATGGATTACAAATGTTCTTACAATTATGTGGAAGTATACTTCAGAAGTGCTAACTTCCTGAGACATTTCAATATATTATTTAAAAAAATTCAATGTACATATGTGATAAGAATTTCTCCTAGCTATAGGATATCTCAACTATACTTATCGTTTTTAAAGTATATAATTTGAGCTATGTAGCATGAGTAATGTTAACAGTCACACAGAAAAGTCATAGTTTGAGTGCTATGATATTTTTGCCTTCTTTTGGTTTATTTTCAGTATTATGGTATTTTTTGTCTTTTTTCGGTTTTTATAACTGTAATAGCTTATTTAGTTATGGAAAGCACAAACGTGATTATTTATTATGCCAACAGTTGTCGCCTGAGTCTATGAACTTGATAAATTACACAGCTGTAAATGTTTAATTAAATCTAGCTGTTACCTTGTAAGAGAAAACTCCTAGTATTATTTACTTTTATTAAACAAGTAACTTTGCAAGTGTTATGGACTGTAAAAATCAGGTTAAGTGTAATAGAACATTTTGTTGATTGCACTTCAGTCTTTGTGACTTAAAGTAATATTTAAAATATTTTTAAGTAAAATCAAGCAAGTGTTTTTGACACAAAATTAATTTGTGCACAATATTTTATCTCATAAAGAGTTCCTTTATTTTTATTTAAATTTGATTACCTGTACTAGTCATGCATGCTTTAGGTTTGTAAACAACATCTCCGTGTATTTTTATTTTACACATTGTTTTTGTTTGAAGATTTCATGTCCACACAATTCCATGTATGTTTTTTTTTCCCTGGTGTGGTGTTTTTGAATGATGTGGTATCCGTGTTAGTTGTGGAACTAGCAGAGGAAACTTAGTGATTAGGGTAGTTAAGATTTATTTTCCACAGTCATCCTTTAGTTATTGATATGCAAAACACACACACCAAAATCCCGTCACTAGACAAGTATAGCATTACATTGTTTTCAGAGTTTCAATTAATTAAGAACAGCTAGCATTTGCCATTGCTTACTGACTACATCAAAGTTATGCAAATATGTCTGTACTACTTTAATTACAAAATTTTTCAGTTGGAAAAGCAACTAAAATTTTTATGCTGTTTTAACTTAGTTCACTACATTGAGTTTATGTACTTGTGTAATGTATCAAATATGGCACCAGAATAGACCATTTTATGTACAGCTGAAAGTGTAATGTAATGCATGTTGTAATATCACAGACGTCAGATTTGGCGACTAGAAAGTACAGTTGGTTTTATTCGCTCTGCATGTTCTTGAGACTTAAATATTAAAAGAAAATAAAAGAATTCAATTGCTGGATTATTTCCTCCATATTTCATTTAAAGTAAACAAAAAAAAAATTCACATTTACGAACAGTCGGCTTAACGAGTCAGTTGAAGCACACAACAGCGCCACAGAGTTAGTTAATTATGCACTTTTCTAAAAACGTGCATTGTGAGAAAATAATGAAGACAGGAGGGGCGTAATTTCCCTCCTAGCACCCTAGTGACCTTCCACACCAGCGGAAATAATTTAATAGGTAAAGGTTAGCCGAGAATTAGAATAAAAAAAAAAGTCTTGGGTGCTTTCCAGCTGGGCAAAATTTGCCACGCTCGGCGCATCTTCTTCAAAAGCTGGTCGTCAACTGTTAGCAGGCGGCAGACGCTCTTGGCTAAAATCACCACATGCTCTACCCACACTTCTCACACAAGGGTACCAAAAACCTATCCAAATAAGTGCATGGCATTGTACAGAATCTCTTTGGATACTATGTGAACCCCCATCACGACCACTTTACGGTGCCAGCCAAATTGTGTAGAAGTTAAATAATCAAATTTCTAGAACATTCTAGTAGGAAAAAGAAACATCTACGAATGTGGTAACAGCCCTTATCTTAGATTGTTGGTGCAAACTCAACTGCGACTTTGGAAAAAGCAAAAGCATGACAGATATACTAACATGCCCAAAACTTCAAATACAGATAAGCGATTATAATTCCTCGCAAAACAAAAGAAAATTACCAAATGTCATAATTAAATTAATATTAACTGCATCATTTCAATATTGTGTGTGAAGGGAAATCGTAATCCTGACTTAGAGTAAACTTTCCTCCCAGACTGTATGTTGTAGTACAGCTTGGCACATGCAGTTTCCCACTGTACAATTTAAGTTCTAATTGTGATTCTTCAGTACACTCATATTTGGGTATGTATTGAAGTAGTAGTGTGAATGGTGGGCAAGTAAGGAAAATGTCATGTGCGCCAGGTACATGTAGAGAGGACTGGTGTGTGTTGCAGCACGGCTGCCTGTCCCCAGGGAGTGCGCTGCCAGAAGTGCCTGGAGTATGGCCACTGGACTTATGAATGCAAGGGCAAGAGGAAGTTCCTGCACCGCACATCACGCACTGCGCAGCTGCACAAGAGGTTGAAGCTGCGGGAGCTTGCAGACCAACAGGCAGCCCAGTGAGTGCCTCTTTTAAAACAACTGCTGTAGTTTTTAGCTACTTGAGTAATAAATGTTTTTAAAATTTGATGATGACGTATATAAGTGTTTTTAAACATTTAAAGTTTTTGCTCAAATTGATGTGCACCCGCATGTGCTTAGCTCTGAAAAGTAGAAAAGTCTGAAATTGTTTGTCAATTTGCCTTCAGAAATTTTATTTCAAAATTTTCCCTTTTGCAGGATTCGTGGTTACTTCTTACTTTTCTGAAGCGCTTTTAAAGTTATACTTCAGACCATTCCTCCTCCTCGTGACAACAAAGCATATTCTAGAAAACTACACCAAAGGGACTCTGCACAACATTTGTGCACACTAAGTTTAATAATATTTTGCATGAGAACTGTCTTTTATTTCAAATCAAGCAATAAAAAATTAATTGGCTGCTAACAGTTTTTATTTATTTATTTTGTGTAATGATGAATTGTTGGTTTCTATATCTATCTGGGAGCAAAATGTTCTTTGCAGTTTTTCCTTGGCTGCCATTTTGGTTTGGCTAAATGGTAATTTTTAACATTTTCTATAACTACCTTTCATTCTATCATTCATTCCTCCACCCATCTATTCATTCTATCATTCATTCCATCTTTCATTAATTCTTTCGTCCCATATTTCATTCCATCTTTCAGTTATCTTACTTTCATTCATTCAGTCATTCATTTGTTTATTTATTCAGTATTCATCCATTAATCCATTCTACCATTCTCCATTTGTTCTTCCATTCATTGATTTGTTCATTCATTCTGGCAATAATTCAATCATGCAGTCATTCTTTCATTAATTCATTCATGCATTAATTCATTCTATGTGTGTTCTTTCATGCATTCATTCTTCCCTTCCATCTTTCATTCGTCATTCATTTGACTCTTTCATTTATTCCATCTTTCTATCCATCTTTCATTCTAACTTTCATTCATTCTTTCATTTGTTTGTCATTCATTCATTCCATTCTTGCATCCATCCATTCTTGCATCCACCCATTCATGTATTACTCATTCTTCATTCATTCTTTCATTCATTGTGCATTTATTCATTTATTCTTCATGTTCAATCTATCTCCATTCATATCATATAGGACATATAATACAAGGCAAGACACCACATATCTACACAATGAAATAACTATTAGTTACACAAAAATGTAAACAGATTTTTAAGTAATAAAATAATAAAATAAATTATTATAGCAATAATCAAGTAGAAGTTGAAAAAGCTTCACCTATTATTAAGTTTAAGCTGCAAATTATTATACAGTTGTAGCATTGCTTTCTTCGCCCCCATATCTGGGCAACACAATTCTAGAGTGGCAAAAGTTAGTTCCCTGCCCTGCCACGAAAACAGTCCTGCACTAGTACAGTTGGGTTACTCACAAGAATTTGGCACTAGGTTTTAAAAAAAAGATGAAAAGAATGTACTTTCATTTCGGAAAATGATTAAGATTAATTTTTTGATATCCACGACAGTTTACAAAAACGCTGACATGAACGGAAATATCTTCACTCAACAGACGACTTTCAGAAGTAACAACATCACAGTAGATTTTAAGCAGTGTTCAAAAAAACTTGCCTCGTGAGAACCATTATGAAGACAAGGGGGAGTAAAGCACCTTCTGCCTTGATGCCTAGCAGCCTTCCACACCCGCAGAATGAATTTAGTATAGAAAGGTTTGTAGTCAAAAGTACTTGGAATTAAAAGTTACTGAAAGAAAAGAGTTTCCGGCCGTAGGCATTTGTGGGTGTGGGCTAAATTGTTCCACCACGAAGTCTTCTCTTTAACAGTTGATATTCATTTGGGGACGAGTCCATCCAGGGCTCCTCGCCCTCAGCTAGCCATGCGCAGTCCTCCCCACTCCTTGAACTAAAATCTAAAAATAACATTTTGCCGGGGCTCACGGCCTCCTATTGGCTAAAAAATACGTCACTGAGGGCTTCAAAACAAATATTGCTGATGGTAGGGAAAAATTTAATGAAGTGAAGAAAAAAAAACATATCTCAAAAGTGATGCAACTTCGCTTGGAGCCTGGGAACTCGGAAATGCCAAGGTACTACAGATAACAACTGAAATACAGCCTCACATTAGAAGTAATAAATCCCTTACTTCACACTTGGCATGAAAGGAAAATTTTGAATATCACACCCAGTGACAAAATAAACAGGAGAATTTAACTAAAAGTCAGATAAAAATAATTATAAAAACTATTGAAATTTACATAACCTTTAATGCTACATTACCCCCCTCGATTTAGGAAAAATTGTGAAGAAACCTTTACCAAATTGAAATCTATCTTAGAAGTAGCGAATCTGTAAACTACTGTGACCTTGTTCCTACATACAATTTAAATTAACACTTCACAACTCAAACTCAATCACATCACATACAAGAAAATTATATGTTACCTGTCACCGAAGACTACAAGACCTCTATGTAGCAGCTACAAGAAAACAATACATCATCCACTTATGAACAGAACACTGAAATACAAACACTAAGATTGAGTGTATCAATTATATTTCAATTCATGACAAACAACATATTAATTCACAAAAATTTATGTCACATGGTGGTTTTAACTTACCACAATGTTGCACTAATATGCAGTTCAAAATATTTTAATTCATTTCTTAACTGGTGTTAAATATGAACAGTGGATCTAAGGTTTTGACAACAATCAAGAAAATAATGTATGTTTGTAAACCCTTTCATATACAGATTAGTAAGTTGTGAAAACATATGCACTTCTTATGGTATACTGCAAATCTCAAAACAATTTCTAATAGTATACATTAACACTTCACTTGCAAACAGTACAACAATAGAACTCTATTAAACATCACAATACTACAAGAAAACTATCTGCAAGATTGTTCACTATTACCATCACTGACATTAAAATTTAAAAACCATGGTAAATAGTATTGACATTATTATCTCAAAATTAATTGTTTACCAAATATTATGCTTAGAGGAAAAAAAAATTGAATTTTGTAACTTTCATTAAAATTGAGGGTTTATCACTTTCCATGTCATAGTATTTTCAGTTATAGTGCCCATATTTACTTTCTCATCACTGGGATCAACACACGACATTTAAAAAGGAAGTGGACCAAGGTGTCCACCAAAATTATAAAAAACCACAGCCACGTTTACTTAAATACATCTTAATACCTAGGTCAGTGTTCACAACAAAGAGGACTCAAGCCTGTCCCACCCCAAAACTTACTCTAAGAGGGAAGATCAAATGACACAAACTGTAGCAATCCCTCTACACAACCCTATGATCTTCACGTAATACACTATAGATCACCTCAACTTGCATTCATTGTCACAAAAGAAAAACCAGAAAAACTATTAATTTTAATTTTACTCGTAGATTTAAATTACAGCTATCTAGTAAAATAATTTTCATTTAAGTTTTCAATACATGTACTTTTCAAAAATTACCACTTTTTAAAATTAATGACTGTTGTGAAATGCACTTCCAACATTTGAAATTGTTATCATCGGATTTTAATATTTATAGTTACTGTTCAGTAGTTCCATAGTACAAATAATAATCTTCTGACGGTGGCTAACAGCCAACAGCACTAGAGCCCATGACGGCGCTCACCACACACGTGTCACTTGTCCTGCACGTGCGCAAAGAGGCCAATATTCTGAACTCTCAGATACATATTATTTTTCAGTGTAAATTGTATTTGTATTTGCAGGGTTTAATATGTCTTAAAATGTTTTGAAGCTTTTGTTGTTATTTTGAAATTGTTTGGTTATAAAATTCAAAGTGTCTGCAGCACCGAGATTAAGAAAACTAATATTCCATTGTGAACGCCGTCATAAAGACACACTGAAATAATATGAAAAATTCATAAGAAAATTATAAAATGTAAAACAGTATTTACAGGCTGTCTACTAACCAGGAAAATCGGGAAAACCAGGAAATTGCCAGAAGTTTGTTACACCTAGAAAATGCCTGAAATTTTTTAGTGGTTCTGGGAGTTTTGTGTGGCATAAAGGTTGCCAAAACAGGCGGTTATTGCCATCAGCTATGGCACAGCAACGAGCAGTGCGTCTATCTTCCTAACACGTCTGCATCAGGGTGCAATGTGCAAAAGTCTGGCTTGGTTCCTCCCCTTACACGCCTGGTGACTATCGAGAGGGGATGTGGTTGCCTAGCATCACTGTGGCAATCTAGCATCCTCTCTCTCTCTCACTCTAGTGACTTGTTTTTTTATTCCGATAGTAGTAGGGGCAGGCAGGTTCTGGACAACTAGGTGAATGACACATGGATGGAGCAGATTAATTGATGAATTAAAAGTTAATCCTATAAATTGTTTATTCCAGTTAATCCTAATGCGATTAATTTGCAAATTACTTTAGTGGATTAACGTTTAATCCGTTTTTTAGAAAATTTTGATTTTTTTATTAATTTTTTTGTATCTTTGGAGTGGTATGTGTATAGGGGATCTATTTTTGGAGAGTGATGTTCACTCTAGGACGTCCGGCAGAGCCGACTGAGTGGAGAGGTGTAGTGTAATTAAAATATTAACACAGGAACGAGATGACTGTCACACACTAAATTACTCACATATCACCCAAGAAGGCCTAATATATATTCTTATTAATTTCTACCAAAATAGTGTTTTACATTTGTTTGGGCCCCTATAACTGCAGGTCGCCTCATATTCTGGGTTGTACTCGGAATTAAAAATTATGATGTTGAAAACAGATGTTATTGTTAAAATTATGCTCATAGACTAATACACAATTTTTCTAAGTTATAGAGCAAGGGCTTAAAAAATCCTTAGAAATATTATGATAGAGTATGCGAACATCACAATTATGTGAAATGTCTCCACCAATCTCCGTTGAGTCTGTTGTCTATGGTCTCCACCCACCCAGTGAAAAGCAGTTTGTCATTGTGCTCTCTTTCAGCCATATTAAAATTTATTTTACAAACACTTTTATAATTAAAAAAATTAAATTAACAAAATACAACACATGGACAGATTAAAAGTTATGCAACCATTATCTTGATGTGGATGACGTGTTGTTTTAGCACGTACCTTTTGTTGATTCAAGGTGCTGCTGATGATGATGATTGTAGAAACTACTTACATGATGACGTCTTGTTTACAAGAGGAATGGAACTACATTACACCTGGAATTTGCATCTGCTTGGCACATACTAATGATGTGAAGGCTGTAGGTCACTAGGTCGTGTTGACTTCCTTGCGCCAGCATAGGCGTGCTGTGTCACCACATCTCACCATTGTGTCGAGCACTAGCGCAACGTTGCCGCTACTTTCACACACTGTTCCTTGTTGAATTTATCTCGGGGTTGTGTCAAAATCCATGCACCACGTACGGGCGGCACGTTGAAGCATAGCATCAACTCACTACACCTCAACAAATTGTACACTGCATTCAAAATAAAATGTTGGGGTCCAGCTAGCATTAGTCAGTAGAAGGCACACTTTCAACTCTTGTATTAGAAATAAAATGATGAAAATTCATGTTGAATTTGAACCTTGTTTATTCTGGACTGTCGAGTACAATACGTGCACATCAATATGATGGAAATTGCCACGTCACTCTTCTCATCTGCATTCACACAGGTATGAAGTCACAGCAGCAGTTACATTATGTTTAATAGTACATCTTGACTAGCGAGGAAAATTACGAAGACGAGGGGGAGGAAAAAATACCTTCCCCCTTGGTGCTTAATGACCTCCTGCACCCATGGAAGTAAATTCAGCAAGAAAGTTGTTGAAGACCAAAAGTAGTTGTTAACGAAGAAAAGTTTTAAGTTGAAAAAAATATAAGTTCTGGTCGGCGGCGCTTGTGGGTGCAGGCAAAGTTTGTTCCACTCGTTACCTCTTGGCGGTTGTTTTAATAATGGGGAAGAGTACAGGGCCCCTCGGCACCCGCAGCTAACCCCCACTCTCCGACAAAAGCTAAAAATACACACTTGACTGGGGCTCGCGGCCTCCTATTGGCTGTTCATGATCACACGCTACTGCGTGGAAACTGCAATAAGTGCTGATAGCATGGGAATTAAAAAAAAAGTTCAATCTCAAAAAGTTGTGCCACCTCACTCTGAACCTGGGAACTAAAAGTGCCACGCAGTACAGATAACACTCGTATTCCAGCCTCACATTTAAACTGATAAAGCCCTTACTTCTAAACCGTGGCATGAAAGGAAAAATTTGGACAAAATACACTCAGCAACAAAATAAACAGAGAAATTTAACTAAAAGGGAACCTGAAAAACAATTTAAAAAACAATAAAAAATGTGTATAAATGCAATGCTACAACCTTTTCATTTTACTGATTAACAACCAACCTAGGGTATGAGCAACACATAAAAAAAAAAAATAAGCAGGTCAAGACAACTAACAGTCAACTTCTTATAACCTTAGGGAGAAGCAAGATGCAGACTGTTCTCTTAAAGAAAGAGTATAAAAATACGCCAATCTTGAACAACAAAAGTTATAACAATAACCCATCCAACACTTCATAGACTATCTTTCTTAAAATACTACTCAATTTTCCAAACTATAGAAAGACAGTCCTAAACAGCAGTTCAGGCAACACATACTCATACAACTGTCTTCAGAGCTGGTCGATCCATTAGTCAGCATCAGGACAGTTCCAACCTTTAGAAGTTTTTCCCCCAAACACACACAATTGTTCAGTAAGTCCTTCTGTGAAGACCAGTGCATTCTGCTCGCTTCTGCAGGTTCAGCCATTTTAAACAAAATATTGGGGCTAGTCAAGCCCACCAGGACTCAAACAATGGACCCAGCCGCACCAGTAACCTTTTCAGAACCATCTTTTGGCGAAGAAACCTGCACAATAGGGTTAAGCCTAGGAGGGTTTGTGTTGTCGTCACCTCTTCTTCCATGTGGGAGTTCCGACTAGTTTGAGTAGTCCATCACTCAAGGAGACATTTGGTACATCTCCCATGCATGCTCCCTCTTGTAAACTTACCATGTCAGGAGGAGCTGTAAGTGACTTCTTCCACTGCATAACAGAGCGACCATCGCTCTCGATACCCTCACGACTGTATTAGAGTATTCTTCACATACATTGGTAGGTCCTCACTACAGTCACAATCTTTTCGACTCACACACAAACTGGGGGTCACTGATCAACTGTGTCCATTTTTCACAGAGTTTGAAGCGAGGAGCGAAAATCCGTTGCCTGATCTTTTCCCACCCGTATAACAAGTACTTTAATTAAACCCCAGCGAAAAGACTTTATGGTATTATTGAAAAAAGACATAACATCCAAAAACACCTGAGTTCTTCCCTCAACTATGTCAACAATAGACTATGGGTTAGTTTCCACTTACAGAATAAATTACCAAAACAGAAATATTTGTTGCAAAACAACTAGGGGTTTTAAGCGTTTGCATTATAAGTTCCCCCCCCCCCCCCCCCCCCTTTTTTTTTTCTTCTTCATATACTAAAGTAGCTTTTACATTACCTTGTGTACATAACAGAAGTTCAACTTCACTCTTAACAATTTTAAAGGTCTGGTTATGTATCATCTACCAAACATATTATCTTTCTAATTCATCTCCTGCATTATTGCGGATTAGCATTAGCATTTGGCATCTTCTAGTCACCACTGTATCCTGTGCTAGGGTACTTGTAAAAAAACGTAACATCTAGATTTGTATCTTATTTCTCATTTACCTATGTTTTATTAATGACAACATAACTATCAGACAAAAAAAAACTCACAAACAATGATGGTGTTAAAGTGATCTACAAATTATAGTACATCTATAACTTCCATAAATTACAGAACACATCAGATTACAATGATTTTAAATACACTCTTTTAGGGGTTATTGTCCATAGATAACTATAGGACCACCTTGTGGCCTCCAGCGTCTCTTATAGTTGCTTTTGACTCTGCTACTCGCTCGAATATGGTCCACAGTGGGTTTCATAGGGGAACCACTCTGTTGCACTGGAGTCGTACTTCACTTCTTCTGTCGTCTTAAACTGTAACATCTCCAAAATAGACACAGCACAAACATAACTGTTGACATTATCTCTAGCCCAAGGATAGTGTCAACTTCTGACTTGTGCTCTGGACACAATACCTATACTAACGAAATAGGGGTTTCTAAAGATTATGACGAATAAAACCATAATGACTAGGCCCAATAAAATATCTGGAGGTTTCGGATCCAAAAATTTTCAAACCCAATAGGTCTTCTATCCAACAAAATGTGAGGAGCTCTGCAATACTAGTGTCTAAAGAGATATTTAAATGAGGTTTAAAAGAGGGCCAATTTTCAGCCAGACAATCATTAAAATTGGGAAAAACTGCTTGGGTTGATGTCGGATGAGCAAGGAAATGTAATTTCTTAAATTTGGACCAGGCTGCTGGAATCACGTGAATAATTTCAAATTCAGTTTTTGTGTGGTAGTCGCAAGGATACATCTCACTGATTTGTATTTCCTCATTCAGAAATAATCTACAATCACAGGGTACTGCTACATCAATAGCACCTGGATGCTCCTTATTTTCTAATATTCTGGTCTCGTTCTTACTAATAGTGCATTTTAAATCTAACTTGCCTCTACCATTCATCAAAAAATACCTCTCAGGTCCTACCTGGGTTAATGATCAACTGGAAACTGGGATCTAGACTGACAACTAAAATAACACACTTCTCGTAATTGTTCAGCAGTAGTTCCATGAAAAACAGCTTTAGGGCATAAGGCCCCTGTAATGGCATCGCCTAAATATCTGGGCTCACAACAGAGATGGTCGTGACTTCATCTCCATTTACAGAAAGAAAAGTGATCTCATCATGATGCAATACGCAAACAGAATTTTTTCATTTAAAAGGTACAGCAACAAATTCATACAATTTTCAGTCCGCATACTTTCATTTTAATAAAAATATTGTTTTCAAAAATTTGACAAGAGATTATTTCGAGATGATAATAAACTTGTACTTTACTGATAAGGATAGCTAAATGATATCCATCTTTATCAACTACTTGAGCCAAAGTGATTAACTTCTTTAAATCTTCAGGGGAGACCAAGACTGCAGGTAATTTATGTGATCTACATTGATCCAATATTTCCCCTCTTAACACTATATGCGCCTGTTTTGCCATAAGGGCTGCAAGTAACAGTTGTGTCTGAAGGACATTTGAGAGCTCATTTATACTTCCTACATGACTATCTTCTAAGGCATTTCGAAATGAATTTATGTACTTGGTCAGATTATTGAATTTGGTTTGCACTTTACGAAAAAGTTCTGAGACTGCATTATCGACAAACTGAAATTTGATTCAAAATGTTGACTAGAGCTAAATTGTTTGTCAAGACTTGTTTACTCGTGGCTTCAAGGTGATCTGCTTGCTCCTGTTCATTTTTAAACAAACTATCTACCTTGTTTACTGGTGCTTTTAAACAAACTATCTACCTTGTTTACTGGTGCAATGTCACAACACCAATTAGCCACCTCGCCTAGAAATGTTGGAGCTCGTTTTGTCCTACTGTGTTCCTCAACTTCTAATAGTTCTTCACCTGCAGCTGCATTTAAGTTATTAAGAAAAGTTTCAGAAACTAACAGAAAACTCTGAAGTTCCTTGTGCACTCTACAGAAATCAGCGAAACCTTGCTTTGCACAAGGAAATCCTTCGGTCAATTAATCTATTTTACTGGGTAATTTCTGTGGCCATACTGATAGGAAGTTCAGGGGGACAGATGAAAAGTATACAGTTACCTTGGTCATCAGCTGGAAGTGTGCTCCTGCTACCACTCCCACGGCTATGGATCCTGTAACGTTGGAAAGAGCCCACTTCAGAATCTGTGTTGCCCACCACAGGGTGGTCACGACTGCCATCGTCCATGAATTGTGCCACACCAACAGCTCCTATCTCTGCCAATTAGGGATCTGTTACAAATGTGTATGGTGGAGATTTTCCTAGAACCCACAATTTTCCAAGCGTTAACTCACATTTCGACAAATTAGAGAAACAAAATAAACTTTAGATAACACGAAAAACAAAATAAAAGTGAGATGTTATTTTTCAGCGAACGACAATGTGCCATTGGTCACTGGCACTGGAGTGGATCGCTACACTGCCACACACCCTGTTCATCCATGGTAGGGTATATGACTGCTACATCAATCTTCACAGCCACCGTCCACCTGTCTCCACTCTCGGGACAGTACCACCCTTCCCAAGGCAGGTTGTGTAGTGCACGAACTTCAACCTCTATGACCAACCCTCCTACATGGTTGCGCCAGTCCAGCACCCACATGGACATCACCGGCTTTTCTTCTGCTGAATAAATAGCTTTCAAGAAAACAAAAAAAATCATCCACTCCCATTTCGACAAGTAAATCTCTTTCTGTTCGACAAGACAAAACGCAATAAGCAGGCCTAGGACAATTATCTTATTATTGTTTAAAAAAATTAAATTGTACTACTTATTTAGGCCCTAAAGTAAGGTTTCCTCCTCTCCACATTAATAACTTCTAACCTGGGCTGTCCATTTGTCTTCTTCTTCACATAATATAGATTGGGAGACAGCCTTTATTACTATTACCGCAGGACCATTCTAGCAGTGTATCAGCTTTGGGGTCAGGCCCTTCTTCCTTGTGGGGGTGTAAACCATCACTTCCTGGCCTGTCTGGTACTCCACAACCCTGCTTTGGGGTTTGTAATGCTACTTTGCCTTCTCTTGCTGTTTTTGAATGTTCTCAACTGCCTGCCTCTGGAGCATCTTCCACTTCCTTCTCAGCTGCTTACTTTCCGTCTCGTCGACCTTCTGGTTGAGGCAAACATCTGAGGGCAAGACAGGTTCATGCCCATACACAAGCAGGAAACGACTAAACCCTGTGCTTTCCTGCTTACTGATATAAGCAAAGATGACCAGGGGCAGTTAATGATCCCAATCCCTTTTGTTACTAGATACATACTGGGACATCATAGTTGTAAGGGTAGCATGCAACCTCTCCACAGCTCCATTGCATTGCATTGGGGCCGCTAACCTGATGTCATTGTTCCCTGTACATCCATGAGCCTCAACAGCTCGCAAACTACCGCTGAGCTAAAAAGTTGTCCCCTGTCACTCAAAATTGAACCTGTGGTGGAATGCCTATAGATTACATTTTCCAACAGAAATTGAGTCACCTCCTGAGCCGTCCCTGAAGGTACAGCTTGAGTTTCTGCCCACCTGGTGCCATAATCTATGCAGGTAATAACATACTGGTTGCCTCTGATGTTATTAGGAAAAGGTCCCAATAGGTAATACCTACTCTGTCAAAAGGTTCACCTGAAGGGATGGGCTGCAATAAACCTGCTGGCTTTTAATTAGTCCCATTATTGGTTTGACACACTGCTAAAGTTCTCACATATGCCTTGACATCTTTGAAAAGCCCACGCCAGTAATACCTCTCCTAATTTTGTCCATGGTTCTCGCCATACCTAAATATCCTCCCACTAAAGGGTTGTCATGCCACTCATTCAGAATCTCGGCTTTCAAATTTGTTGGGATCACAAGCAATTTCTCCCTACCTCCTGGTCTGGTGTTTATCTTGTATAGAATACTTTCTTTCAAACAGAAATTTTTAGCCAACTTGCCAAGTTTTGTTTTGTCCTTGGGAAGGCTTTTCTATTTCCTTAATTAAAGGAACTAAACTTGGGTCACCCCGTTGTGCTTTGGCAGTGTCAAAAATAGGCAGAGAAAACACTGCTAATTCCAAAGCCTATCTTCATTACTTTCTGTACGTATGTCTACATGTTTTTTTACTGAGGCTGTCTGCATGTGTATGACTTTTTCCATTGGTATATTTGATATCAAAGGTATGTTCCAACATTTCCAGGGCCCGTCGAGTTATTCTGCCAGTACTGTGAGCATTCATTTTAAGTTTATACAAATAACACAAACTATGGTGGTCAGTCACTACAGTAAAAGGTTTTAAATAAATTTAGGTCCAAAATTTATCTAGAGCATGAACTAATGCCAAACATGCCAAATCTAATCTGGATTCTGCCGGTGTGAGGGTTCTACTTACTAGTACATATAGGCTTCCAGATGCAATTTCCCATTTTGTTTCTGCATAAGGATAGCCCCAATACCTTGTGTTCTTGCGTCAGTATTAATTTCAATGGGATCTCCTTGGAAATGAACTAAAGTAGGAGACGAGGTTAACTTTTGTTTTAATTCTTGAATTAACCTTTTCCTGGACCTCACCCCAGTCTAACTTCTGAGCCTTCTTTAACTAGCTAGACAACAGCTTTGCAATCTGGGAGAAATTTTCTACAAATTTGCGATAGAAAGAGGCTAGGCCTAAAAAGCTCCTAATGCCTCTGGGGTCTTTAGGTCTTGGAAATTCCCTGATGGCTTTTACTGTATTGGGATGATATGTAATACCCTCGCTGTTGACCACATGTCCTAAAACTTCAGTTTCGTCATGCCCAAAGGAACACTTGGTTGGCTTCAAAAGGCCTCTTCAAATCTTTTCAGCACTTGCTCTAGCCTGACTAAATGTTGTTCTGAGATACTCCCAGCTACTAGTGTGTCGTCGAGTTAGACCAGACACGAACACCATTTCAACCCTGCCAAAGTCTTATATATGTAACTTTTGAAAATGGAAGGGGCTGTTTTTAAACCAAATGGTAAAGTCGGAAAACAAAATGTTCCCTCTGGGGTTTTGAAAGAGGTCTTTTTCTGATCCTTTTCACGTACCTTCAGCTAGTGGTAACCGGAATTCATATCCAGATGGCTGAAAAACTTAGCGCCAGTTAGATAACTCAAAAAGTCGTCTATCCTGGGTAGAGGGTACTTATCGTCTTTCAAAATAGAGTTCACACGATGAAGTCCACACACATCCTATACTCACCATCTTTTTTCCTTACTTGTACTCTTGTACTACTGGCCTCACTATCCCATTCCTGATATGTTCGTCTACTATGTCGTGTATAACCGCCCTCTCACCAGGTGACACTCTGTAGGCGACTGACGTGACTGGAGGGTGGTCACCTCTATCTAAAGTTACCACGTCTTCATGGGTCCTACCTATCTGACCAACACATGACCTTGAGAAAACAAAGTCGTCCAGCGAAGAAGAAGCGACCGCAAAAGGAGTAAGTGAAGTGCTTCCTAAAGACAGACGTGTAATTCAAATAGCCTTCAATATGCTATTTTCCAGTATCACTACAGGTTAGCAAATATATGTCAATAGTATGCAGTAAAAACTGTGAAGTTTTACATAATTTCAAAATATTCTGGCTGCTCACCATAGGGCTAGAACCAAGTATAAGCAGACTTTACGCAGCCATAAACAGCTGTAAGGAAACCAGTGACCAAATAGACAGAAATTACATAAACTATTCCATCATCAGTGACGTTAAATGGCCAATTACCAATCACAAACCTTTTACGTAAACACTTTTAGTCACCCCTCATTGCCAGTGTTACATATTTTAAATTTTAATAAGGAAGTCTTCCAGTGTGATAAATAACAAATGTAGAACCAACCAGACTCTTGTTAAAGGAAATGGACAGATAATTGTCTAATTTTTCTAAGCATTATTGTAAATAATTTAAAGTTTATAGTAATTATTATGAAAGTTTGTGAGTAATTTTCAGAATATTGTTGTAAATATTTCAAGATTCTTGCATATATTTGAGCGTCACATGTTTCTTGCTGTAGATGGTTTTGTACGATTTGTGTAATAAAATAAATTTTTTTTAGTGCACTCGTTTGCCCAGCCTAGCTAGTTAGCCGAAATGACGAAAGGTCTCAATTGACTTCTGCAAGCAACCTGTCACATGCAATTCTTACCTGCTGTGCGACAAATAGGAAGACCACATGGTAGGGGTCAAGTTACTTCTCATTAGGCGCCACAGTAGGTATAGTTAGAATGATACACCACTTTACGAGTGAAGCTTTTTACATGCTCCCAAAGTGTCAATTTTTTTTAAGTGTGCCATCTATGCCTTACTTTTTTCTCCACAGGTTAAAATTTGTTAACCACGTATTGTGTAAGTATCCACAGCCATCAGCTGCTAAATTTAGGGTGGCACATATAATAAAGAAGGTACCCAAACATTGACAACGGATTCTCCACGCGACACTGATCTTACACATGAAAGAGATGACGACATTATCTGGTTGCCACCCGGCTGCCGTGCTGAGAGAGATAGGGCTCGACCACTATGAGTAAGAGAGAGACATCACGTCTAGTCTGCCCGACTACATCAAGTGAGAGGCGGAACTACACAGCCGCTGCCACTTGCCAGTGACGTATGCAGTACTCCACTTTGAAGCCTAGAGTGCCCAGCACACAGAACAGAGCAAGATACAGATGCCAACCAAGAGAGAGAGAGAAAATTTTCGTGAGGGGAATGTTCTACATTCTCTCAAGCGACTTTTTTTTCATGTCTTCCTCACCCAGATAAGTCTCCATCACAATAGAAAAAAGGGGGGGGGGATTTGAGACGTCTTTTGAACTTATTTAATTTGACTTCTACTCAACAGTGCGAACCATTCTGCCACACCGCAACGGAGTTTGCTCGACAATACAATCTTGTACTGTCTAACCAATGGTAACCGGCCAAGCCACCGAGATGATGCTTCAAGGTCACCTAGTATTAAAGCGTGCTGAGGGATGGCACTACTAATATGAATTGCTGAGCCATGCAGCAGCTGGAACTTCAGCCAGCCGGTGACATCACGCGCTCAGAGGATGTCATGCCGCCACCACCCTCCATCCAGACAAGGGCAAGCCGGGAGAGTATAAATACTGGAGCACGGCCCTTGCAAGTTAGTTTTGCCTGGTCCTTCACCGCGCTCCTTGTGCCGAAAGACCCATCAGCAGTAAGCTCGCTCCACCGTCTTGTGTGTTGGGGTCCTCTTCTGCCTCCCAGATCTTCGTCCAAACTTTCGTAGATGTCTCTGCACCTTGCAGACATCCATCAGAAGCTCCATGCATCTTAGTCATCAAACACTTAACACTTTTGTCCCCTTTAGGAAATTCATGTCCGCTCAGGACAACGCAAAGAGTTAGCTCAGTGGAGTATTTTATAGTCACTTTGCCTACCTACCATGTCAGGTTAGAAACAGTCACCGTCACCTGTCTACCATACCAACTTCCATTAAAATCTTATTTAATAGGAGGTAGTAAAAACTATCATGTTTATTTATTCACATAAATAAACACGTTTTACCCCACCTAGAATATTATTCCCGTAGTGCTTGTACCTTTTTCTGGTAGACATCAGATCTGTTAAGGGACAGCAGGAGACTGCGGAATCATTTCTAACCAGTTTGCCAAACCTAATGCAGTACTGAAAGTTTTCGTACTTCAGAAACACACATTAGACAGCCACCCGTTGTATGCACCCTGGTGTATAGAAAGGTAGAGCCACAGCCACTAGGAATACAACCCTCTCGAAGCTAGGCAATCAGCTCAGGTTGTACTATGTCCACCCCACTTTTGTGCCAGAGGGAGTATCTGCCTGGGTCTGAGGGTTTGACCACTTGGAGACCACACCCACGCATTGTGATTGTCAGTCACTGTCTAACCCGATGCTCAGTGTCCACCACGCTTCTGGTGCCAGATGCTGGGTTAGGGGGCAGCCTTGGTCTGTTAATTGCGGTGTCCGTAAGTACACCTAGATAGGGAAGAATTTCGCCTGCTCCATCTTCGCAGGGCTTGTAGTTGATATCTTATCCTCATGCCCTACTCCCATCAGTGTGGTATTCAAAAGAGGGATAAAAAGGCTGCTACCACCTCTTTAAGTACAAACAAGGGCTCAATACCACCCTGACTGTAGTTGACAGTCTCAGTCCTTGGGAGAGAGCTCAAGCCACGTGTTGTCGGGAGAGGCTGGTCCCTCCAACCTCCTTACCAGATTTATTTCAACCACCAGTCCAACTCGTAGGGGTTACTCACTCCCTGTTTCAAGCCTACCTAAGTGGTGAGGAAGTTTCTTGCGGTATAGCAAACCCCTAGGTTAGGGGACACCAGCTCACAGAGTCAACCCAGACGACCAGCAGTGCAGACGCCCACCTGCAAGTCTCAGCGCATCACTTCCAGAACCGCAGCAGGTCCAGCAGCCTCCACAGGCCACCAGTCACCCAGGTATACAAGTGAGTGGTTCCTCGTAGACATAAGATTGTGCTAGCTACCCCTGACTTTGTGCCCAGCTGGAAAGCCACACAACCAGTCCTCTACACTGGTCAGGCTCCTGTTCTGCACACTAATTAAGAGTTCAAACTCACCCCAGTGTGTCTGGCCTCACACCCACCAAAACACATTGGCTATTACGTGCTTCCTTAGTTAATAGGCCATCACCCGTCAAATTAAACTTCTAGTTGATAGTGAGTGTCTGTAGCCTTCTTCAGCAAGTTCTGTACGTGGCATTTAAACTGTCCCCAAAACTGTCTTTAACAAAGTATGTGTTGATGATTCCAGTAGCTGTAAACTACTGTTATGATGTACACTATTTTTATGTCACCCAACCTTTACACAGAGCCGTCCTTAGGAGTGTGCAACAGGTGCAGCTGCACAAAGCCTTGCACTGAAAAAAAAATTTTTGTATTTAATTAAAAATATTGAAATATTTTGAGTTTGTTGTGGTTATGAGTTATATATTTCATGATAATATTTGTATATTTAAACACGTTCATTTATAAAATGTTAGGCACGAGGTGTGGGTGCTTAATATCAGAGCGTACTGTTCAAAAGGTGATTGCATTATGTGAAGTGTGGATTATCCAGTTTTGAAGGGAAGGGTCTCACTAAAGTTCTTGCACCTGGCCTCGCTTTCACATTGTCATATGTGTGGAATTTTAATGACCAAATACTTATCTATAAAAATGATTGGTTCTTTGATTGAAAAAAATCCCAGTTGTCTTTATTGTGTAAAAACTGAGGTAATGCATAGAAACCAGACACTTATCACAGTAAGAAATTGAAACTGTAGTACCACCTTGGCATTTTTATTTAAATTGCACATGATGCTGATGTGATCATTTATAATATAGGATGTTCACAGTAAAGTGAGTGCTTTTGAGGCTCTAGTTACTCTTTCCTTTCAGTTACATTTTGTACTTTAACCACAATTTTTAAACAAATATTGTTATGTAAATAATAAACACAGTGTGTGTATTCCACCGCTCAGAAGTTAACGTCTAAGGCTAAAATAAAACATATCATGGTAATTTAAATATTTAGTCATATTGACCCTTGAATACACATATTTACAAGTACACATTAAATAGTAAATAGGACACTTTATAGTATGGCTGATTAGTTCATGATGGCGGGCACCATGTTTAAATATGCGATAAGTGCAGCCTGTATTGAGAAGATGCAGAAAACTCAAACTAAAATTTAGAGTACTTACACATCTCTGGTTTTTTATGTGAAAAACCATTATAAAAACCATTATAGATTTGCAAAAATAGTGTTGTACATTTTATATTATGATGTGCTTTTGATTCTACACTGTTACATCATTTTTTATTAAATTGTGTAATGAAACAGTTGTGGTGACACATGTCAGTGGTCATGTTCTGTAGCATGTTGAAATACATGAAGATGCAAGTGTCTAATATTCATGCTTCTATTGCTGACAGCTGGTCCATCCTTGTACACAATAATAAGTGAGAAAATATTAATGCAAATTTTGTATTAGTGTTGCCTTGAGTTGTTTGTCTGTGTGTTTGTAACAGGCAGACAAGTGCTTCCTCTGATGGCAAGAAGAAACGGAAGAAGAAACGAGCTGGAGATAGCTCCTCTAGCAGCGACAACTTGTCTAGCAGCGATGACTCATCAAGTGACTCCAGTGATACTAGCAGTTCTAGCTCCAGTGACAGTTCCAGTGAGGACTCGTCCAGCGACAGCGAGGATTCCTCAAGTGATAGCAGCAATAGTGTGTCCAGTTCTGCATCGTCCAGTGCACAGCTGAAGAGCATTGTCGTGGGGCATGCAACTTAGCGATAATGTTTTAGTACTAACAGTTATTCCATACATTATGAAATGTGTTGGTAGTGCTATGTAAACAATGAGAATTTTATTTATATACACTAAGTAATAATTTTTCAAATTCAAACAGCTGTGCTTTATGAAATGGTGTTCTTGAAGAGACAAACAGAATATGGCTGCAGTGCATTTTACGGTACAGTTTATAATATTACAGAGGACCTCCTTTTTATCTAAAATATATTTATAATAAATATTTTGTTAATTTTTTTTTTATTTATGTTATATTTTGAAGGTTAAATATTGAAGATAGGAACTTTACATAAGACAAAATTGTTCTCTTCATTTAGCATTGTATAAAACATGAATCATTTTGTTTAGTTACACTTTCTGTGAATATGGACTTAAAAGATAAAAATTATATCTTGTAGTCGCAATCTAAGAACAGATCTGGTCTGGACAATGGGCACTAGCTTAAAACGTTGAAGCCATTTTCAACATACAGGAGTTTAAATGAGGCAACCTGGCATTGGTTTGGCACCGGAATTGATATTTTTATTTATAACACACCATGCTCTAATTGTTTTATAACTTTTCCGCGATAGTTTATACTGTCCTTTTGCGCTTTATTAACTTTGCAAAAACAACACTACAAACACTACAGTGAACAGTGCAATAACCCGAGTCAGCAATCGATAAATTGGCAAGACGTAATGGAGGTGGGGGGGGGGGGGGTGTAATTGAGACAGTGTCCGAAACCGAAATGACAAATTCTGTACTGTGTAATTTCGTAAGTTTCACTTTGGAAGTTGTCAACAGTCACTTGTTTAGCACTTGCGGCAACACATTTTTACATTAACAGTAAGAAAAAAAAATTTATCTTAATTTAATGCTTAAAACGGATGTAATATTTATACAATCATCACTGGAATGCTGCACATACTATATAAACAAAGCACAGCAGTTACTTGCTTTTTAAAACATGCCTAGTGTATTTTATGATCAATTATTCGTTTTTGAAAACATTTGCACATGTGTTCATTTTGTATATTTTATAACATCCGCTGCTAGATAGAAAATACGAAATACCGAATTACTAAATACTTAACCATTTTTGTATACAAAGTCGGATCACAGGATTTTGTTAATAAAATCTGCCATTTCGGACATGGGCTGAGATGAGTCAGAGTGCGATCAGATGCGCTCTTCAACAGGCGGAAATGAATAACTCATGCAGGACTGTGCGACAGGCTGACAGTTTAAAGAGATAAACATCAGCTCACGCAGCACAGAGATAGATGACGTACAGTGCCGCTGCTTGTTAAACTACACACTTTACAGCATCGCTAGCCTCTGTCACGGAAACAAAGAGGTTTTGGCAGAATTATTGACCGGCAACATCTGAGCGTCATGTGCAGGGGTAGGGGGATAAACACACAGTAGCTCTGGTTTGCTGCGTGACAGGATGCCATTGGGGGAGGGGGGAGCGGGGTTGCGACCTATAGTCCATTCCCGATTGGAAGCAGTTTATGAAAACCACACATTGAAAAAATACTCTAGGCACAACATGTCACCTGTTTTTTCAATAACCTGTATTCCACAAATATATAACACTGGTTAATTTTAGAGTACTTTATTATTGAATAAATGAACATTTACCTTAATATCTTCTATAACTAATATTTATTTCTTTTTTAAACATGAATTAACAACTGCGAGTGCAGCGCTGTGTTGGCAACAACCAGTAAGAAATAGTTCACTGTTAAAATATTATTTTATCCTCATTTTTTAGTATACTATTTGTAAGTTAAACAGTGCCTATCGAAATATTTTAATATTTAAGTAGCCCGATGGCAACATATCTCATTTTTACAGTTTAAAATAACAGTGGAAAATGTAGTGAGTAGGCCATAATGGTACGTATTGTTTTATAGAGCTAGAAAGCAATTGAAAAACTGTCTGCTGGCGAGGCTTTTTTCCTTTGTCTCTTTCACACCTGGGAAATTTCACTTCGCTAGTAAGCGAATATATTATACATGTTTTCAATTGTAGCATATTTCATACTTATTACAGTAAAATAATGATTTTTGAATTTGTAATTTACAACTGAAATGAGATTTTAATGTTTGAATATGTATTTTAATATATTTAGATATGATGGCGGGGCAGTACCTAGTGAAGTTGGCAGACGTGGCGAGCCATGACATCGTGTGTTGCTTTTTGTTAAATGAAACGTAAATTATTCTTACTCTGAAAAATACTTCAAATTAATACAGCACATTTGTAAATGTGTTTTTTAAACCTACCTAGGCAAGTTACGATGTTGTGATAAAGCTGTGTTTCCATGGCAGTAATAAATATGCTGTGATGTGTGTTTTGTTAATCATCGCGTCTGTGAAGTGGCGTGCCTTGTACATCATGGTCAATGCGCTGGTCCTGTGTGTGCTTGATTTCAAATATGGGATTAGCACTTTGAACTGTTTTTATGACGAAGTTATTTATTTACATCCATGTCTGTTTATTTATCACAACGTTGTACCATTGCCCTAAGGGGTTTGAAACACAGTCATGTAACGTAATCTGCCACAATCCCAGAAGAAAAATACTAATCCCAGCCCGATAAATTTCAATATACCTAATAAACAGTAAGTAGCAATACATAGAAATATGAGCGGAATAAAAGTTATAGTAGGCTTATTTGTGTGCATGTTCACCGCTATCTTTTAAAGTTTGTATGACAAAAAGGAGCAACACAAGTTGCCTGCTTGAATTTAATATGCCTTTTTCACCGGTTGTTCCTTCGTTTTAATATTTATTCGAACTGAGGCCGTCCTTTTAGAGAAATAACCCAACACATATCAATAACAAAAGGATAATTTTAATTAGTACAGCCTTTTACCTCGCAGTTGTAACAGTGTTAAACAGTCACTGCAAAATACTAACATGCATTACATGTATTGAGCTATGTCGTGGAAAACAAATATGGTAGTGTAAAATAACCATAAGAACTGTCTTCAATTCAGGCATTTTTAAAACGTCATAAAGCTGACCTAAATAATGTTAGAGGCCTAAACTGTGAATATTCATACAGAATGGTTTTTGGAATATGACAGAATTCTTCGAAAAGCTGTAAACCGTAAACATCAAATTTGACAGGTATAAAAGTAGAAGTCACATTTCAATGTTTATTTTTAGGTGTAGCAAAAGTATACGAACACATGTACACACACAATGTTATGTAAACATTGATTTTAACAGATGCTACATGGCAGTCACATGGCAATGTTTGTTTACATTTGGCGGAAGGATACGAAATAGGCCTCCAAGTAGATATTTAACAGGGCTCCGAGAAAGTTGCTTCCAATGGGGAATGTACTATACACACATAACTTTGACACGAGTACTGAACAATCACGGGGGAGGGCAGAATGGGAACTGAAGGGTTGCTGAGGGAAAAAGGAGTAATGTAAGAGAGAGAGAGATGAGACAACAGACAGTTTCACCGCGCTTCCCTCAACATCCCTGGAAAATTTATGGCTACCACTTCAACTTCCTCCTTAATTTTTTTCCGTGTGTAGCGTGCACCCCAAAATTTTTTTTTCCATTTATTTGGGGGGGAAAAAGGTGCACTATACATGAGTAAATACTATAAATGGGTCGAACGTTCGAATTTCGAACCGATTCCGAACTTTAAGGTTATGTTCTGGTTTGGTTCCAAATTTGTTGCCATGTCAAAGATTGGTTCTAGTTTGGTTCAAAAAATTTACAGGAGTTCGTGTTCGGTTCGAAAATGTTCTAGAAAGGAACATCATTAACGAACTTAGAAATTAACTTAGGTATTTACTCATGTACAGCATGCCCTTTTTTCCCCCAAAATAAAGGAAAACATTTCTGTAGAGCGGTAGTCGTAAATTATCTACTCCTAAACTGTCCAGTGATGTTTAAAGGAAAGTGTAGTGGAAGAGTCTAGAGGATTGCTACCTGGGTGAAAAGGGAAGAGGCAACACGTGTTTTGTTAGAGAAGGATAGTGTCGTACATTCCACCACAGCAAAAAAAAAAAAAAACCACCAGCACAACACAAAAATACCAGCATGCCACTGCCTAAAAGAAGCAAAAAAAAAAAACAGGCCACCCATGCTGTTGACTGACTGACTTTAAGGTCTGGCACTGCATAAAAGAAGCAAAAAAAAGGTACCCACAGCCCACCTCAGTTGTTGACACTTCTTTTAAGGACCATAAGGTTACCATGACCTTACAGAATGCCACAATATTTTGGCTTTTAACCCCGCGAGTTATTTAACTAAAATATTTTCCAAATATATCGCAATCACCACAATTAATTTAAAATAAAGGAATAATTTGTTACATAATTACTAACAAGGCCCCACAAATTGTTAATGCAATTTTGGTATTAAAAAAAAAATCCTGGAACTTGTTGCGAAAATCATGGTGTGCACTATACATGAGTAAATATGGTAATTCACTTCAAAGAAGTTGAAAAATAACAATGCAACACAACAAAAATTACTGATCAAATCATATTTGATTATTGTTTTTGTAGCAGTGATGACAGCATATCTTGAACTCTATAGTATGTAAAACCAGGTGCTATTCTTTATTTAAATGATTGTATACAAAATAAGTGATTTGCTTGAGTTTTTGGGAAATTACATTTTCAATTAACATTTTTTTGTGTTGCTAATTTGTGGTTTTCACATACCATGTCTAAAACGACTAGAAAGATACATTTCCCAGTGTTACGATACATTATTATATCAACCAAATCTATAAAAACCAAAATTTAATATTATGATCATTTTGTACCTTTTTTCCACTCTAGAAAAAAATTGGCCATTACATTTTGGAACTCTAAGTGGTGAAACTGTGCAGGTTGTGTGTGTGTTTACTCTTTATTTTAGGCCCACATGCTTAAAGAATTAGACATTAAATTGTGAATGTGGTTGGGTTTGTTTGTTTTTTATACTTGAACAAATAGGGGCCAACTATGAAGGCTGTATGTATATATGTTGTTTTCACTTTAGACCTCGTAGCCAAGTGCAGAGAAGTACTTAATTTGCAGATTTGCGTGTGTGCACACACTGATTACTGTTTAGCATCCATAATCCACTGTATTTTAAAGGTGTGTGTGTGCGCGTGTGCGTGCGTGCATGTGTGTGTGTGTGTTTATAGACACACACACACACACCAATTTAGGTCTGAACTATGAAGGCATAGGTGCGAGGATAAGACATTTTTTAAAGTTTGGTTCAAGTTTAGTTCGTGTACAAATGTAAAAGTTCTGTTCAGGTTCGGTTTGATAAAAATATTTTGGGTTAAGTTCTATTTCGGTTCGTTCCAAAATCTGGGTTCGTCTCATCCCTAGTAAATACGTATGGTGGTAGTTAAAAAAAAATTCTTATTACTCTACATTAACTTTCTTAAGAATAATAACACATTTGTTTCATGCAGTGCACCATTTTTGACATATGTATAGGTTTGTGAAAAAATTCATTTTCAGTTATGGTTTATCACATGTCTGTGATACAAAAACTTTTACTCTAAGCACATTTTACACTACAATAATGCAAATATAATATGTCTCGCCCAAATCTCTTCACTTCACTTCACTTCATTTCTATCACGTTTCCTTATGTCTAAAATTTAATTCCAAACTTGACACTTACTGTTATAAAAAAATTGAACTTATAGAACATAAATTTTTTTTTAAGTGTTAAAAGTGACAGGCCTCCAATTTTTTTCCCCCAATTACCTATGTTAGAGTAGTATATGTGAAAAATTAATTGAACCCTGATACTTGTCTCAAATTTTTATCTTTCTTTCTTTCTTTCTTTCAAAATTTAGTGGTAAAATATTTTTAGTGGGGAGCAGATAAAATTTTGAATTTTACACACAATAAAGATTTATATAATAGTGAACTCCAGCAAATATTTTGAGTTTGATGTTTTACTAGATGCAGAGTTATACTAGATACAAAACTTAAGAAAACATATGATAATGTGTGCATATGATCATAATACAACCATATTTAAAAAAAATTTTCTATGTTTATAATATTTCCAGTCGACATATAACCTCTTATATACAGCACCCAGTGAGTCAATTGTGATTTTGGACATTCCTGTAACTTAGACAGTGACTGGTATCAGTAATATTGTGTCTGTATCATTCTAAAATCACCTTACTCAAGCATCCTCTTGGTGGCTGTTTCTATCAGTAACATTGTGGGTGTGTTTTGTTGTTGCTTTTATGCCTTTACCCTGCCCATAAGCATTTATTACATGCTTGCACTCCCCCGCCTCCCTGCCCCTCACCAAAACATGCTGCATGTACAGAGTGAACTTCACCCTCTCCTGTTACAGAGTTACTTTCTGGCTATTGCACAGAAGTTGGTTCTCAAGTTACAAACACATCATGATTGATTCCCAGTATTTTATAGGTACCTACTTTGGTAGAAAATGGAAAATGAACACACGGATGCAGTGGTCCCACATAAATGGAGGTTGTAGTGAATAATAATCATGTTGTACACTGTGTATAATAATAATTACAGGGTCGTCATCTGTGGACAGAGGCTATAGTGTCTTGAACCTTAGTATCTTGCGTAGCCGCATTTAACGACAATGCAATCCTGTAGTAATGTGTAGAGACAATCATAAAGGCATACTTCCCAACTTGTATGATTTTACGATAGGCGTAAATATCTTCCAAATTTCTGTGTCTTCATTGTGCGAAAACTTTTTTGTATTAGGGTACTGCGATGTCCAACAGTTGCATGAGGGAGGTGCCAAAGAGGCGTGGCCTCCCACACTGACTCCTTCCACCGGACTGGCCAGCCAACCAGAGTGACACTCTGAGCAATAGTGGCAGCGAGCAGCGACACTTTGCTGGCCCTTACACGAGCATCATTACCACCTCACACAGCGAAATGCAGTTGCCCGGTTGCCATTGTTTTCTCTTCTGTCAATTTTTATCTGTATGCTAGAATTTATTGCTGGCAGTGTCGGAATATTATATATACAGTTCATTATGTTTGTATTAGCTTAATTCATTAAATGTGGATCGTCGTAGGCGCCTTTTCACAACAGTTGCCTCAGTGAAATGAATTTACACGAGTCTGCCTTTGTAAAAGTTATTGTGCGCTGAAGTTCGCCATTTTCTTTGACCTTCGTGAAAAACGTGAGCGGAAAGGTTTTTACGCTGTGAAATTTAAATTTTTTGCTTTCATGAAATAGCTCAAGTGTTATGGTAAAAGAATAAGTCAGCAAATAAATTGTTTCATATCAGTGGCCGACAAAAGTGATTTTAGTGAAGTTATCATCCAAAGTTCAGCATGTGTTTAGGAATTACGAAGTGAACAATAAGTTTGCGTGTTTTATAAATGTTTTTCTTAAATTATTGTTAGAATATTTGAAATATACTTAGAAACCTTGCTTTAACCTAATTTATTTTATTGAATTTCTAACAATTTTCATGTGAAAACTGAAATTTGCTGAACTTGTTTACATTGTGCATTTTGTACATCGGTATTACCAGTGGCGTAATTATTGCACTTTGTTCTTGTGAGAGCTTTTAAAATGTACGTGACCTATATAAACACCCTTTTAGTGTGGTTCATTATGTAAAAAAATGCAGTGATATTTGTGTTGAGTATTTCTCACATCGTTAACTTACGAACAGCTACACATTTATCTATTTAGTTCTTTCGATGAAGTTAAAATTGAGAGGTTATATATAGTAACTGAATGTTACTTCCGTACGAACAAAATTTTCCACTGCATTACGAAAACAATCACGTCTCACAAAAGACATTACCGTAAAACTATAGTTCCCCAAACCACCAATAAAATAAACAAAACCCTAAATAGTATATTATGTGATTAAAACAAAAATAAAACAGTTGGGAATGGCAACCAGTTATAGTAGCCTAAGTACTGAACAGAACTTGTCAGTCTTTCAATGCCTGCCATTGGATTCTTAGTTTGTTTACAAGGTATGTTATGAACAGACTTTCAGCGAAACATTTTTACACAAAGCAAAAAAAAGCAACTATTAAGATCCCCAACATGCCAGAATGACTGAATATTCATTTAAAACTGTGATTCTCTACATAGGACCTAGGTACCAAAATGACTTAGTTTCGGGGAACAGCAGTGAATTTTTTCTTAATGTGATTTATTGTAGACTTAAAAGTGAAAAGTTTCAATTTTTTTAAATGTGGAGGTGAATGGGAAAATTTTTTTTTTTTGATCATGCAACCAATTCTCCCGTGTTTTCATATGTTTGAATTGAAATTTTGTGTTTCAGTAGTTTTTAATAAACAAACGGAACAATGTAGCTGTGTGACAAGACTAGAAGTGAATTTATGACAAAGTTACTTTTCATCAGAATTGCAGCATATCATTTATGCAAAATTTTAGAATTTCAAAATGTCTTCCTAATTTCAGTAGTGGAAAGTTGGCAAGTATGATAAAGGTGTCGGATGTCATCTTGGGGAATAGTGTTCCACACTTATTCCACCTGTTGCAATTGGTGGAGGTTTGTTGCTGACATTGCAGACCGCACTAAAAGCTGTCCGATCATGTCCCACACATGTTTGATGGGGGACTTGTCGGGTGCTCGTGCTGTCTAGGGGAGTTGACAAATATCTTAGAGAGCACATTGGGTAACACAAGACGTGTGTGCACAAGCATTGTCCTGCTGGAAGAGGACATCGCCTTGTAGTTGTAGGAACTATAACAAAATAGGCTGCATGATGTTTTGGATGTAGCACTCACTGTTCAGTGTTCCCTCAACAAACACCAGAGGTGTACAGTCATTGTAGGCTGTTGCCCCCTAGACCATGATGCCAGTAGTTGGACCTGTATGTTCCTGCCGTATACACTCTGGTTGTTTCCTCTCTCCTGGTCGACGCTGCACTCGCAAACATCCATCACTGGTGCCATGGCGCCTCGGGTGGGGTCCTCACCTGGCGATCTTGGCCGTCCTCAGTTAGCCCACCCAGTTCATCCTCCATGACATCATGGATAGCCGTAGATAGCAGCTGTTGAATGCTTGGTGAACAACTGTTGTGCTCTTCGGCGTGCCCCGCTGGATCCCGTGTGGACGCTGTGGCATAGGGGGTGTCAGCGTGGTCGCACGTGGCGCAGTTCTATCACTGTTTTCACCGGAATTGTGGTTGGCATCGATGGGCAGGGCCGGTGATGCCTCATTGGGGCAGACACTTTTAAGGGCCGTACTACAATTGCCATGTCCCATGTCCTCAATCATATGTCCTCACTGATGTCACGCGACTTACAATTTGCTGCTACAATAGATGTCCTAAGCTGCCCCAACAAGTAGGCTTCGAAAACCGCTACCAGGTAGCAGTAAATGCTTTGCGCTAGGCACCTGCGAGTACTCAAAATTTGAGTTTTGAGTCTAGTTTTTTTATAATACTTGAGCTCTGGCTCAACAAATATTGAAACTCGTAATCCGAACATATCACATTAAAGATTTTCATAATTACCTTATTTACCCGATAGGAAGAAAAGGTTTTTTGACCGAAAACGAATAGAAAAAATGAGGGGTTGTCTACAAATTGGGAATCATCTTAAATTCAAAACCTAGGTGATTTTGACAGAAGCTTTTCATGCTTAAATACAGTGTGTCCTATGGTTGGACGTATTTTTGTATTGCTGATGTCGCCTGGCCATAAAGAGGAAGCGCTTTGCTGGTAAGCAAAATGGCTCAAGTCACAAATAGGTATATAACACCCACAAAAGTTTTACAGTTTAAGAAAATGCTGCTACCATACAGCCAGGTTAGACACACCTATTTCATTGTGATTAGCTTTTCTTTAAAAGTAAATCAAATATATCATATTATTAATATAATAGCATTTCTTCTTGAAGGGTTTTTCATAAATTGATGCAAAAATACTTCTACCTAAATAATTTTTCCAGCACTTCAAAGGGGTAGTCTTGAATTCACGTTTAAATATTTTTCCCTCAAAAAATATTTTTTTAGGTAGGGGTTGTCTTAGATTCAGGGCCGTTCTCCTTTCTCGTAAATACAGTAATGAATTTTTAATATTTTGTGTTTATTTTGGTAAAAAAAAACTCTTTTCTCAGTTTCCATTTCTATTTGCTGAGCATAAATGTTTAGTAAACCACCCAGTAGCAAGCAAAAAAGTACTGTAACAAAAGTTTTCCCAAACAGATTCCTTAGTCTCTACCAGAAATATAATTTGCAATCAAAATCTGATATTTTACTCACTACATCAAAGTCGACAACATTCTTCTTCATTTAAAATATATTATTTCCAAATATAATGTTGTACACAGTTGGGCTGATAACCTAAAACCTGGAGAACTCGTAATCAGTCATAATTGTAAGTGATGTTCATATAAGCATGTCAGCGACCACATCTTGATATTGATTTTCAAATATCTAAATAATATGACATTAGAATCTATTTGAGTGGATTTGTGTTTGCACATTATATTCTTTAATTTATTGATTGCCACCATTCGTACTTTGTGGACTCGATCATCCATTGCTATGTTTACCTAAATAGTTTGTTGTAGTTTATTCAATGTGGATAGGTCGATATATTGATAGCCTACATCAAATAACAATTGCTCGTAGTCATGGTCGCAGCTCGAAAAGAATGAAACATGTTTGTCAGCCTTCAAGTAATCTTACCCATTTTAAGCATACAAAAATGAGATGGGCAACTTAGTATTATTTCAACCACATCCTATACTCCAAAAAGTCTTGTTAACCCACCTACTGCAACCATAACATAGTTTGTTCACAACCAACATTGATTTGTCGATTACGACTAACCTTTACAGCATCACATCACAGCCAATGATCAAATACTAATAATAAATGTACTGCAACGGCACATTAAAAAGTGTACTGTAAAATAGTGTGTGCTTGAACAAATGTACTAAGATGTTGGCAGAGACATCTGGCTCAGCTCGACTTGGCTCGAATTTGAGTCTCAGAACTCAGAACTCGACTCGCCTGGAAAAACTATAACTCACAGATGCCTACTTTGCGCTATTTGGTTTTATACTTGTTTGTTTAGATTCACGAGTATTTGGCTGATATAAATTTTAGTTTTGATTTCAAGGCAATTTTCATTTTATTATAGTACATAGTTTATCTATTTTGTTTATTGGTTATTTGAACATATTTTCTTTATATTCCCACTGCATTTTTATCCAAAATTAAATTCCTTCATTGGAATAAATTCTCCCTCGATTTTGTATTTTTGAAATTCCTGTTTTTATTGGATAATTCAGGTCGTAACTGCAAGGCATATATTTATTATTTACAATATTAGTCACACTTAGCACTGCCTCACTCCACATTCACTTCAACATCTGTGTTTACAACTGTGTATGTTTACTATTACAAATTATGCGCGTATTTTGCTGGTAAATTAATTCTTCTTCTTCCATGAAAGACTAGAGGACCGGTGACAACCGAGGATGGGACAAGCTAGGGCAAAAATTAAAAATTGACCAATTTGCCATGGACCGGGGTCAGAGGACATGCGAGGACATGGCTCATAACGTCACGTAATCACATGGGCCAATCAGTGCTCGCGACGTCAGAGAGGACCGAGGACATAGGACAGGGGACATGGCTATTGTAGCAGGGCTCTAAGGATGGCGACAAAAAGGACACGTTGATACATGTGGCTGGTACTAGTCAGAAGTACTGAACCCAGTACTGTCTAACATGCGAGTGCAGGTAATTGGCCCATAATGCAGTATAATGCATATGCAAGTAATGCAGATGTAAACATCTGCATTACTTACGTGATGCACACACTCAAACACATATTAAAATATAAAACACACGCCCCAATTATCCTAGCAACACAAACACCATGTTATTAAAGAGACCATTTTTAATATACACTAATTACACATGCACTAATGCACTACATTTATGCGCCCTGCATGCACATGTGGAACACTGGCTGACTGCGAACTGCTGCTGTCTCATGGCAGTAAGGCAAACTGTGTGTGTTGGCGCTCGTAATGTGGGGAATTGCCTAAGATAGATGCATGGCGCACATCAATATGGTAAAGTATATGTACAAAGCAAATGTATCAGTAGCTTAATGGTAACATTGTAGGTTTATAGGATCAAAGTAAAGAGTGGCGACTGTAGATCATAATTTTCTTTTATCTTTTCTGAGAAAATATCTTATTCCAAATTCGAATCTTGTCTGGGTAAGAAAATTTTAACCATTTTATAACATATTTTTGTTGTAATGCATTGAGGAATATAATACAAATTTATCTTCTCTATAAAGGCAGTATTGGCATAAGAAAATGAAACCAGACCATACTATCAGTTAGGGGTGTGCTATGAAAATTTAACAAATCGATGTGGAATAATAAGATTAGTATATTTATTTTATCATCTTCCATCCTGCAGTATCTTTATATATAAAGTGCATTGTGCGTGACTAAACCGCATCATCACTGACAAACTGCTGGACCAATTGAGATCATATTTACACCATATGTTGTTGAGGTGTCAAGTAAGGTTTTTAGCTATGTTTCATTCCGATAGGTTGCGCTGGGATCTAACTTCTATATTTATGGACCGATTTTGCTCATATTTGCAGGAAATATTTGTTGATGTAAAATAAATAGTTTTATTGTGCTTTGCATTCAGTAGGTTAGGTTCCAATAGGTGGCGCTGGAGTCTTAACTTCTATATTTATCTGACGATTTTGCGCATATTTTGACGCATGACGTCTTGTTCAATTATACTAAATGACTGCTACTCATCAGCGCAACTACATTCCTGACAGATTGTCCACGAGTCACGTCGCTGCTGCTGCTGTCTGCAAGATTGTCTTACCTACCGGGCCAGGACAGATGTCCCAATAATTAATTATTATTTTGGCAAATGAGTCACCGAAACCATGCAAGAGGTCCAGGGCGAGTACAGCAGCGTGCCGCTAGATGTCACCACACTTCACGACACAACACGCTCAAGAGGATCTAGACAGTGCGTTTGCATGTTCTGTTTCCCCACTCCATACGACCTATGTCAGTGGAAGTAGGGATGGCCGTGGAGTATATAAGGAGATGCAGTCCGGCCTCTCATGGTCAGTTCTGCTCAGTTCTCGATCACCTCTCTGGAGTTCTCATCGCCCCAACTCTTGGTGCTGAGGGTCGAACCTTTCCTACGCTTCATCTCTCTCCTTGCCGGACCGAAGATCCTCTCCAGCGCCTAACCGGAGGAAGAACTAGTGGCCGTCGACAGTTCAAACACTTAGCCATGTTTAGTACAATAGGGTGTCTACACTCTGCATAGCTCGTGGGGAAATTAGGAGTTAGCACCTTTGCGATCAGTGTTTATTTCCTTTTGTTTAAATAAACACTGGTTCTACCAGTCACCTTGACTTCCTCTCGCAAGTTCCTTCCTTGTGTCATATCGAAGCTGGAGGACTTGGCAGGAGACCGGGTTTTGTTTCTGCCGAGCGCACTCTGAACAACACAACATCGCATCCTTGGAAGGCCATGCATTCTCTGTCCCGGCAGTGAATGGTAGAGCCACGACACTAGGATACCGTCCCGTGGAAATTGGCTTGCCGAATCAAAATCGCCCCTTCCTCGTCGCCCTAGCTTGTGGAGCCGAGGAGGGGATCTGTGTCGAGTTCGGGGAGACCAGTAACTACTGGACCCTCACCTCACCTCACCACCATTGGAAGGCCACCTGTTCCTTGCACCACGTGGAAGGAACGGTATAGCCATGACACTAGGTACACACACAGTGGGACGGACTTGCCGGACAGGTGTCCAACGCCCATCGCACCCTTGTGGTGCCGAGAGGGCTGCATCCTGGTGCAGGGAAACCTACCCCCATGGGACAACACCATGTGGTTCCCACAACCTTTACCCTGCAGCCTGCGCCGGTTGTACGTGGTAGAGTCATCAAGAGCGAGGCGGTGCTGGCGACAGTAATTAGCACATACGCGTGAACACTGACACATCAACTGCCAACCTCCTGCAGCGCCGATCTAGTACTTCATGCCTTACACCCACAGGGATGGAGTTGAGAGACGGGCCAGAAAGGCGAGAGCAATTTCTAAGCTTCCCCAGGGGCTACGTATCCATCCCAGTGGGTTCGAGTTGATCAGTCCACAAGAGCAAGCTGCACTATTGAGACACCTCAGCATACCAGTGCCCGACGTCATCTCCGTAGGTTTGTTCGAGCCACCCACCAGGATAGCGGAGGGATACCACCCTATAGTGCAGGAGGCACTATTTGGCATTCGTCAGCCTAGCATGCCAGAACCGCAGCTGGCTTCCATACCTCAGCCAATTACCCCCCAGTTGAGTGCAACACCGGTCGCAGTAAACTAGTGCGTGCAAGCAAGCACCCCACCACCTCGCCGAACTGCTGTACCACCACCAAAGCCTGCACTCCATCGTATCTAGGTCGCAGAGCCCGACCTCGTACTAAGTCGCCGACCCACTAGGCCCATGTTATACACCGGGTGGGCCCCAGTGCCCAGGACAGAGTAAGCCAGTTAATACGCTGTTCGCCTAGTGTCACCCGGGCAGCCAGGAATGTCACTCATTAAGAAGGGTACTTTTTGGCGCCCAATGTGGGGCACTTGTCAAGTTTGGAAACAAATTAGGCCGGACCAGGCCAGCACGACCCCGAGGCGAGATAACTAGCCAGGGCAAAACGAAACCAATGCCAGACTTCGAGGAGTCTGAAAACACCCCGTGGCGCTCGAGAGAACCCCAAAGATGTCGGATACCAAAGAAGTAGTACGGGAACACTCGGAAGAAATGGTGGATACACTCCAGAACACCCGATCCACCAGAGCATAATGACATTTTCTCTAATGGTAGTACTAGTTTCATTATCCACAGTTTTTAGTATATGGTAAACTAGCTCTTACTGATGTTGGTGGTCCCACATTTCTCAAGCTATAGGATGTTCACGGTAAAGTGAGCACTTTTGATGGCCTGGTTACTTAATTTTCAACCATTTTTTATCCTTTGAACATCTTTTTAAATAAATATTGCCATGTAAGTAATGAACATAGTGTGTATATTCCACCGCACTCGGTTGTTAACATCGAAGGCTAAAGTAAAGCATACTTATTGACTATTATTACAAATAAGAAGGCTTTAAAAAGTACTCACTTTACCGTGAATGGCCGTTGCCATTATAGACGTTGACATTGGTTGCCCCAAGCAGCGTGAAGCAATAAATTACTCCGTGCCAGAAGGGGACACTGGTGTATTGGCCATGGAAACGTGGCGTCGGTAGGGTTTTTTTTGGGCGGGGGGGGGGGGGGGGGGGGGTTTGCAGGCAGTACCAGCAAGAATTATTTGTCGGTCACATGCCGCCGCCTCTGCCTTACCCTCCCTGTATTTTTTCGCTTCCATTATCCCTCCTCTTTTGCTGTTAAAACAGCGGCACATTATGCAGACTATTTTCTTAATCAGTGGACGTATGATAACATCAAATTTAATTCAATGCCCTTTTTTTTTAAATTATTTTTTAATTTATATGCGCCCATGCCTACATAATATGCTAATTTTTTATGATGGGCAATTGGTTTTTTCCTAGTAATGTCAATTTTATGTCTAAAGGGAATAAAAATAAGTGTGTGCAAATAAATTGTGTTCTTATGTTACCAATACCATATATTGGCGAGTGAGGCTGTTTGTGTGCATAGGCAACGTCAGAAGTTTTTGATGAAAAATTCGGGATAGATAATAATTCAAGTAGACCATGCTAAATATTTATATTTCTGTAAACATTGCCGCGCCTCATCGTGCCAGTGCAGAGGTCAACACGCCGCCTACATTTCGTATAAATTCAACACATTGACGTGAATCGCATCTATCAGCATGTTTACCCAATACCAGGCCACTGCCAGGAAGTGAACCAGCCCCGTGGCGGCGGGCGGACGACCGCCACCTGCCATCTTGTAGCGACCGATCGACAGCTGCCCAGCCTAAGGATCTAGGACCGACCTTCAGCAGCAAACTGCCACGCCCATGCCTGGCCGCACTGCAGAGGATCTAGGTGCTCGCCCAGCTACATACACGGCTAGACCAAAGCGAGAGCATGGCACGCGAGCATATATTGCACAACGCCACCTAAACTTTTTGACCACTACATGCCTCATAGCAATGTATGACCCACAATACCTGCATAATATATATTTAATAATAATGTTATATTTTAATAGTACATAGTCTAATCTTTTCACACACTTTCAATGGCCTTTTTTTATGATAAGGGTTGGTCCAATATGCCTTTTTTTGGGAATCAAATTAATTAGGAGACATCCAATTATTAAAATATACACATTTATATGTAATGTAAAAGGTGGTTTTTTATGTGCTAGAGACGATTAAAAAAACTTGGTGCCAAAAATGGCAAGTTTGGGGGCATAGTGGTTAGGGGTTGGTCAAAATCGGCCCAAAATTTTCCTCTTTTTTTTATCACCCCCTCCCCCCTTTCCGACCACGGGCCCGCCACCATTCCAACGCAACCTCCTCAACACATCTATTATGGCCCTGTTCTCCGGAACCATGATGGGGTGCAATAGAGAGGTTCCACTGTTTGGTAATTGTATTAATTTTTTGTGTTATTTTAAAATAAGTGATTGCAACTGTTTTTTTGCGCCTCTATGCTTACACATATGTAATGTGAAGAAATGTAAAATATTCAATAAGCAATACTACCGACCTCCTGTGGCGCAGTCTGTTGGTGAACCACAGATCTGGGGCGTGCAAAGCTCTGGGTTCGAATCCCAGGTAAGGCATGGGTGTTAATTTAAGTTAAGTTATAAGTTAGTATGTAAGCCATCCCCTGCTAAGCTTACCAGCATAAAGCCAGGGGATGTTAAAAAGCCCTTTACAATTACAATTCGTAATACTGATTGTAATTGTTTTATATTTATAGCTAAAAGTGCTTTTGCAAACATTCTTTATTTTTTACTTTAACATAAACGTGTAGAAATGTATTATGATTGTCACAATTATTTTGCTAAAAAATTAATTGAAATCGCTAGGAAAAATGTTTATGTTTATGTTGTTGAGGTGAGCATTGGATTGCTATGGGGATGGTGGAGGCTGCATAAAACGTGTTTCCCATTGAGGTAGTGATGACAATGGTCACTTTTCAGAGTTTAGCGAAAGCAGTGTTATACATTACAACTCTATGAAATGCAGTTTTCACTGTTTGAGTCACTTTTTATTTTTGAAGCCACTTTTCCTGCATTAAAAGCAGTTATTAGGCCTGTAAGCAAATCTGTGGAGGCAGAAAGAACGACAAAGTAGACAGAAGAATGTCAAGGCAGTTACCTACGCCACCAGTGCATATTCTCGCGAAATGTTGGTTCTGTTCCGGCTATCACTTCCAGAAAGACTGCCCAACACGGCTGGTGCCACGCGCACATGGAGAAGAAGGGGTTGCAACCAGTGGGCCGCAATGCACACTCAACCCACCAAAGGGATCCTTTCCACGCTGATGCCGGCAGATCAAAAGGACAGATTTTGTCGGAACCCAAGGGCCCGTCATCGAACTAATGGACGAGGAGGCCGGACCACCCGAAGCTCCTCGTGTAGATATCATGTTAAACGGCCAAAGCATGTCCACGCTACTTGAATCAGCAGCCTCCGGTAATTTTATCCGCAGCAATTTACTGTCGACCGAACAATGGAAATCGTTATGATCGCAGCTGAGAACCGCCCGGATAGCCAAACCTGACTGCATCCTAGCAGTGGATGGGAGAATCATGCTCGGTTTTACCATAGAGAAATAACGAGCACAGCTGAGTTTATTGTAGCTCCCAGGCTACATGAGATTGCTATACTAGGTTACCCATGGCTCTGGCAACAACAATGTGTAATGGTCCATGGACAGAACAAAGTGCACCTAGGCCACAAACCCTGAGTCTCCATCAACTGGGAACACGGCCCACAGGCTGGAGTCGCACCACCATTATTGGCTTCCGAATTTAACCACGAGTTAGACCCAATCAGGTTCAAACAACTAAAATAAATTCTGGACGAGTGCACAGGGGCATTCCGAACCAAAGGGACTCTTCGCCAGACCAGGACATACAGCACGAGATATGGCCGACTACCAGCAAGTTCATATATAATCGTCCGTTTCGAGTATCCGCCCAGCGCCGCCAATTGATCATAGATCAGATAAAAGAAATGAAACAGCAAGATGTCATTGAGCCATCAGATTCACCTTACAATGTGCACGTCATGTTGGTACCTAAGAAGGACGGGCAGCTGCAGTTCTGTGTAAACTACAAGGCTCTAAATTACGTCACTCATCGTATTGCTTAACCAGCCATCAATCTGGTTCATATGCTATGCGATACCGAAGAGGTGCAGATTTTCATTACCCTCGACCTACAATCAGGATATTGGCAAATCGCTGTGTACCCGGACAGCCGACGTTACACTGCCTTTACCTGCCCTGAAGGCGAAACTCTACAGTTCTGCATTATGCCTTTCAGTCTGAATAATGCACCTCCCATTTTCCAGGGGCTCATGTTGTCTGAAGTACTCACTGGACACATCGGACAGTTCTGCTTCGCATACCTCGGCGACGTCATCTTATACTTCAAGACCTGGGAAGAGCACCTGATACACCTGCAATGAGTCCTCGAATGCCTCGAGATCCATGGCATAACTGCCAAACTATCGAAGAGCCACTTCGGGGAAACCTCAATCGATTACATCGGACATGTAGTGTCGCTGAGTGGCAACCTACCCCAAGCAAACTCTATACGAGCCAACCAGGAAGCAGACGAGCCCACTACCAAGAAACGGCTCTGGTGATTATTGGGATTTTATAACTGGCTGAGGGACTCCATACCGGATATTGCCAGCCTGATGGCACTCCTGCATGCCCTCGGAGAAAAGCAAACAAGATGGCGGTGGGGACCAGAGCATCTAACAGCATTTCATGCCCTGAAACAGAGCTTCCAAAACATCAAACAACTCCATGGCCGCAAGGAGAGAGGCCATTAATATTCCAGACTGACGCTTGCCAAAACTGACTTGGAGCCATACTTTACCAGGAAGGCGAAAAGGGCCACCCACAGGTAATAGCCTATGCCAGCACCCACATGAATGCAACCGAACAATGCTACCACATCAAGCAAAAATGTTTGGGGGCAATATTGGCTGTGCGAAAATACAGGTACTACCTAGAAGGAAATCACTTTATTCTTCGAACTTATAGCAAGGCGCTCCAGTGGCTATGAGAATCAAAGACAGCGAAGGCAAAACTGGGAAGATGGGACATTTTTTGACCGAATTTGATTTCGAGGTGCAGCACTGTCCCGGGAAAACAAATGACTAACCCAACTCCCTTTCCCGCCAGCCAGACCTGGACTTCGTCGAGAAAGCCGAGGAAGATTGGGACTGCATGGTACCACCACAACCACCAGAAGTCCACCCCGAATAACAGATTCGCTTATTACAGCTTAAAATCTGCCTGGATCAAATAGTGACCCACCAACACCAAGACCCTTAAATCCAGGGATTACTTAAAATGCATCCAAGGTGCTTGGAACCACGCAGCGAGATAGTATGGTCCCGCAATGGGCAGTCGGGGGGAAAATGGCGAATTTGGGCACCAAAAGCCCTCCATGCTGACATCTGCCACCATATCGCGATAACCTCGAAGAAGCTCATCCGGGAACTAAGGAAACCCAGGCCGACATCGCCGGCCATTAAATCGAGGACGGGATGAGCCGAGATACCAGACAATACGTAGGATGCTGCGAGAAATGCAGCAGGTGAAAAGGGTACCCTGCATCCCCTCCGATGGCCGAGCCACGATGCCCACAGACGCCCTGGATACACGTTGCGACAGATTTAATGCGCCCCTATCCTCGCAGCACTAGCGGAAATCGTTATCTACTCGTAGCCCCGACCTGTTTTCCCACTGGGTAGAAGCCTTTCCCCTACCCAGCCAGGAAACTCACCACACAATCGGGAAATTTTAAAATTAAATCTTTTGTAGGCGGGGTTATCCTTAGTGCTTGCTAACAGACAATGGGACGCAGTTCACCAGACGGACATGGCTCACCACCTACGAAGAATGGGGAGTAGAGACGTGGACCATGCCGCCATACCACCACCAAGCTAACCCGACTAAGCACAGGAACCAAGAAATAAAGAAAATTGGGCGACTGAACGTCGGGGACGACCACAACCATTAGGATAAACACATCCCAAGAATATTTTTTGCCCTTTGACGAAGGACAAACGAGGCCACCAGTGCCAGCCCAAGCCAGCTGCTGCTTAGAGCCACTTTGTGCCGACCCAGGGATTGGCAATTTTTCCGTATTCATCAAGAATATTCCTGCATGCATCATATCCCGTATTTCATTACTGTCAATGTCCTAAGTTTTCCTGTTTCTGTGTACTAACCCCGAACCCATCTGCGAACAATTGTTCACGATGTTTAGAATCCAATTGAGAACTCGAGTTCTCTAACTTTTGCTACTGGGGAAATTTCTCCTCTTATTTGGTAGTTGTCACGATTTATGGACTGCAAAAGTACATGGCAGTAACGACATGTTGGCACCAAAACCAACATGGGGGAACCACAATATTCGGCTGCCCCATCTTACCCTCGATCGCCCAGCATGCAACATCAGCTGTACCACTTTCTTGGGCCAGTCCAAGGATGAGGGGAACATAGCACATGCCATTCCCCCCTCCAAATGTGCCATGCCGATCGGGCAGTGACAACCTCTTCTGTGCCGTGACTGCATGGGTATGAAGCCACGAGGACATGTGGCCTAGAGTAAACAAACTGACTTCTACAATGGCAACCTCGTTTCAAACCCATCGCGTAGGCGACTCAGGTCGCTTAGAATGGAAAAATGTGAATGGGAGCCCTCCATCATTGTGCAGGAAATGCTTTCATCCAGCACTTTCACTGGGCCTATTTTCCCTAAACTTCCCGAGGGGAAACACTTGTAACTGCCACAATCCTGCCACAGTTTCGCAGCTCCAAGCAGAAGTGGAACACAACAATGTAGAGGTATCGGAGAGAGTATTGGGGCGTACCATCACCAGCACACCTGATCGCATTAGGTCTGAGGCTTCGCTTACTCTGTCCGTGTACCAGCGCTTTGCACATAAAACCAAATACCAAACAATACCAGGATGCACACCAACTCATTTTAAGCGAACAATTCAAAAGTGTGCGAATTATAGTTGGTGCAAAGGAGCTGACAACACAACACTCGCATGTGATCTGTGCTTTCGAGTGTATCACTTGTAGTACATTTCGTCGCAATGGCATGCAACACTGAGAACAACCAGGATTACCAACTACATTGACTGTGCTCGTACTACAGAACTACCGCCTTCCAATCAGCAAAGCAGTGCAAACATCAATCCCGAACTAATAGCAGGTGTTTTCGCTGAAAATGTCACGTGTCAACCGCGGTGTACTCTAGCAGAAAACTGCATATGTAATCTCGTGTTTTGTGGAGAAAGCACGCAACCACCATGCACGTATGTACTTCGTGTGTACCGTAACTGTTTTTGCCGCGCCAGCCAGTGGTCACGCGTGAAGGTGTAGAGTAATTTCATGCTTCGGCCCCACACTCTACACCATTTATGTAAACATCAAAGGTGCCAGCCAAGGACAACACAGCAACGCCTGTCACACCACGTGTTCCTGAAATACGCCGCAGCACAGAGAACACTGCAACCACGCATTCACATTTTAAAATGCTTATGACCTATGCGGGTATCGCAAGTGAGGACCCTGTTCATTTTTACAAGACTGCAAAAACCGTCTCAGCCAGTACAGTGTTGAAGTAAACGACTGGCCAAGCAGCAATCGAGAGCGCATCAGCGGGAATGCATAGTTATGGTGGGGCAGAGTCGATCACTATGGCATCACAGGGAATTAATTCCGCACTGCATTCTTTTGTCGTATTGCGGGCATGTTCACTTCACTTCCTGTGTAGAGCCAAATCATTCTTGAAGAACAGGACGTGTTGTTTCCAGCAGACAGCCATTCCATTAGAGTAACCAAATATAAAAATGCTGGGCTTAATATTGATAAAGTAAAAGATAAATATGAATATCCTATTAAAATTGATGACATGCCAAAAATAGATATTCAAATTGATACATCTATAAATGTATACTCTATTGAAGATGAAAAATCTATGGTATTTCCACTAAAACTCACAAAATAAAAAGGAAAAAAATTATAAATTTACTTTATTTCAAAAATGTTAAAGCATCAGCTAAAACAGGCACAGCTGCACAAATTCGCATTATTGTTGGATAAAAGATTTATCGAAGCTGCTTTCTGCACATAAAACTAAATATAATGGTAAAACTTAGATATGTGTCTTCAATTATTTTATTCTGAAGAAAAATTAAATAAACATAACGAAGATTGCTCGAAAAAGGAAGCTGTAAAAATCACTTTACCCTCAAAAGGAGAGCAAATAAAATTTAAAATTATAACCATACAACGAAGATTCCATTCACAATATATGCAGGTTTCGAATCAAATATAAAGAAAATATCCAATAACTAAACCAAATTCAAGATAAATAAATTTTTTTTTCAATAAATTAAAAAGTGTCCAATTTTAACAGATGATGATATTGATAATGGTTTTTATAAAGAAACACTTAAATAAAAATATAAACTTACAATTGAACTAATAAAAAACATTGATTTAAAATTGAATGATAAATCATACACAATAAAATATCAATTACAAAAAGCATCTGATTTTTGTTATTATAATGTATCCAATTATGGAGATTATAAGACTCCAGTAGTATATTGAGGTTCAAATGCTCATAAAATATTTATCCAATCAATAAAAAGAGAAGTAGTAGAAATTGGTGAAGTATATTCACAAGTTGAACCAATGCATCCACTAACAAAAGAAGAAAAAATATTATATATGAAATCAAAAAGATGTACTGTATGCGAGAGCGAATATACGAAGGACAATAACAAAGTGTGCCACCATGATCAAATAAGTGGAAAATTTATTAAGCCAACATGCAACAATTGAAATTTACAATTAAAATTACCAAATTCTGTTCCAATGTATCATTATAATTTAGCTGGATATGATGCACATTTATTTATTAAAGAGCTAGTATATGACGATAAAAATATAGAATTAATTGCAAACAATGAAGAAAACTTTATTAGTTTTGGAAAAAAAAAACAGAAAATTTAAAAATTATGTTTATAGACAGTTTTTAATTCATTGCTAGTAGTTTAGATAAATTATCATGTAATTTAAGTAAAGATCAAATATAACACATACAAACACATTTTCCGAAACGTGGACTTAGTTATTAAGAAAGGTGTTTATCCATATATGGATAATTAAAAAAATCTAAGAAAAAGAACTCTCATCAAAGAGTGAATTTTACAATAAATTTGTTGAATCTGATATAACTGACACTGATTTTGAGCAAACAAAAGTGTACGGCACCAATTTAATATTAAAAACATCGGTGAACATCATAATTTATATTTAAAAAGGGATTTATTATTGTTAGCAAATGTGTTTGAAAATTTTAGAAATACATGTATAAATGCATACAAATTAGATCCTGTGTGGTATTTTACAGCACCAGGTTTATCATTGGATGCAATGTTAAAAATGACTAAAAAAACATTAGATGTATTACACAATTATGATGTGATTTTATTGACTGAAAAAGGAATTAGAGGTGGTATATCACAATGTTTTAAGCAATATGTTAAAGCTAATAACAAATATTTAGACAATTTTAATGCTAACCAAGAATCAAATTATCTACCATATCTCGATGCTAAAAATTGGTATGGCTGGGCAATGCCACAATATTTACCACATGGTAGTTTTTAATGGGATTATTATACATTATATGATTTAGAGCACTGGAATTAAAAAAATGTTAGATTTGGAGAATGATTCTTAGTATGATTATATATTAGAAGTTGATTTAGAATATCCACAACTACTACATAATTAGCATTTATATCTACCTTTTTGTCCAGGAAATAAGGTAGTTCCCAAAACAAATCAATCTAAATTATTAATAACTGTATATAAAAAAGAAAAATATGTAATTCATTGCCATAATTTAAAAAAGATGTTTAAAAAAATGGATTGAAACTTTCAAAATACACAGATTATTAACGTTTGATAAATCCAATTGCTTAAAAAAGTATACAGATTTAAACAACAATGAGAACTAATGCTAAAATTATCTTGAAAAAGATTTTTATAAGCTCATCAAAAATTCAGTGTTTGGTAAAACAATGGAAAATGTGAAAAATTAGTAGCAAACCCATATTAAAAAAGTACTATATTTAATGAAAATCTTGCAGTTATACATATGAATAAAACAGATGTAAAATTAAATAAACCCATTTATATGGATATGTTAATTTTAGAAATTTCAAAAGAATTAATGTATGATCTTCATTATAACATAATAAACCAAAATATGATGATAAAATCGAATTATGTTATCAAGATATCGATTCATACATTTATAACATAAAAACATAAGATTCGATACAAGTGAATATCCCAATGAGAATATTTATGACATACCTCAAACAAATATAATAGTTTTTTAGGAAAAATGAAAGTTGAATGTAACAGTAAAATAATGAAAGAATTTGTTGATTTACAACCAAAAATGTATGCTTATAAGGTTGATGATAATGGAAATAAAAAGTTGTGAAAAAATATGTAGTTATTTATCGAATTACATTTGATGATTATAAGAATTGTTTTTTTAAATGAGAAAATACAATATAGAATAATGAATCTAATAAGGTGTGAAAAACATGAAATACATACACAATAGAAGTTTAAAAAATTAGCACTAAGTCCGTATGATAACAAAATAATTATATCAGAAAATAAAATAGATACACTGTCATATAGATATCAAAAATAAATTTTTAGTTATTTTTCATATTATTATATTTTAAACTTCTTTAGTGTCTTAGACAACATCAATATCAGCACCATCAAAATCAATCAGTTTGTCATGTTAAACTCTAATTTCTAATACAATATGTTTAAATTGTTCATTATTAATATTGTAAAAAAAAAACTGCATATGCATTGTCATACATTATATAATCTCTAAAACCAAACACAGTTTTTGGTGGAAAACTCACTTTATATCAGTTTATAAATTATTAGATTAGATATATTTTATGAATATACCGTATGCTAAATTACAGTGAATATTAATTTTTTCAAATGGATTAAAATTTGGTAATTTAGTGCCTACAACAATTTTTTTTCTCTTACAATAGTTAATTTGCTTTCAAAACCAAGAATATCAGATAATTGATCATCAATTTTAATATCTAATTACATTATCACTATTATTGGTTGAAAATGGATCAATTGAATTTATAGTTTCTTTTAACGATTCAATATCACATAGACCTCTTGGAATAGTTATAACTTAATTTTTATAAACTATACGGCTCATTTTATCAACTGTTATTAAGTTATTATTATTTATATTAGGCATTAAATTTTTTGTATGAAAACTTATTAATGCGATCGATTTTTCATTAAAAAGAACTATTGCTTGTCAGACGCATTATTATCCATTTACACGAATGATTAATATATAAATGCAAAAAAACTGACTGGGATGTTGGCATTTTAATTTCCAAAGTGGCATAAAAAGGTGAATTATTGCCTGATAATATACATGCAATAAATGTTGTTCTGAGCAATTATGGCAAAAGTAATTTGATAATTAATTTTATTTATAAAACAGGTCGGTTAAATTTTAATATAATCTATGTTGGTTCAAAAAGTTTAAATCAACCTAAATATACTCAGTTAGAAAATGATATCGATGAGGTGGCCAAAAAACAACAAATTAAAGAAAAATGGCTCACTTTTTAAATTATACCGATGAAATGCCTACTTAGATGAGTGAGAAAAAGATTCGCTAGTTATATTTGATGATGTTATTTTAGAAAATCAATACATTATTCACGATTATTTTATTTGGGGGAGATATAAAAATTTTGATGCATTTTAATTAGGTCAAACATATTCAAAAATACCTAAACAATTGGTAAGAGACAATATAAATTTTTTTGTGTAATTTAGACAGAAAGAACTTAATTTAAAGCATATCTTTAATGATTTTATTGGAGATGATATGACTTATGAGAAATTTAAATAAATTTGTTCAAAATTCTGGGACATAGGTAATGGTTTTATTACAATATATTTGAGAAGAAAAATAAAATTAGGAAAGTATGGTAATAAAATTAAAGACTTTATTCAATTAAAACATTTTCGAAAACATATTTATGTTAAAACAAATGACAACACAACGACAATGGTGCAATGAAAATGATACAACAGCAAACAATAGTTAAAATGGACATTAAAACGAATGTTAAAAAAATTTGTTACATTTTTGTTTTTGAATTAGATAATTATAAAAAATTATTTAAATTTTTACAAAATATTAGCTAAAGCACTCAGCTGCACAAATATCTGTTTTATTAATCCACAAGTTGTGTGAATTATCAAAACCTAACCATTTTCAAAATTTTGTTTGCCTTTATTTTTTTTTAAGTTTTCAAATAAACAATCATTTGGATAGTCAGATTTCATAATTTCCCATTCATAAAAATTACCTTTTATTTCTTCTCCATTAATATATTTAACTTGTAAGTTGGTAGATCATAATTTAAAATTTTAATAATAATACATAATTATGTCGGCCAATTAGCAGTATAACCTTAAAAGAAAAAAAATCAGTTTGCTCACATGAAAAACCTCTCCAACTTTATATTTTGGTTTAGTAAACACAAAATTTGTTTTCAATAAATATTTTCATTTTTTTATTAACATCAATTGGCTGCATTCCAATAGTTCTATGTTTTGAATTATTATATTCTTTCACTAAATAATTTAATATATTTACCCATTTACAATTACCATTCAAAGCTAATTTTTTCCACATTATATTTTTAAAATTCGATGAAATATTTCAACGATGCTCGCTTTTAATTTAGAAAATGAAGAATAATGGTTGATATATTTTTTCATAAGCACCTGAAAAGTTTTATTATAAAATTCTAAACCATTATCAGTTTGTATATTATTTTGTTTTATTCTAATTAATATAGATTATAATCTATTTGATACATTTTTAGCTGTGTTATCTTTGATTGTTATAGAAAATGAAAATTAAAAAAAACCTCAATTGTCATAATATATTTTTAACAATTGTGCATATGTCATATACATTTACCAGTATTAATTTCTGTAACACCAATTTTCCATAAATCATCAAATCTTTACAAGAATATTTTATGTCTTAATTTTTTTTGCGCAGGTTTATATAATTAATTAATTATTCCTTCTCGCACATAGAGTAATTTTTTTTTTATAAGAATGTCGATGTTCTAAAATTGCACAAATGAGCCCATTTTTAGCATTTTCAGTTTTCATATCGTTATTTTTAGTGACCTCCTTACAATTCAAGCACCAAGTGTTATCTATTTAATAGTAAAAAAAAATTAATTTTTATATTTCGCGAATATCTATCATTATAAACCTGAACATCAATATGAAGAGATATAATATTTTATTTTTATTTAAAAGATAAATTATTGAATTTTCTATCATCAAAAGACTTACTATAATCAATTTTTGTATTTCCCATAATAACAGTCACATCATTATCACTAGTTATTTAATAAACAGTACAATCCTTCACAAAAAAAATTTTTCATAATTTTCTAAGTAAATTTTTTATATTATTTTATACTACTTTGTAGTTAAATAAATTATGTGAAACTTTTCTTCCTTAAATTTTTAATTGATTGGCTTAAATTTCGTAATTTGATGTCTAATTTTTTATCAATAGCTTCTTTAGTTTTTTTCATATTTTGTGTTAACAAGTGTGTGTTGCTTTGAATCAAAACTGGTTTGTTTAAATTTTGCAATTTATGAGCTATTTCTTTATCGAAATATCTCATATTGAAAGCATCTTTTCCATCAATAGGATTAGCCATATTATTAATTCTACGATTTCTAATAGAAACAGAGTCTGTTGTTTAAACAAAAACTACTTAGTTGATCTCGTAAAGCAGAAAAATTATATAATATTTTGATCCTACGTATGATTTTAAATCAGAAACACTAGTGTTGTATTTTGATTCAACAACAGTTTTTAAAGCATAGCCAGAAACAATAGTTTTATATTTTGATCTACATCCTTTTTGAATGTCTGTTTTGCATTATTTATTCGTTTTATATAATCGGTAATAGTGTTATTGAATTGTAAATTTATACCTTCTTTTAGAGCATAATCAGCACTCTTTCTCTGTCTCTGTCTGTCTGTCTGTCTGTCTCTCTCTCTCTCTCTCTCTATATATATATATGTATATATATATATATATATATATATATATATATATATATATATATATATATATATATATATATATATATATATATATATATATATATATATATAAATCTTTTATTGACCACATTTTTTTATCTACAGGTTCACTTATATTAAGAATTCTTCGTCCAAAAAAAACCATACGATATTGTAAAATAAAAAAAAGTGCTTAACTCACATTGTAAAGAAGAAACACTCGAATTGCATTGTGAATCTACATCTTTTTTTTAAATCTTCAGCAATGTTATCAAAGTTTTTATTTAAAGATTTGATTAATGTTTTCCCAAATGTATCAGTCATCTTATAACAAAGAAATTATACTATTAAATTTAAATACTTTCGAAAAAAGATATAATACTACATAAATTTCCACAGATAACATAATTAAAATTCTGAATTCTATCATTATTGTAATAAACATTATTGATTTATAAATATTAAATTAAATTAATAGGAATATTGTTTCCAAATGAATCAAAATAATAAACAGTATTATTTTCTTTAAAATACCAAACCAAAAGAGTGCCAGGATTTGTTGAAATATCAAAATTAAATACAGCGCATTCATTTTTGTGCATATTTTTTTTTTGGTAGTTCATCAAACATATAAACATTTCTGAAATATTTAATATTTAATTTTTATACATATTTTTCAATATCGACATTAGATAATGGTGAAAAACTTAAATACTGTTTGGTATTCCTGTTTTAATACACCTCCTGATTTATTTTAGAAGTCCAAATTATGTCTCTGTTGTGCTTCTAATTCTTTTTTATTTTTACTGGTTTGTTCAACCGCACTATAAATTGCAGGAGCCGTTCCTAAAACGTCGAGTATAATATAAATAATTCCTTCATGATGTAAACCATTGCCAGATTTTTCTTTAGCTATTCTTTAAACTATTGGTAATGGTAAAGTCATTTTGAAATTGTTGCCTTCTAGCAATTTTTTAAATAATTTAATCATCTGTTAAAAAATTATCTATACCCAATTTTTTTAATTCCTCATGAGGAATATCAAAGGTAATATTTGCTATCTTCATATATAAGTAAAAAAAAAAATCAATAGTTTAATAAATTTAAATGCCCTATCCTAATTTTCTTTTTTAAACATAGTCGAGGCAACAGCAGCAGAAGCAATTTTTCATCAATTGGAGTATTTTTATTTAACATAATTTCTTTTGCATCTTTTTGTAAAATTTTATCTATTTCAACTCTAGATTCTAAATCTTTATATCTATAAGCAATACCATGATATTTGTACGCTTCATATAATTTATTTACCCCTTTATCACCTCTTTCACATATTCCATTTAATTTTGTAAACGGACCACAATAATTATAACCAGACAAATGTAATTCGGGCAAATTTAAATTGTTTAGTGCCCAGTTTATCACACCTTTTCAATGGTGTTCAGTATTCCAAAATTAATGTGGAATAACATTTAAAACTCGTATTAGATATGGTATGCCTTTTGTATTATTAACAACATATTCAGAAAATTTATTGCATAACGTATTCATTATGCTCACTTTTTCACTGTAAAAACTATTATTTACAACATTATATTCGTCCTGGATAATTAATAATCTATCAATTAATTTTCTAAAATCATCCATTCAAATGTATTCTTTGCGCAAACTATTCTATTTTTTTATACCTTCTCCAGATTTAGGAGTTCTTGGAGAAACTATTCTTTCTGGTGTATTTGGTAATGATATTGACTGTGGATTATTTATATATTCTTCATAAATTAGACTAATTATCTTAATATACTTCGTATTACTACTTGAACTTGGATTATTCCTTTTCTTATTAAGAATAAATTTTTTAAATATAGCGATGGTTGCTAAAATTATATATTTATAGTATAGGGTAAACAACAATACCGAAATTACCTTAGAGTTCTTCATAGGTACTATTTGTTAGCAAATTAATAAGACCCTCTGTTAATTCATATTTTTTATCTTTTACAAATATAAAATCTTGACCAACTCCTTGTAAACCAAATTTTCCATTAATAACGTTAATATTTTCTGAACTTTCTTTTCCGAGATTTAAGATAGAAACACCAGCTATAGGTGGCAAATTTTCCAATGATACAATTCCCATTTGTTCTTCCAAATTAGGAGATTCGTCTTCTGCAAATAATTTTTTTTTTCAAATGATGTTTCTTCTGGTGTTGGTGGATAATCTAATTTTTTTTTGCAGCAACAGGTACTAGTGCTGATATTAGATTTCTATTATCTTCACTTAATTGTTCTACTTTTTTACTAATATTTTGCAATTCACGAATTAATGGTATATCTTTTTCCTTATTTTTTTTTCCATATTCTATCTCTTTGTTCTTTTTATAGTTTCTATACTTCTCGATGAGCAATTTCACTCGATGAACTCCCTCTGAATCCTTTATATATATATATATATATATATATATATATAACTTATAATGAGCTATAAAAGCATTGGGAGTTTTGAGAGTCAAACTAGCAAAAATTTAAAAGTTTACAATAATAAAATAGAATTTTATATTCCCATAGGAGATGGCTTTTCTTTTCCAAATGATGTTTATGTTTTGGAAGAATATATCCTACTAAAAAGAGATAAAGTTGAAGATAAGGCAAAATATGAAGAATTAGATAATATTGATGTTTGTTCTAATTTTTTTCCATTTCAATTTTCTAGGGTAGAAATGTCAAAACACGGAAATATTATTGAGGCTGTTGATAATCCAGGAATAACTTCGACAATGATGAATATTTTGCTAAGATCACTAGGTGAACAAAATTATTTAGTCTACTGATGTTAATAAATTTCGAGTAAAATCTGTCCGTAGTGATAAAATAAATGAAATAATGTATCCGTTTAAAATATTTGTTTCGTTTTTTCGCGATAACAATGAAGGTTTACTGGAAGGGTGGTTATAAATTTTTTTTTTTAAATTCGTCTGATAAAAATTGTTTATTTGTAATTGAAACTAAAAAAACAAATGATTCGGTTGATAAAACCTGTTCTGATCCAGGTAAAATTGTTATTGAGAAATTAGAAATTATGTAGCCTATTGTTGAATATGTAGCCAACACATAAATTGCAACGAAAGAAAAAATATATAAAAATCCTAAAATTCATATTGGTTTTAAGAATTGGGAATTTTTATAAAAAGAATTTCCTACTGGGACAACTGTTGTTATCTTTGATATAAAAGATTAGTTTAATAATTTACTATTTGAAATGCCTGATTTTGAAATTTTGTGTTTCCAAACTAATAAAAAAAATTGGGCCGAGCAAAATGTGCATGCTTCAATGTTTGATCATTGTGATGTGTGAAATTTTTTCGTTAAAAATGGTAGAAATTTAATTTTTCCAAAAGGAAATTGGAATCTAGATAATGAAAATGTTCTTTGCCTTAAAATGTTTCCGGCTTTTAATTATTTTAGAAATTCAAGAACATAATTAGATACTATATATAGAAATGATAAACATTATTATAAGCCAATTATAGATTATCGTGGCTATATAAATTATTATTCATTTTGGGGACGAAGACCTTTATATGTTATTGACTGCCTATATAGAAAAACAGCAGCAGTTAAAGATAAAACCAATATCAAAATTAGTGTAGATTTTAAAAAAGCTATTGAGGCTGGTACAATCTTTAATGTTGTTTTAATTAGCCAACAAATCTTATGATTATTTGAAAGAAAATATCACTGAAGATATATAAATTTTTAATTTTGCTAAATGGATAATGTAAATGATTTTACAGAAACAAGAAATTGTTTCGATATTTTAATATAATTTTTTAGACTCATAGTTAAGTGGGTGCTTTTAAAATTTTTTTACGAATTTTTAGAAATATAAATGAACTGTTTGATCTAATAAAAAATAATTAAAATTAATATTTTCTCATAGTATCACATTCTTTTATGAAACATATAAAATCTCAATATTATAAATGGAACAAATTATAGAACTATTAGAAGTTTGGGATATTGGATATGAAATTATAAAAACAGAAACTGTTATTGATAAAGAATTGGACATTGTTCATTTCATAATTGTATTAAAAATCAATAAAACCTATCCCAGATGAGATGAATTTTCTAATAATAAAGAAGATGTTTATGGTTTGGATTGTCGTTATGGTTGGGATTATGGAATCAGTAATGGTTATGCTTCAGATTTTTCTTTATTTTTAGACTTTAAAAAGTCTTACTGGTGTTTTACTTTTGTTCAATAAGATTTATGGTATTTATGTATTTTTTAAGTGGGTATCTTTTTATCTGATTTGCTTGTTTCAGGCTTAAATTGGCTTGATTTTTGCATAATTTTGCTTGTTTTACCCGTGTCAAATTGTCTGTGCTCGTTTTCGAAAAATTGCTAAATTTTTTCCCCCTAAAATTTGCCCGTTTTTCAGCACTACTTTTTTAAACTTTTAGAGCCTAAATTTAGCCCTCAAATACCTTGATTTTGGCTCTTTTAATATGATTTTCACGATTTTTTCATTGAATTTTAGATTTTGAGTTTTTAACTTTTCCTGTATTTTTAGACAAAATAACCCTATTCAGTGTACTGCATTTTTGTTGTAATTTTAGAAGAAATATCCCTAAAAAGTATTGTGGTCCAACTTTCTCTTAATACAGATACTCAGAGCGCCAGTCCTCACCACCACGCCGCTCGAAACGTGCCCACATCGCCCACCATATCACATGTACCGGATGTGGCAACTCATATGCTACCCAGCCACCGACGCAACCTGCATGGCAGCCACAGTTAGTTCCACAACAGCAGCACAACAGATACGATCTCCAGCCAAGAGAGAAACCACATCCACCGGCGACCTGTTGTCAAGAGCAAAGAGGCTTGGGATGTGCGAACGAACTAATGAGGTGGGGGCGATTGACATGTACCACATGCTTCCACCTTTAGGCCATTATTCACACCCCGTCGCATCAGCATCCACGACCCTGCACCACTATGAGAGAGATGTCACTGCAGCAGCCTGCATTCCTGTGTGTGTGGGTAGTGCGTTCGTGCAGTGTTATATGCACCAGTTATGTTAGGTTAAGCATTTGTTTTGGTATGCAGAGAAGGGTGGAGGAGAGTATTCTAGTGTCAGTGCCACGTGTCTCACTGTTTACATTTCGAAGTGTGTTATGGTGTGTTGACATCACATGACCAGTGTCACATGACATGCAGGTTTGTAATGTGTTTTATTATTGTTTCCCCAGGGTTAATATGTGTATGTATGACACAGTTCTTAGACTGGGAAATAATATTCATGGTGAAACAGAGTCACCCAGTGTTTTGTATACCTTTCATAAATTACACAGTACAATGTTTTGTCAGATATAATAAATAATAAAGTCACATAGTATTAAGGTAAGTGGTGCTTACAAGTCGCATACATGTTTTATATTATATTATAAGAGGTAATTGAAAGAGTTATGTTAGTTGTTTGTGAAGTGTTATTTATTTTTGTATGATTTCAAATGTGACCATGTGTCGTGTGGTAGCGACATACCCTAACCTAAAGATTGGCCAGCAGGACCAAGTTGTAGAGGCCATGCACAAACTGCAGGACGATAGACAGTGTCCCCAGACAATTACAAGCCATGCCAAATTATTTATATTTGTTATAGTGAATTTTTAGCAGTTATTATATTAGGCATTATAAAGCCTAGGGTTGTATGGCATACTACAAATAAATGTGGCGAAAGTCATCGCCTGAGAGAGACGTATAACACATGTGAAAATCACACAAATTCAAGGTAGGACATGGACGCTGGACATGTGGTTGTCAACAAACTATGTCCGTTCTTAATTACATTTTATTTTGTAATGTATAATTGTTATGTTATGTTTTAAGTCATTTGCAGGGTTCTTTTATCATTTGTTGTTAATTATCATTACCATCCACACCTCACATAAAGAAATATATCTGAATAACTGCATTTTTGTGTGTCGGGCGGGAAGTTCGTGTTCAGGCGCCAAACTCCTGTGGCCATGATGGTCAGTAGCGTCGGGCCCGCTCCGAGGACTTAAAATTTTCACTAACCATGTAGCGGCAATATTTTAATTCTTAAATTATTGGAACCTTTTAACTTTGCATAACCCCAGAGTGAGCACCTCCCCACCGTTCAATTCATTTGTATACGGCCGAACCATAACTTACAATTAATTTCATTCTGGATTTGTGCGGTTTGATTAGTGAACTCTCCGAGCTTCAGTGGGAATGGAAATGTATTTGTGCTTCATACAAGGGTGAAATGAATAGATCGTTATGTAAGTAGGAGTGACTGCACACACATTTGTTTATTGGTCATTCGGACTACTTAACCACAAAATTAAATTAATGGAGAAAGTGTGTTTTACGGCGTGGGGTGGCCGGAACTACTAAAGTATTTAATGGCATATACAGGAGGCCGGAAACCCGTACTAGACTAGGAATAACAGGAATTTAGAGGTTCGTCACCATCTTCAACAACAGACGGCTGGTACAGGAGGTGCAGCCACTTTGGGTGATCGGCCGTACGCCTCCGAGATAGTCATCATGTTCGCTGCTGACCAGACTGGTGCCCTGGGTAACATTTCCATCATAAAACCAAACCATTCCACATAACCTCAGCATCCCTCCTGAACCAGAGAACCTCAACCGTCAAACAATGTGCAGCAGGCATGCTGGTAAATATGGTATACTATACTTTTCAAAGTCGTTAACTGAAGCAGACTCATGAAATTATCATAGTGGTTGATGTGTGCTCGCCTCCCTCCCCACCAGTATGTTTGCTCGGCTGTACACACCAGCATCGCCGCCACATGCATCCGCACTCTGCTAGTGACACAAGTGTAACAGTGAGGTGCGTATAGGAAGTTGCAAGTAGGGAGTGACATAGTGCAAGATAGTGTCATGTTAAAATAGAGCATCCCACAAAAGGTCTAATCGACTGACACTTCTACAACCCTACGTCAGAGGACACTACAGACGTTCATATATTTTAGTAGGAAGTGTTATTGTTTTGTCATATGTTATTTCAAGTGTATCATCCTCATTTCATACCATAATATGTGCTAGTGTTTGGTTTACAGTTTTAAATCGTGCAGAATAAATTACGGAGATGTCAAATTGCAAGGGTAAAGAGTTTTTATGATGTTTTACAAATGTGACAGACAGTAGCTCCGTGGATTGTGCTTACCTGCCAGGAAGGTTTCCGCAGCACAGCGGAACATTTAGTGGCATCTAGGACTCATGAGGGCAAGGCTGCATCACACAGGAACACTGGTGGCCCACACCATTTTCACGTTAATCAATTAAAATTCAATATTTTTTAAATTTGTTTGGAACTTTTTTCTTTCTAGCAACCAGAGAGGCCTGCTCTCCTCTCCTAAGGTTTACATAGCGTAGGGGAGCATAATACTTCATTTTAATCCATTGTCTGGCTTTGCGCCGTTTATGTACCGTTTAGTCTTACCGCCAGACCATGCCCACTGCCAATGTAAAGTATTCACAGCAAGTGATGTATCATTTCTGCAAGTAAATATACTTGTCTGGCAAATAACAGCATGTTTTTATTTAGCAGCACTTTCGGGTATTTCAGAGCATGGATCCTTAAAATGCCTGCCAAAAGTGTTACCTTTTCATTAAGTGTTTCTGTGAATTTAATTAATTTCTCTATGTGTGTGCTGCAATAAATCTGTTCAATAAAGGTGTGTGTACCAGCCAAAATAGTCAACTGTTTAGTATAAAACCAATTAACATATTTAATGCATTCATATGAGGGGTATATCAACCAATAAATGTTACATATGGGTGATTACCATACATCTTTATGAATCAACAGCTCTACCACAACTTCATTGACATCATGCTGGCGATGAGTGGCACCTACGAGGTAACAATATTTCCAACCACCTCTAAGCTCAACACTACACGGCCCCTCAAAATCACGTTTCACCAGCCATCAACTCACCACACTGTGTCAAATACCACCCTTCCGTGTGGCATAAATTCCCTTCATGAAAATCCGAAGCCAAACGAAACCCCAAAATCCACCAAAAGTTTTCCAGCAAAGTTTTTTTCCACTAACTTTTCCTGTGATCATATTTCCTACAATATTCCCCTGCCTACCCGCAATGGGAACAGCAAGGAAGGCCCTACCAACCAGTAACAGTGTTATGATACCTTCCAGTTGCCTATCAGATGCCTAGATAATGTTCCACGTGGCATGATGGAGAAATCTTGCTAAAGCAACAGGTTAGGCACCATTGTACCAGTAGAGGTGGACATGTGCAGGAGAGTGGCCATCTTGGATGGCGAGGCGACATCAACCACCCACCACCTCCTCAGAGCAGACAAATGGACGGGCATATATTCCAGCCACTTCCCCCTCCATCCTTGTTAGACCAGCTGAGGAAGTATTGATCGTAGGCAGTGGGGTCACATGGCAGGCGCTCACCCTCACTCTCCGCTGGTCAGTCGATACCACATTACTGCCCGCGCAGAGGGAACAGCCATGTGAGCAGGTGATCCCTCCCCTCCAACACCATGCTGTGATTCTGTGAATGAGCACCCACACCGCACACATCGTCGTGTTTGTAAACAATAGCTGACAAGAGATTCTGGTAATACCGGCACCGCTGTACCTTCAATGTCTACGCCCCATCCTGCAGGATTTTGTGGCCAAATTCGAGCTTAAAAATTAGCACTGTCGCTGTACCCAGAAACCCATCCTTTCTTTCATCCACATCATGGTCAACCACGAGTGTAAAGACAGTAAAAGTGAGATGGAAAAAACCCAAATTAATTAAGCTAATGCAAACTCCAGACTACCAGAAAGAGTAGCCCAATATTTTCCAAATTATCACCTACCAAACTGGTGTAGCAACTTGTGTACAGGACAAGAGGCAACACACTTCGTTGCACCCTTTGTAATTTTCCACATCATTAGTGCCTAAATGGGAACGAAATGACGACTGCGATGGGACTGACATTCACTTGTCAATATTGCAGTGCAAGTGATAACCCACTAAAACACACATCAAAATTGGGACGATTTTCTTACGGGAAGTGACCAGCAGGTGAACACTTGTAGCAAAGCGGACTGCCAAGGAGGCGAGGGCTGCAGCATTACAACATGTCGTAATTGTGGAGTGAGAGTACATGTGTGATGCACAGAGAAGAAGTGAAAGATTTGTAGCCTGAGGAGAAGGATTCACTTGTCACGACTGTATAGCTGTGGTAGATGTAAGCAAGTAAACGTCACATGCCCACAGTGCGCATGTGGTGAATGTCAACAAACCCATGCCGCCCTCTCAGTCAACACTGCAACATCCTGCCTTGAACAAAAACAAACCCTCGCATTCTTACCACCTACTCCTTACTTCCTGCAGTTACCAGCTTTCTATCAAACACAATTGTTTCAGCCAATTCTGCCAATGGTTGCTGCGCCCTACCCTTTTATCCAGCCTGTGACGTCATACACACCAGGCATATACGGAACTACGGCTGCCAGTAACCAGCAGCACGAGGGCGAAAGGCGATGTGAAATCATTATTCCAACACCACTCAACCATCAAGACCGACCATTACAACCACACCGGCAAAATTCCAAACATACCAACGAAGCCCCAGCTACTTTTGTAATTTACTATACAGCCCTCTTAAAAAGGTATGACATGTGTGATATGCAGTGGGCCATCTGTGTTGGAGCGAAACTCCACAGAGATGCATGCTCTTGGTTGTAAACTCTTAACCATTATGGAATGCAATTGAGTGTATTTATCCGGTCGCAGTGTCACCTCGGAGGAGCTTTCACATCACTCCAATCGTAGAGCAAGCTAACACTGGAGGAACAGCAGGTGAACGAGTCATTTATCGTGTTCATTACATGGAAGATTCAACTAGTCTGCCGATGTAGGTGGCTACATTTGCCAAAATGGGAAGTTCTGGAGGTCGTAACCGAAACTGCATGCCCTGAGTTTCGTACCGCACTGATACCACTGTTAAATGGTATGTTGGATAAACTCATGCACGCCGGAATACTTCTCGAGCGCAACCAGTGCCAACTGTCCGGGATCCAGGTGTTGCATGACAGTGCAATGAGCACGTGAGTGGAAACAGGAAAGGACAAAGTGAAAATCAAAGTGATCAAATTTCTAAGCATTACGGCCAACACAGAGACAAAAATTCTCATAACAGTTCAGGACCCACTAACCATCCAAACCTGGATGCCAACAAGCAAAAAGAAATACATGATATGAGCAGCGCGGAAACAAAGGCCACAAGTTGGATAAAAGCCAACCATCACTGCGACCATGCCGACTGTGACGGTGAAGTATATCATTGGCACCGCCAATGCTCCAAAACCCCACACTTGAATCGTCCACAAGAGAATGCAAGCAACCAGGAAGGGAAACAGGAAGCAGGGTTAAGGGTGCCAGATGCTCCTGACACCTTAGTCCTGCAACAACAACAGGATTTGACACCACAACAAGTCTACATAAACCAGGTTAGTAGCAGCAAATCACAATTTACCTGCAAGCTTGTTACTGTCAACGGTCAACAGTGTCATGCGCTGATCGACACCGTTGCTTCACACAACTCTCTACAACCGCACTTAGTGAATGATACGGATGTCATACCTACTAATCACATAATTAAACTAGCCACTAACCACCATAGTAGCATGGCGCCTAGGGTAAGCAACAGTGACTGTACGAGTGTGGGATCAGAGACCATAACCACCAAAATAATTACACCAGAAATCAGAGAGGATGCAATTCTTAGAGTGCCATAGTTAACGAAGCAAAACCATACTGTAGAGCCCACCTACACACCAAATAAATTTTGGCTTGTTCAACTTAGAATGGCGCCCTGCTGATAGCCTGCCCACTGTCTCCTTAGTGGAAATCGATGACTATGTACCACCCAAACACCAGGCAGTTTTCCAGCAGTTGTTAAACGAACGTAGAGACTTTTTGCTATGCATTACGGGTTGTGTCGTACGACAGTTGCGGAACATGAGAGCTTGTTAATGGAAGAAGGGCCTGTCTGTAAACCCGTACACCCTCGCAGTGCTGTGTGTCTCATCAGGCACGCATTATTCAGCAACAGATTCAGGAAATGCTAAATGATGGTGTAATTGAACATACTGATAGCGAATAAAACTTAGCAATTACACTCGCACCAAAAAAGGATGGGACCTGGAGTTTCTGCGTGGACTTCAGGCTGGTCAATCAGGTAACACGAAGTGCACTCTCACCATGCATCACTGTGAAGGGCGCGCTTAATTCGCTCGACCAAACAAAAATTCTAATCTCACTAGACTTGAAAAGTGGGTATTGGCAATTTCCCCTTAAATTAGAGGACTGGGGTAAGACAGCTTTCACAGCCCCGGATGGGAGAAAATTCCAATTTTGCACACGCCATTCGGATTTAAGTGTGCATCCACCACTTTCCAGATGATATTGGTCAGAGTATTAGACGGCCTCATCGGTGACTATATGCTCACGTACCTGGATGATGGGTTCATGTGGTCAACCATGTAGGAAGAATATCAGCACCAATTGTCCATTGCCTTGGAAAGGATAGCCATAAAAAGCTTGATGTCACAAAAGGACAATGTCATTTAGGGAAAACCAGCTTAGGTTTCCTTGGCCACATCGTAGACGATGTAGGAAATAAACAAAATCCAGAGCAGCTGAGGCTAATTGAGGAATGTCAACCACCATGCACATGAAAACAACTCAGAAAACTTTTCGGACTAATTTACTGGCTCAGAGAATATTCTGATAACTTTGCCATTGTAACAGCTCTGCTGACTGATTTGCTATCACCGGAACAGCGTTTCAGTCGACTAGTGACACGAAAAAAGTGTTCACAGGAATCAAACAAAAATTCAGAGCATATCCGACCCTAGATAGGTAAGATCCAAGCCAACATCTATATCTGCAAACTGATGTCAGTCAGGAAGGCCTAGAAGCCGTATCGTACCAGTGTGGCGACAAGGGTAAAAGCCGCGTTACCAATTTTACCAGTGCCAAATTCGCCCCCAATGAGCGGCGATACGATATAAACCATCGACAATGCTTGGCCATCGTCTGGGCCATTAAGAAGTACATGGCTTACATGGAATACTAGAGGCTCACACTACGGGCTGATAACTGGTGCCTAGTGTTGCTGCCCAGTATGTGCAGGGCGAGAAGTAAACTAACCAGGTGGGCATTACTTCTGCAGACCTATTGTAGAGGACATGGGATAATCAGAGGCCAAACACTAAATGGTAAAACCCCCAGACGAAACATACCTCAAATTACCCCCATGCGTACACAGCAAAATGACACAGTGGATGATCGGTTGTGGTAAGTGGGTGGGCGATTACCAGGGTTAGTAGCATACAACGAAGGCCGAACACTGGGCCAGCTCGGCAAATTTAAAGATTGCTAATACAGCAATCTAGTAGGCGTCGTCAGTTCTCAGCAAAACATATGTAATTTGTTTGTAACTTAAATAAAAGAAAATATTATTAAAATTTAATAACTAGTAAATTAATTAAAGGGGAACATTACTTTTAGAAATTAAAAAAAACATGTGTCGAAGTGACAACTTATTAGTTTACTGGTTTCAAATAGACAAAACACAACATGATAAGTGCATCAAAAATATATTGCATAGCCTATATAATTTGTAAATATAAATCTTTTTCCCAACAACAAAATAATGTCATACTTTACTTGTATTTATACTCAAGTATTTATCCAAATTCGGGATTCTGAGATCAAGTAATGCAAAAAATTATTTTTACTATTGGAATAAGCCAATTTATAAGTCATGCAAGAAACCATATTGGCTATTGGTAACAAGTCACTTAAAAAAAAGCAGTAAATCTTTAAGTGTTACATGTTTAGTTTTTGTTTTAACCAAAAAATTTTCTTTCAATATTCTATACTTCTTTTCCTGAATCGAATAACAATAGGAAGAATGTAGCAAATCGAATTTTCACATGATTGGCAAAAACAGTCGAGACAGTTTGTATTTTTCTATATCACATGTCCATCGCGGCAAAAGGATGGATACGAGGGTGTGGCTCACCACGCCTTACATCTTTAATGCCTCAAAACGGTGACTGCTAAAAACAGAAATACTAAAGGGAAAAATGAGACATGCCGCAAGAAATACAAAGAACGAAATGAGGCTTGCAAATGGTGCTACAAAACAAACTTACCAAAAACTGTGAATCAAAGACTAGTAATCATGGAGATTTTCTTGAGACCAGTGAAAGTAAGTATAATTATGACGTGTTTTAGGTGAACAAGAAGGAAGTCTTCGCACTCGGAAGAAGTCATAGCCGAGATATCGATTCAGGAAATTATAGTAATAATCAATACACAACAAGGTGCGATAAATTGTCTTAAAAGTATACGAAATAATATTTATATAGTGCACAAACAAAGATGACCTAAAAATGACTCAAACCAGTGGGTGATCAGCCCAATTGTCAAAACCACGTCAAGGACCAAGAATTTTCATAAGTCGGGGAGGGTTAGGCCACTGAAGAAACATGACTGTGCCTGGCCAGGCCAACAAAACCATATTAAACTACAGCTAGGGTCTGCAGCTCCTAGACTTGTAGAACCCACGAAATTAACTTAGGTACATGAAACTTTTTCAAATGAGAGATGTGTGCTCTCATTATATATTTATCAGAACTAGGATCAGCAGTGATAGGTGTTAGAAAACGTTGGATCTGGCAAGGACCAACTCAACGGAAATAAAGCTTAGCCATCCTTTTGTTGACTGTTCTGCTGATGGAGTGAGCTTTACAAAGACCTAAGTCACCCACATGTAAAGGATTGTCAACCCTGTTTTTGTTATATTTGTTATATGTTCAGCAATTTTGGCATCCATGACTTTCCAGATGAAATATTTTCTAATGGCCTGAATAGTTTTATGGGCTCTTAAATAGGCACCAAAGGGCGATGAATGGAAGTATTCAAAAACCATGAGTTTGAGGTGTATCGGCAACACAGTATGTTTAATATTATCACGAGATTTACAACACAATACACCAGTGGATAGAAAATACGGTTTTTGCTCAATACCTGATTTTAAATTTTACATGAATTTTTTTAAATTCTGAACATTTTCTTGATGTTCCTTAATATCGATAAAAGCCATAGGGAAATCCATTAAAACATTATAATTTTGAAGAACAGCGGTTTCGTTGGAAGATTTAGGATCCTTAACCGTATGTGAGAGAGTATCAGCCACTATTTATTGTGCTCCTCTAATGTGTTGTACTTTGAATTTCAAAGAAACAGTTCGAACAACCTAACGGCAACTTTTTCCTAGTTGTTATGGGTGAGCCAAAAGCCACGACAATGCTTGATCATCAGTTTCCACGAGGGATTCTGCATGTTCCAAAGATTGTCTGAATTTATCAGTGCCAAAAACAACCGCTAAACATTCTAGTTCATAAATGGATGACTTTTTCTCCTGGGGTGTAAATGTGTGAGAAGCAAAAGAAATTGTTAGCCTAACGCCATCAAATTCTTTACACAGGACCGCTCCCACTGCCAAACTGAAAGCATTCGTTTGCAGAATAATCTCTTTTGAAAAGTCGAGCATCCGAAGAACAGGAGGGTTCATAATGTGATTTTTGAGAGTATCGAAAGCTTTCTGTAGTTCTTCACCCCATTCAAATAGTACTGATTTCTTATGCAAATGATTAAGTGGGGCTGCCTTCTCAGCTAGGTTGGGAATAAATTTGCCAAAAAACGTTACCATGCCAATGAAATGGGAAATGGTCAATGAAATGTTCCGAGGTGGCAGAAAATCACTAATAGATTTAGTACGCTCAGGATCAATGGAAACACCTTGTGCAGAAATTTTATGGACCAGAAAAGAGATCTCTCGAACAGCAAATTTAACTGTCTTAGCGTTAACAATGAGACCTGCCTTTTATAAACGAACTAGAGCTTCTCTTAGATGCTCTAAATAATGTTCAAATGACTCAAGAGTATATTACCAGGTCATCCAAATAGTTGTACACATACTTAAATTTTACACCATACAAATTTTTGTCCAATAGACGCGTAAGAACCGGGCGCCAGTGGCCAATCCAAAAGGTACGGGAGTAAATTCTTACAGATTCCAAGGCACATAAAACTTGTAATGTGTTTGGAATTTTTAGATAGCCGAATTTGGTGATAAGCTGTGATAGTGGTGAAAAATTTAGCCTTACAAAACAAATTAAATGTCGAAGGGGACACTCAATTTCAATTTTTTTTGTTAACCTTATGGTAATCAAAGACCATTCTATGTTTGCTATCGGGTTTAGGAACCAAAAAAGCTGGACTTGCATATTGGGATGCGGAGGGTTCAATTATCCCTTATTTATTAATTCCTGTACCTGTTCTCTCAAAATCTCCATATTTGGAGGTGCTAGCTTATAAGAGTGGCTAGTGACATACTCCTTGTCTACTAATTAAATTTTATATTCTAAAATATCTGTGAGACCTAATTCCGAAGTAAGCACGCTGGGAAACTCTGGAAAATAAGTTTTGCATGGCAACACGTTTTTGGGGTTCCAAATCCACAAGGGGGTCCACAGACAGTATGGACTCAGCACTGACCTTGGAAGAGCAATGTTGACCTTGGTCACAACCAACAAAAACAATTTTCTCAGAAGGGCTAAATAAAAAAAATATATGCTGTGCTTGAATGTATGAAATGAGCCCAGTGAAAGCCATGAAATCAGCTCCTAAATAGAGGGTTAACCAAGTTTCTCAGAAACCAAACATTCATGCACCCAAGAAATATGCCCAGTTTTTAGCTTAAACTTAACAGAACACACAATAGGTAATGTCTGATTAGAAGCAGCATGACACTGGTTTTTTGATGGTTCAACAGATTTCACTTTTTTCAATTCTTTTAAATGGTTAAGAAAAATTTTCCCTGAAATAATAGTGCGGGCAGATCTAGAATCCACCGAAACCTGTACTGACAAAGGACCTATATTTACTTCAACATGGGACGTGACTGATTTCTGGACACCATCAATATTGGGAAAATGAACTTGAAGAGTGTTATACTGAGTTTTAATGTCACGACTGCCGTAAGGGCTAAAAATATGTTGGAATAGGTGTCCTAGATTAACAGACCTTACCATGTGAACAGTGAGCTGAGAATTGCTATAGTTGCCAACATTGTGGAGAGGATCACTCACTTTTTGTCCCCATGGGATTTGTTTTTGCTAATAGCTTAGGACAGTTAGCAATCAAATGACCAGTTGCCTTGTAATAGAAACACGTTAGCGTGTCACTGACAGAAATTGTTGGGGCACTTACTTTGAGACTTTTTTTTCTTATTATCCTTCTCTGTGTTCACAACATTGGCATCAAGACAACGTGGGTTACTTTTCCTGTCAAAAATGGGATCGGTATTTTTACGGGACGAGTCTTAGGCAGAAAACCTATCACGTTGCTGGTCGGCAAACATAATGTTCTGCGAGTGAATGCAGAGACGGCCAAGCTTAGAAAAGTTACTTGGTTGCCCAAGAAAACTAAGCGCGAAAGCTCCTGCAGTTCCAAATCTTCTAAAATATTGTTTACAATCTCACTCTCAGACAAGTTCAGTCGCAAAATCACCGCAGCTTCCCTTATGCTGCTAGCATACACTGACATTTTTTGTTATATTCTTGGAGTCTGTTAAACATACCTGACTGCAACTGTGTGAGTAGTCTGGATGGAATGAAGTAGTGAATTATGTCTGCATGATACTGATCAAATGTGAGGTGATTAAAATGGCCTGCCTGGTTCTTTCTCTGAGGGGTCCCTGCGTAAAGGGGTAGATGATTTCCAAAAGTTGATGTTCAGGTGCGGTGTTACTCTGGTGCAATTTTAGTATGAGTTTCAAGAATTCCAAAAATGTTTGTACATGCAAACCATCTGCGATAGGGAAATCATGTAACAAACACTCTAGGGGATGAGCAATTTTGCCAAAGGTACGAGATGCTAGTTGTTGGGTGGTTGGTGTCACTGAGGATGTCATGAGTGGAGTGGGGGCAAAAACAGAATGGACGAGAGTAGGGGATGATGTGGTGGGTATGTATGCAGGGGTAGAGGAAAAAGCGACCTGTGGAAGAGGTTGGGGAATTGAGGGAAAACTGACCAAACTGTTCAGAGCAGGTGCAGGAGATGAAATGGTGGTGGCTGTGCTGCAGCTATGGTTAGCCAGCTGTTCACTAACAGTGGCAACATCTAGATGGTGGGAATATTTCTGCAACTCAGTAGTTTCCAAGTTACACTCTCTTTCAAAAATGATTTGCCCCTATACACTGACATTTTTCAACGATTGTTGTTGGGGTTGTGAAAGCTGGTAAATACACAGGATAAGTAAATTGTTTGTTCTGTTAATGAGAAGAGAAATCCGGCTTTTGAACTGGGTGGTATTTGGTAGGAATGGAGTCCTCCTCAATGTTTTCTGGAATTTCCCGGAGGGAAATGATTTTGTTGGCACATATATTCCTCATCTGCATTGATATCTGCAAAGCACTCAAAGTTAATAGCAGTGCCAGTGTTAAGAGCCACATGAAGGGCATTTCTACATGCCATGGCAGTAGTAACAGGGTTGCATGCCACGAATGGCACACTGATAATTGAAACAGTAGTTCAAGTACAATAATGGCCATGGTGAAAAGTAACACAAAAGGAGACAAAACACAAACAAAAACAATAAATCTTACACTAAAATACACAAGCTAACCTGAAAACCTATAACCTACAGTGTGTGACGTCCATGCATCAGGCACTGTGCAAGAATCCCCAAGTAGAAACCCCGTAGAAGTAATCCCGCTTAGGCACAACCACTACGTCTGCTATCAAAACTGTAGTACATGGAAGAATCAGAGGCCAAACACTAAATGGTAAAACCCCTAGACGAAACCTACCTCAAATTACCCCCATGCGCACACAGCAAAATTATGACACAGTGGATGATCGGTTGTGGTAAGTGGGTGGGCGATTACCAGGGTTAGTAGCATACAACGAAGGCCGAACACTGGGCCAGCTCGGCAAATTTAAAGATTGCTAATACAGCAATCTAGTAGGCGTAGTCAGTTCTCAGCAAAACATATGTAATTTGTTTGTAACTTAAATAAAAGAAAATATTATTAAAATTTTATAATTAGTAAATTAATTAAAGGGGAACATTACTTTCAGAAAAAAAAAAGAAAAAAAAAAAACGTGTGTCGAAGTGACAACTTATTGATTTACTGGTTTCAAATAGACAAAACACAACATGATAAGTGCATCAAAAATATATTGCATAGCCTATACACTTTGTAAATATAAATTTTTTTTTTCAACAACAAAATAATGACATACTTTACTTGTATTTATATTCAAGTATTTATCCAAATTCGGGATTCTGAGGTCAAGTTATGCAAAAAATGATTTTAACTATTGGCAACATGCCAATTTTAAGTTATCCATGAAACCATATTGGCTATTGGTAACAAATCACTTTTAAAAAGCAGCAAATCTTAAAGTGTTATATGTTTAGTTTTCGTTTACCAAAAAATTTTCTTTTAATGTTCTATATTTCTCTTCCTGAATCGAACAACAATAGAAGAATGTAGCAAATCGAATTTTCACATGATTGGCAAAAACGGGACAGTTTGTATTTTTATTCATCACATAATTTCAGGTTAGTAAGCCCATACTAAAATAGATTAAGAAATAGCCTGAACAAAGAAGCAGGAATACGCCTGCAGCATTGGGCGCTCCTGGCAAGTAGAATGACTACATATCCATCGTGGCAAAAGGATGGATACGTGGATGCAGCTCACGATGGCTTGCATCTTTAATGCCTTAAAATGGCGACTGCTAAAAACAGAAATATTAAAGAGAAAAATGAGATATGATGCAAGAAATACAAAGAAGAAAATAAGGCTCGTAAACAGAGCTACGAACCCAGAGATTAGAGAAGGTACAGATGGAGCATTAGCAGACTGGAGCGAGGCCAAGCGGGCATTGTTTATTCGGGTCACAATATGGCAGCGTTTATTTTTTTAATGCAATTAGCTGTTTCTCTGTTGACAGACGTGAATTATGTATTGAATAGCTTTTAGCAGGATCGATGACTTTAATATCACAGCTACTATTATACTAGTACCTAATTCGGCAGCTTGACCCAAAACATATCGGCATTACATTCCTTAGTGAAAATTATGTGTATATACAATAAGACTTGGCTAAGCTCAAATACCTACTACTGGAGATATTCATAAGTGAAAACGAATTAAGAAAAATGTATTCTTGTAGATCCAATTAAAAAATTTATGAAATTTTATATTAACGAGATAAGCAAAATACATAATTAAGAGCTCATTGTATACAACTTGTTCCCTTCATGTTTAGAGCATTTTGGTGGTTTTGCTGAATGATACAGACAAATGAACAAAAGTAGCAGTTTTGTTGCAACTGCATTTTCCCATTAAAATGTCCAAGATTCCAGTAAGAGCAATGGAACGCCTGGCACATACACAATGTAGGGGTGGAGGTGAAATTTGCACACAACAAACCAAGATGTAGAATGGTAGAGGGCTTAGGTAGCAATGTTCAATAAGACAACACTTTTTTGTATTAATCTATAGAAACTGTTATGTATTAGCCATTATATCAAACCCAGAGGCAAGAATGTTATACATGCGGGAATAACCACCGTTTGCAAGTTTTGGGAAAAGGAGGGGGAATGGGGCGATATTAAAGTATTTATATGGTGTTACATGGTTGATAAATGCATGTTGTCTCAAATTTTTTGCAAAATGACAATTCATGATTTCCAAAAATATTTTACATTACCTAATTTCGAATCTATCACAACTAAAAAAAAAAAACAATTAGGAATTAATTATCTTTCAATAAACCAAATTTGTGGCAGAAGCCTGTATTGGGCATATTTTCACAAAATATTTTAGTTTCCACAAATACTCAAATCCAGTCAAATTTTCATAGAAATTTACTGCAGTAAACTTCAATGTTAATAGTAAGCAAACGGTGTAAGAAGCCATCTCATTAAAATTTACCAGCATTAAATGTTTGCAGATTCTTAGCACTGTTGTCTTGATTTAATCTGACGGTCTATTTCCAGCATCTACGAAAATCGATCTTGGTCTCATACTGTACAGCGTGAGTGTCACATTGTCTTTACGACTGCTTAGTGTAACTGCGAATTTGGTATTTTTGTGAATGATATTGCAAGTTACATACAGTCGAGGTGTGGAGACTGACTTGAAAATACAAAAACCAACCTTTTAAGAGTGAATCTATAAAGCACTTCTGTATACTTTATTTTTATATTATTAGTCTAAAACCTCTGAATGCTTATCTGCCAATTGTAATACCAAACACGATTACATGCATATTCAGACATTTCGCAGTATACTTTAGCATCTTCTAGATTTGTACTGTCAGCATTTTCAAGCAGCTGGAAAATATTTTTTAACATAATCATAAACCAGGGTTAGCTACTTAGCTCCTGCAAAGCAGGTAACTTTGCATCATTAAAATGGTTTGTTTTGGTGCCTTTTCGTGGAATGAATATCATATTTGACCTGGGCAGATAAAATTTTAAAATTTAAAATACTCAGCTGCAGTTCTATGTTCCCTTTCCAAATGGCAAAAACATTTCGATGTTCACTTTTCAAATTGCAAAAACTAAACATTCTTAGCTATGTAAGGTTACCCCTGCAGGTGCAAAGTAATCCCTGTTTACAGAACTTAGAGAATGAAATTGTCTTGCCTTTTATTTCTTTTTAAAATAAGTTGATTTCAAAAATTGCAGTTTATGTTGAAGCCGTCGGGTGAGATACGAAACGAACAATGACACAAATTACTTACTGATGATATGGGTGCCAGCGGTGCTTTCCAATCACTTCACTGTTGAGACTAAGTGTTCTCAGGGATGCTGTGGGTTCTGTGTGTCCGTCTCACCCGAGCGTACTTACGATACACGTTTGCAATACTAAACTTCAATACTAAACAATTTTAACACTTGAAAAACACAGGTGGCAAGGACACTGTCACTACAAAATAAAATAATGAGTCACTGTGAGACTTGTTTTATTTATACCGTGCATACAAATCACGTGCCATGAATTTTAATGATACAACTTGGTTGTGTATAGCTAACTCCGCTTGGGTGCTCCCCAGCATGCGATTACTCTAGCGCACACCAAGATGAATGATCTCACCATTATGTATGAAAAAAACAATCTTCCCAAGGGAAGAGCGTCGGCAGTAGCTAGGGTGGACTGACGATTTTTCCCTGAAGACAGGACACGATGAATTACACAATGAACCAACTGATGATACATAAACACATGTGATTACTTGGCATCACTAGTGCAAACTCGTCGGGGCTTGCCCTTCAGCACATGGGTAGTGTGGTGACAACCTATACACATAACCGACTAGGACGGAAGTAATATCACCATACAGAAATACAAAATTACATAAATACCATTAGAAGATGATGGGGCATGAGATGAATATTAACAATAAACACGCACATGTGTGAAAACAAGTTTAAATGACGCAGATGCCGCTGGATAAAGTTCGTAGTGGACCATGTGGTGCAGGTGGAATTGCAATATTTCTTCGTGGAAACGGCATATTAAACTCTGATAAATTGTAATTCTTGTTGAGAAAATTATCCTCTTTATGATAAAAATAGTTACAGGCCTGTAGCAGGCCTGATGGCAGCAAAAGAAAACATTGATGTGACCACATGGTCAAACACAAAAGCATCTATTTACGTGAAAAAAACACGGAACCCTGAATGACAATACACAGAACCCTGAGATAAATTATTGCACACATAATATTACACAAATAAACTCTCAAAGCACAAGGATGGTGCGTATATAGACTTGGCGATGGTAAACCACGTGGATTGATATGGTCATAAAATACATGAAAAATACCCTTAAATAGATACATGAAAACAAAGCCCTTGAAACTGCATGCAGCAATAATACAGAAATTACGATGGAACACCTTTAGCAGAAGCGGATGGCGCCAGATTCAAGTTTCGTGGGTCGCACGACCTCTCCGACATCTTTCGCCTCCTCATTGATTAAGTTGAAAAATGCCACAAGGGTGAAATAAATTAGTTAAGTGGAAGCATCATGCTGGGGAAATGTCTGGCAAAACGTATGCAAGCAGAGGTTAACCGGTATACTAAAAGTGCCCTTGAAATCTTCATCAGTGCTCAAAAGTTTTAGTGCGTACGTGACAGCATCTTACCTCGCTAGCTCTACTAGACAGACTGCCCAGAGGCAAGTGACGCACGGACCTACCATGGCTGCCTACGGGGTTCACATAAGCAGAAGTGCTATGCACACTGAGTAAAACTTTTATATATTGAAAATGAAAGTGGCACAAATAATTTAAATATGGGTTTACATTTTAGAATTTTCTTGTTAATTTTCTGTATTATTTTAGTGTCTCTTTATGATGGCGTTCACACCAGCATTTTACTGTTCTTAATCTCCGTGCAGCACACACTTTGAATTCATAACCAAACATTTTCAAATTGACAACAAACATTTTAAGACATTCCAAACCCTGAAAATAAAATAAGACACATTTTACACTGCAAAAATAATAGTCTATCAGGAAAGTTCATATTTGAGCCTCTTTGCGCATGTGCATGTACACGTGACACGTGCGTAGTGAGTGCCATCATGGGCTCTAGCGTCGCTGGCTGTTAGCTGAGATCAGTGTATATCAAATCTTATTCAATCCAGGTCTACCTTCACTTTTTAACCTTTGGTTGAAATACTGCAACCCAGCAGGTGCTTGTGGTAATTCTGCTGGGAATACTACATGCAATGTGGAGGCACACCTGTCATGCTTGAAAGTCCGCTAAAAATCTGTAGGGCCTAATTATTAGGCAGTACTAGTAGTAGGTTAGTATTTAAGACATGGCATAGCACAAGACACATGCAACACCACATACTCGAGACACTGTAGATCCATGCATCAACCAGGAAGCTGTACTTGAATCCCTGGTGGTGATTGTGAAAGAAAAACTAGATATAAAATCATGGAATTTGACTTCCACCTTATTGCCTGTTGTGGGAAGTGAAAACTACTCAATTGAAGGTGGTGACCAAATGTTTCATTTTGACAAGCTGGAAATGAATCAGTATTGATTCTAAATTTTATGTGTGTGTTTGAAAGTGGTTTAATACTCATAATGTTACTGTTACAGGCATACCTTTCTGCCTGTAAGTGGCATTACCACCAGCTGGGATATACTAAAGGAGAAAAATCACACTTAAATAAAGAAAAATTCTAGAGGGACATAAGTTTTATGCTTATACAGCAAATTGTTCGATTGGACTCTATACCACATGTCTTGTGTAAATCATTAGTTAAATATAGCCAAGTGGTTAGCCTTGACCTCATTAATCACTATGCAGTCTAAAGTTTAATCAGTTTAATTAGTAGAAGTTTGCTGGTATAAATGCCTTTATACCATTTCACTTGGTATAAAGGCATTTAAATTAAGAGGTTAGAGGGGTTAATTTAAACTGTGGGCAGTATCTAGCCTAAAATCAAACATTTATCACTTCATTCAAGATGTGTCAATTCATTACCACTTGCACTATGCATAGAAATTCTGTAGGACTATTAGATAACAGGGTGACAGAATACTGTACTTTGAGACAGTCTCATAAGATATTTCTTTCGACGAAATAAGGAATTCCCCAATGTTATGTCACACCTTTTCCTTCCTTGAAGTTGTGCTTATTCCAGCCAATTATAATCAACAAAATAAAATACTGGTTCATGCTAGTAGATGTCCATTGCAGATCTTGGAGCAACTTAATAATTTAACAAAATTCAACCAACTTCACGCTAAATTCAAACAAATTTATAATCCCCGCGTTAAAGCTTTCACTGATATTGGTGCAACTGAAAATTTTAACTAAAATTCAACCAATTTCATGCTAAATTCAAACAAATTTCTAATTCACAGTCTAATTTTTCAAAGCACAACTCAAAATTAAAACCAGTTTTCAACTTATGTTCACTCTTTGTGTTCTTTAAAGACTAATTTTCAAGCTAAATCATCATATTTTTAATGAAATTCCAAGAATTTTCATACTTTTCTTGTAATATTCAAATTTTAAGTAAATATAAATATGATTAGCTCGAAAATTAGTCCTTAAAGAACACCAAGAGTGAACTTAAGCTGGCCGAAATTTAGTACCATTCACCCTGAAAATGGACCACTGATTAAAGAGTGAACAAAGTATGTTTTTAAAAAAGTGTGCTTGATTGAGAACGCAGATTTGGGTCATGTTATCTTGATTTTGGGTCAAATTATATTGATTTTGGGTCAAATTATTTTGATTTGGGGGTGAAATTGAAGAGATGAATCATGTTTTCAGAAGATATTGAGAAAATTATGCTTGAAAGTGAGAAATTTTGCGTAAATTTTAGTTAAATTTTTTAGTTGCGCCAATATCTGCAATAGTCTTCTGATGATTTTTTTTTAAAATATGTATACATATAAACACAACAGAAAGAAAACAACATTACAAATTGCACTAGCCTCAATAGTTTTTTTAAATTCTAAACTAATTTTTATATTTGTTTTATCTTTAACTACTGCTATTTTTCTATATAGGCAGTCAATAACATACGAAGGTCTTCTTCCCCAAAATGAATAATAATTGACATCGCAACGATAGTTTGTAGTTGGCTTATAATAAAGTTCATTATTTCTGTATATAGTATCTGATTTTGTTCTATAATTCTTAAAATCATTGAAAGCAAGGCACATTTTAAGACAAAGATCATTTTCAATATCTAGATTCCAATTTTATTTTGGAAAAATTTCATCTCTACCATTTTTAATAAAAATATTTCTTACATTACAATGATCAGACATTGTAGTATGCACATATTGCCAGGCCCAATTTTTTCTATTAGTTTGGAAACTCACTATTACAAATTATTAAACTGATATTTTATATCAACGTTAAAAACAGTTGCCCCAGCAGGAATATCTTTTTCTAAAAATTGCCAATTCTTAAAACCAATATGAATTTTAGGATTTTTATATATTTTTTCTTTGATTGCAATTTATGTGTTAGCTTCGTATTCAACAATAGGCCATAACATTTCTAGTCTTTCTGATTCAAAAAACATATGTAGATTCAAAATATAATACCATATTTAAAGATCTTATAGAAAAGCATAATATAAATCATTTTCCTTCATTTTATGAATTAAAAGCTAGTGTCGTTGAAAGATTTAATCGAACTATAAAAAATGTAATGGGAAAAAATTTGCTTTGAATGGCAATGTTAAATGGACAAATATATTGGATGAATTAATGAAAGACTACACAACACAAAGCACAGCACTATTGGTATGAAGCCAATTGAGTTAATAAAAAAAATAAAAAAATAAATTGCAAACAAATTTTGTGTATACTAAACTAAAATATAAAGTTGGAGATATTGTTCGCGTGAGCAAACTGAAATTTCTTTTTGAAAAATTTTGTACTGCTAATTGGTCAACAGAATTGTTTACTATTTGTAAAGTTTTTAAATTTTGATGTGCTAACTTACAAATTAAAATATACAAAAGGTAGTTTTTATGAATTCTGAATTATGAAAACTAACTATCCTGATGAATATTTGGTCAAAGAAGTTTTAAAAACTAAAGGTGATAAAATTTATGTTAAATGATTAGGATTTGATAACTCGTATAATTCATGGATTAATAAAACAGATGTAGTGTAAATTAAAATATTTTTGCTTGAATATTTTTAATTATATTAACAAAAATACGATTAACCACTTTGGCTATATCAAAATTTATTTCATCAGGATTAAACCTTATAAATTTGCAATTTAAATATGTCCATATATACTTTTGCCTCTCCATTTCATAACTAATATTTCTATCTCTGTGGTTAAAATTCGTCACATTCAATAGCTAATTTAGAACTGGAAAATATAAATAATTTCTGTAATTGTCTATTTTATATTGCTGTTAATAATCTAAATTTTTAAAACATGTAATAATGTAGGAAATATATTTTGTTTATTTTTTTCCTTCAAAAACATTAATGTTTAAAGTAAGTTGCTTAGAAACTTGTTTTACCAATGATTTATTAGTTTTCTAAACTTTGCCAATAGTTGTGTTAATCCGTCTTTATTTATATAAATTGTGTTATCAATATTGCCAACATATTTATTCGGTTTTATGTTTGTTTTTATAAGCATTTTTATGGTTTGCACAATTATAGTCTCCAATAGCTTTGTGGGAGTTGATATATTCAAAAATGTCCAAATATCTTTTCCTCTAAACCATGGCTCATTGTTATTATCTAATACAACATTAATTTTTTATTGTTGAAAATTAAATTATTTAAATAATTATCTTCTAGTTGTAGGTTTAGTTGTTTTTCTAGTGATTCGGCCATCTTGTGTGCGGGTAAATATGTTTTTTATATATTTTTTTATGAAGAAAACAAAAAATCGAAGAAAATAATTTTATAAAATATGTAATAAATATTGTGTGGTTGCATATTTGAAGGTGTCCCTATTTCAGGGACAGTTCTGCAAACTTAATAAGCTTATCTTAATAAAATTTTAGCACCTAATTTTTTTGTCTTAATTCATTTTTTCTTCCTAAACAACACAAAAAATATGGATTCTCTGCTCTGCAAGTTAAACAATTCACTTGAATTCACCAAACTACAAGATGTAGAAAATATTAAATGGTTTAGGGCAATAGGTTTTGAAATTTACGAATCTAATTTTGATAAAAAAATAATAATTGTATTCTAAATGGCAAATTAAAAATTTGATTACTAGAGTGCTAAGTCAAGATACTTGATAAAAAATTCTTTGAAACTAATAAATGAGAAAAAAGTTTTTATAAAGTATAATGAAAAGTATAAAGAAATGAAAAATGAAGCATTTATCAAAATTGTTTCTTTATAAATAAATGTGACTTCGCCTATTTTTCCTTGCAGTTTGTCCAAAATTTTAAAAGGGGGCGATGGCGCGAGTTCGCTGTTTTATAAATTAGATAAAGCATCTGAAGTGCTCAAAAATTTAGTTCACATATTTAATTTACAAAGCTTGCAATTATCACACTTAGATAACACTTATGACAAATATGAACTTCGAGAAATGGGTTAATATCTAGAGCAAATAAAAGAAGTGTTTAAAATATCAGTAGAGCTTCGAGTATAAAATTTTTGTTTGTCATCAATGTTCTTGAGTAGCACTGAAATGGTACTAAATAAAAATGTACAAAATATTAACAATGTTTATCAATGAATATAGTTGATACAAAATGTATCTTTTTTTTTTACTTTTCTTTTTCTTAATAGAATTAGTTTCTTTATAAATAAAAACAGAGAATAATAGTATAAGCAAGCAACGTGAAAAACGTGGTGAAGTTTTGAACATTGAATGTTTTCCATCACATAAACACACAAGAGATAAGCACATTAGCACCAGTAAAAACTGTCACAATAAATATTCTAGAAGTCGCTATGAGTTAAAAAAAATGAGGTAGTACCTTGCGAATGTGGAAAATCTGTTCGCAAGGTAAATTTAGAAGAGCACGAAAATACTAAATTGCACAATACTAACGAAATTTTAAAATGCGATTCTTTAAGGAAGACCTGCATAGTATACAGAGAGAATAAATCCATCGACGATTTCACATCTCATAAAAACGCAATAGATGAGCATTTTAACACCTGCAAAAATTGTTATATCGAATACGCTAAACATGATTATGTGTTGAAAAAATAGAAAGTGCAATGCAAATGCGGAAAATATGTATACAACCATTCTCTACCAAATCATAAAAATAGTAATTCACACATTGCAGCAATACATATTCTAAGTGAACTCGAGCATTTGCCGACTTCATAATTTTTTATTATAAGGACATTTATTATATATAAATACGGAGATGAGCAACCTAGTGGGTGAGTTGAGAGAAAAGAGATTGCAAGAGTTGAGATTTATAGGTAGAGGATTAAAAATAAAAAATAAATATAAATTACATAAAGATGATATTATTGCAAATATTATTCAAAGAGAATATAATTCTAAAAATCCTATCGAGAATCTAAATGATTTAACAGTTCTGAAATTAAAAACTAAGGTTAAAAGCTTTACCATAAAATAAATATATAATTTAAGAAAAGCTGATTTTACTACAGCTCTTATGTCAATAATTAAAAATGAACCAAAAAAAAAAAGAAATTTTGCAAATTTAACTCTTCCAAATGGCAAAATAATACATAGAAAAGTTAAAAAGGTTTTCAAAGAAATTTTCCCCTTTTCCAATACTGTATATGTGAAAAACAGAAATAGAAAAACTAATAACACATACAAAGTTGAGAAAGATTTCAAGTGCAGGTTATCAATATATAACATTGCAAACAATTTTAATATAGCATTGCCCAGAAATTTTTTAGCATCGATAAAGCAACAATTATTTAACATATTACATGATCAACTTATAAAATGTAGAGCTGTAAAGTCCAACATAAAATTTGCTGCTCATTTTCGAAGTCAAAAAACTGGCGAGACTCGAATATTTGACGACATTCAATCACACACTTTTACAATACTGAATGAAGGTGAGATTAGAAGAAGAAGAAAAAAATTGAACGAATAGAAAAAATTGAAAGAAGCACTTTGGATTGGGCTTTACATAGCATAATTGGGTTGAAGCTACCCATAAATAAGTATAATCCATTAAATAACTCGTCATGTATTGAACTACCAGAAGTGATTAAGAATAAAAAAGCATGCATTAATGTGTAGAACAATGATGAAAAATATTTTCTTTGGGCAATAAAATCTGCACTGTTTCCTGCTGAAAAATACCCACAAAGAATATCTAAATATAAAAATGTGGGTCTTAACATTGACAAAGCATTAGATAAATTCGAATATTCTATAAAAATTGATGATATTCCAAAAATAGAAAACTAAATCAATGTTTCTATAAATGTTTACTCTATTGATGATAAATTCAATGTTTATCCACTAAAGCTTACAAAAAATAAAAAAGAACAACACGTCAATTTACTTTATTTTAAAAATGATACAAACTTAAATTATTGTTGGATAAAAGATTTATCAATGTTTCTTTATGCACAAAAAAAAAACACAAAAGTAGAATCTATATTCGCAATATATGTCTTCAATTTTTTTATTCCCAAGAAAAACTAAATAAATACGTATTGTTTAGAAAATGAACCGGTGAAGATAATCTTGCCTTCAAAATGCGACCAAATAAAATTTAAAAATATATAACACGCTACGAAAGTTTCTTTCGCAATATATGCAAATTTTGAATCAGTTTTACAGAAAATCCCAACCACCAAACCAAATCCAAGAGAAATAAAAAAAATTTATCTTAATCAAAAAATATTCAGTTTTAACCAAGAACGATATCGATGTGGTTTTTTTTCAAAGAAATACTCAAAGAAAAATATGAACTTACACATTAATAAATAACATTGATTTAAAGTTGAATGACGAATTAAATAACATATAATATCAATTACATGAAACATCTGGTTTTTGCTATTATATTGTATCTGCTTATGGTGATTATTAACCACCAGTTGTATACCGTGGCCCAGATGCTCATAAAATATTTGTACAATCAATAAAAAGAGAAGCCAATGCATTCATTAACAAAATAAAAAAATATTGTATAGGAAATTTAAAAAAATGTACTGTATGCAAGTGTGAACATTCTAAGGACAATAAAGAAGTGCGTCATTTGTAATTTACAATTAAAATTACCAAATTTTGTACCAATTTATTTTCATAACTTAGCTGGTTATGATATTCATTTATTCATAAAAGAGTTAGGCTATAATGAAGAAAAGATTTATTTACTTGCGAATAAGAAGAAAAGAGTATTACTTTTGGGAAAAAAAGGAAACAGAAATTTGAAGATGCGATTCATAGCCACATTCAAATTTATGGCTAATAGTTTAGATAAATTATCGTCTAATTTAACTAAAGAACAAATGAAACACACACAAACACATTTTCTAGAAGATAAAATACATTTGGTTATTAAAAAAGGTGTTTACCCTTATGATTATATGGATAGTTAGAAGAAATTTGAAGAAACTGAACTTCCCCAAAGGAGTGAGTTTTATAATAAATTAAACGAAAATAGTATATTTGATAATGAATACGAACATGCAAAAAATATATGGAATCAATTTAATATAAAAATGTTGGCGAATACTATGATTTATATTTAAAATGTGATTTACTATTGTTAGCAGAAATATTCGAAAATTCTATAAACACATGTATAAATTCTTATGGTCTCGACCCTGTGTGGTATTTTACAGCACCAGGTTTATCATGGGATGCAATGTTAAAATGACTAAACAATCACTAGAATTATTACATTAGTGTGATATGATTTTAATGATTGAAAAAGGAATTCGGGGTGGAATATCACAATGCTGTAAGCGACATGTTAAAGCAAATAACAAATATTTGGAAGATTTTAACTGAAATCAAAAATCAAAATTTTTAGATGTGAATAATTTATATAATTGGGCAATGTCGCAGCCTTTGCCATATGGAGGTTTCGAGTGGGCATTAAATGATTGAGTATTGAAAAACGATTCTCATTCTGGTTATATATTAGAAGTTAATTTAGAATATCTACAAGAAATACATATTTTACACAACGATCTTCCATTTTGTCCAGAAAATGAGTTAGTTCCAGGTACCAATGCATCTAAACTATTAACAACTTTACATAAAAAAGAACTATATATACTACATTATTGTAGTTTTAAACAGAGCCGAAATAATGGACTGAAGTGTACAAAAATATATAGAATATTGACATTTAATCAATCTGATTGGTTAAAAAAGCACATGGATTCAACACAATGATGAGGACTAAAGCATAAAAAATGATTTTGTAAACAACTTTTATAAATTGATGAATAATTCTGTCTTTGGTAAAACAATGGAGAACATAAGAAACAAAGTATATATAAGACTGGTTTCAAGTGAAAAAATTTGTGAGAAAGTAGTGGCCAAGCCAAATTTTAATAAAAGCACTATATTTAATGAGAATCTTGCAGCTATTCACATGAATAAAACTTATGTAAAATTTAATAAGCCAATATATGTGGGCATGGCCATTCTGGATATTTCAAAAGAATTCATGTACGATTTCCACAAAAAATTATGACGCCAAAATATGGTGATAAAATAGAGTTGTGTTTTCAAGATAACAATTCATACTTTTATAACATTAAAACAGAAGATATTTTTGAAGAAATGAAGTCGATGTTAGATAATTTTGACATGAGTGATTATCCAAAAGATAATATTTATAACATGACACAAATATATAAAAACCATGTTAGGCAAAATGAAAGACTAGTGTAATGGCAATGTAATTAAAAAAATTGTTGGTTTAAGAGCAAATATGTATGCATACGGGAGTTTAGGATAAACAAAACAAAAGAGCAAAAGTTGTAAAAAATATGTGTTGTCGACAATAGAATTAATTTTGATGACGATAAGAAATGTGTGTTTAATGAGAAAATTCAATATAGGACAATGAATTTGGTAAGAAGTTAGAAACACCAAATATATACAGTAGAAGTTAATAAAATAGCATTGAGTCCTTGCGATAACAAGAGAATTATACTAGAAAATAAATTAGATACTTTGCCATATGGATATCAAAATTTGTAATTAATTTTTTTCTTCTCCACTATCGGTGAAACACAGCTAGTCAAATATTCATAATTTTATTAATGAGAGGTGCTATGGGTAAGAAAAATATTAAAAATCATATGATGAATTTGGTGTTAATGAATCACCAACACTTGGTGCTAGGCAAAAATCATTCATCACGCATATTTCTGAAAGGAAATTTTTATATTTTAAACTTCTTTTATTTCCAAAACAACATCGATATCAAAACCATCAAAATCAATTAATTTTCCATTTTTGTCTCTAATTTGTAACACAATGTTACTAAATTGGTCATTATTAATTTGATAAAAAATTGGATATGGTGGCTCATAACATAGTCTCAAAAACAAAACATAGTTTTTGGTTGAAAACTAGCAATTATGTCTGTTTCCAAATGGTTAGATTCGTCATATTTTTTAAACATACCATATACCAAGTTACAATGAACAGTGATTGTTTTACATGGGGAAAAAAATGGCAATTTAGTGCCCACGACAATTTTGTCTTTTTCAATAGTTTATTTTCTTTCAGCACTGAAAATATCAGATAAGTCATCATCAAGTTTAATATCAAACTTGGTTTTAATTGTCATTCTATTTTTCACATTGTTTTTTCAATGTCGTTTGTTGAAAATGGCTCAATCAAATTTATAGCTTCTTTCAAAGATTCAACATCATATTGGCCTCTAGGAATATTTATAACGGTAATTTTTATCAACAGGACTCATTATATCAATTATAGTTATAGTATTATTCTCCACATTTGTAGTTAAAAAATCTTGCATGAAAACTAATTAATGTTTTCAATTTATCTTTATGAATTATA